>CM067517.1:5622918-5820695 GCA_034509495.1 Acestrorhynchus altus
TATATATATATATATATATATATATATATATATATATATATATATATATATATATATATATTGTGCATTCTTTTGCATTTTCAGAACTTGAAATATGAAAAAAAATATCGTAAAATACCTTCTGATATGTAAGTTAAAAGGAAGCTAAATGGTTTATATTTGCACTGAATAAGATACAAATTAAAATATTAAAATAAATGATTCTAAGTTTGAATTTCCTGGTTGTCCTTCTATTGTCCCCTGCACTCCTCAACTACACACTACATGGACTCTGTGAAGTTAACTGTATGTCCATCCCGTGGAATTATAAATGTCTGAGCATAAACAGTGTGACAGAACCTTTTTTTTTTAGATGACACAGAATAAGAATAAGCGAATAATTCAATCTTGATAAAAATGTCAGATATTTATAATTCCAAAGGACAATATGTTAAAGACCAGAATAAATCTATGTATCTGCTTATACAATATATCTCAAAATCTCTCTCAAAATCCCTTTCAGAACATCTCATTAGGGAATGCCAACTTGTTTTTTTGGGAATTTTCGTATCAGGATATTTTTTACCTCTTGTGTTCGCAAACAATAAATTAGGGGGTTAATCATGGGGGGCAGCAAGCTGTACAACATGACAATACCTATTTGTAAATCAGTATTAAAAGTAATACCAACATTGGCAGCCAAATAATTAAAACATCTTGGGATAAAGAACAGACAGATTATAATGAGCTGAGAAGAGCAAGTAGAGAGAGTTTTAATTCGCCCCCCAGAACTTGAGATACGTAGGACTTCTAAAATAATGCAGCAATAGGAGAATGTAATGATGGCAAGAGATCCCAGCAATACTACCATTGCAAGAGCAAAGGCTGGTAAAGAATAAGGAGCCCTGTCTGTGCAAGCAAGTCTTGTAATTGATATGTGGTCACAGTAGCAATGTACAATGGTGTTGGCTCCACAGTAAGGGAGAGGGAATGCTCGAATAGCCATCGTTAGAACGCTGGCATGAGGCACAATCCAAGCCACCAGGCTCAGAATGAATACATTTATATTTGTCATGATGTCATGGTAGCGAAGTGGGTTACAAACAGCTACATATCGATCTATGGACATCAGTGCCATTATGTATGAATTGGCTGTGCCTAAATAATGCACAATATACATCTGAACAAAGCAACCTAAAAATGAAATGCTTCCAGCTTGGAACCAATATCTGGCGATGGCCTTTGGTAACGTGCTTGTGCTGAATAGTAAGTCAGATATGACAAGACTTAAAAAACAATAATATACAGGCTTATGTAGACTTTTTTCTGTCACAAACAAGAAAAGAAACAATCCATTCCCTATCAAGGTGCACAGATAAACAAAGAACATTACTGCAGATACAAGTCCATAGTAGCTGGGGAGAAGTCCAGGAAACCCAACAATAAAAAAGTCCTTCACAAAGGTCACGTTTTCCTCCAACATCATGCCTTGACATCCAAAACAAAACAAAAACAAACAAAAAAACCCCCACAAACATACGATTACAACAAATTAAAAACATGTGATGTTTAGATTGTGAATAATTCTCTCTTTGTCATTGATATATTGGAATATTAAAACGGTATGGGATTAATAAACCATTTACAGACATTAATTGCTCTCTTCTTACCTACATTACACAGTGTTGTGAACTGGAATGAAGTGTTTGGAACTGGTGAGGCCATGCTCGGGTAGATTCATTTATATTTTTCATACATCTCACGTGACCAAGAAGGGAAAAATGTAACATTACCCAACAGAGACATAATGTAACCTCTAAGGATACATTTCCAGCATGACCAGCCTACTGGAGTTCTGCTCTATAATTTAGAAAATAATTAGTAGAGTAGTTTACTTAAATAAACTCAATTCAATGAAATCCACTCCTACAAATAACTGTGCTAATAACTCCTAGAACCTGACCATCCACATTTTGTTGATGTGCTGTTTCATAGGCTTCATAACTCTGAACCAGAGTAATCTACAGACATGATACACATCATAAACTACAAGAGTCATCATATCTAACCATGGTCTTATCATTTTGTGAATAATTAAAAAGTGAGTAACCAAGCTCAGAAAACAGCTCAAATTCACTAATTTCCAACTGAATTAAATTTAAAAGTAACAATAAAGTACTTAGTAAGAGTAAAATAAACATGAAAACCCATATATATATAAATATGTAAATGTGTATATATTTATATATTTATTTATTTAATTTTTTTTTGCATTGTCTACTAAATTAAATATGTTGGGATTTATTTTGAGAAAACTGTAGATACTAAGTGATTATACATTAAATTATAATATATTTATGTTTGGTACTATTGTAGGCTTACGCTCAAGGTTGCCACCATATTGCTTTTGATTATGTCACTTGGTTGGTTGGCGTAAACTTTCACTCAGAAAGACAGTGGTCACAGGTGGGTGTTTGGCTATGTAGGTCAAATTATGGCAAAGACGAAGCTGAATTTGTGTTTTGATGAGGTGTTGCTTTTTTCTGATTACTGCCTCTCGACCTTGGTCGTCACGACTTGGGGTTGCCGCTTCACCTGCCGGGTCCTGGGTCAAAACGGCTTCAACTTTACACCTGTTCTGTGGTAATACCCACAATAGAGTTAAAAAGATTTAAAAAAGTAAGAAAGATTTTCCACAATGAATTACTCGCAGATGCTTCACTGCACCACAACAAAATTGTTAGAAAGTGTAGGTTCTGCGGTTTCAAGGAATTCCTGACTTATAAAGCTGGGAACACAAGGTGGGATTCTCCCCTCGCAGTGAGAGCTGAGGGCCGAAAGGATTAAACTTCATGGCTTGTGTTCTGATATGTACTGTCTGCTGTGGGACCTTATAGCTGTAGAAACATCTGAAGGATGATAGAGGAAATAAGATGCACCTGAGCTCAATTCTGAGTTTCATGACAAAGGCTGTGAAAACTTATGTACATTGTTTTTTTTTGTTTAATATTAAAACCTTTCTGAAAAATTAAGTCAATCCAAGGATGTAACATGTAACAAATTAAAGTGAAGTGCTTTGAATACTTTCTGGATGCACTGTACCTGCCTTGCTCAAGGGCACCTCAGTCATATCGTGCCACAAGGCCGTGGCTGAAACTATACCTGCTTGCAGACTCTGACTTATCATTAAGAGGGGGAGTGGCTAATGACATCAAATATTAGGTTATAGAGGAAAAAAGGGAGGGTCTATTTGCCTTCTTACTTTGCTAACACGGTTGTCAAGATTCAAAATAAAAGTCCTAAGTAGGGATAATGCACAAATAAAACATTGTCATGAATGCCATTGGAAGCTGGATTTATATGTATTTTATTTGGAAAGAAAGCTGAAAAAGAGAAACATTGAAGCATTGAAGAGCAAAAATGAAACTAAAAACATCAACAAAGTGACAGTGCAGAACATAAATAGAAATACAGATTATGAACTTATACAAAAGACTTGACAAAGAGCAAGATCAAACAGACGTATATGTAAAGTATAAGTTTAGTGGTATGGGATGCACAGGTAGGACACTTTAGATGTTTCATCAAGGTATCTTTACTTTAGAGGTAGCATCAAGACGATGATAGAAAACCTGGGGGTAAATTGTAGTGGGATGAGCCAGGGCAGATGTTACAGTGGGGTACTGAAAAAAAGAATGACAAAATGACAGAAAATGTTACACAGGACCATAGAAAGGATGCAGAACAGGACACAGAAAAGCAAGGCTTTAGACAAGATGAACTGCAGGACCTGAATGGAGACAAGAGCAAACATAGGGATTATTACAGGGACTGTAACAGACATGGAGGGAAACACAGAAACTGGGACACAAACAACAATGGGCTAAAGTCTGATTAGTTGGGGAAGCCAACCTGGGCACAGTTCTGAATGCTGAAAGATGGGGATGGGGATGGCTGGGACCACTGGCAAGGGAACAGGGATGACTGGGATTGCAGACAACGGAATGGGGCAGCTGGGTGGGCCAGCACAGGAAAAGGGTTCTCTCGGACTGGAGGCTCAGCAACAGGGGTGGGGGTGGGATGTGCCACCAATGAGGGAACAGGCCCTGGGGCGGTTGGCACCGCTAGTGCTGGAGCAGGTGCTGGGGGGGATGGCATTGTAGCTGCAAGCTTGGCCGGTCCTGCACTCTCTGTAGTGCTAGGCAGAGGCATTAGGGCAAATGTCAGTTTGTTGCTCACCACCAAAGGCACAAACACAGAGCAGGGTAGATGTTACACAAATAAAGAACATCCATGTATTGTTTTATCATATTTGCTCTACTGTCAAGTATTTTGAACATTATTATTGTGAATATCCTTGCCAATATAATCATGACAATTAATCAAAATGCTTGCATTTTCAGCTGAAAACACTCTGGATGATCAATTTCCAATGGATATCTGAGATGTTAAGTGATTTTCAGTCCTTATAAGAAAAAAAAGAAAAAAAGTAGTTGTAAGTAAATTTTTGACCAAAGCAGGGAAAATGTATACAAACATTTATACACATATTTATATAAATATTTGATATTTAAATAATGAAGACAAATATAATACATAATCACTATATGTGGTAAATGTGACTGTCACTTATGAATACTTTTTGTTTGAATAAAAGTACATCAACCTATCAAATCTGGTCTAGGCTTCTAAATATTAAGCAATTTCATAGAAGAAACACAGATGGTTCTACAAAGAAACGTGCTTGCAGTAGAACTGTGTGAGTGAAATTAAATTGAATTGGTAAAGAACCTTTCGTGAAATGTTCTTTGACCTCTACATGCCCTTTAAACAGTTCTGTACACATGGTTATTTATGGAATTCTATTGCATTGCTCAAATAAATTTTTGTGGCACCTTCTAAAAATCTATTATCGTTGATCTCTAGTAGGAATAGATTGAATAATACTCAATCTATTCTTAAGGGACCTTCCTAAAGATCCATTTTTTTCCTCTAGTAATATTCATAAGATGTAGGGACAGAGCAAAACTGTGCAATCAGTGGGTCTATCTAGGCCCCTTTGGACCTACATAGTGGCCTTCCTAGAGAAAGTCAAGTCAAGTGGACTTCATAAGCAATGAGGCTCCATCCACAGGAAAAAGACAACCCATGAACACTTGATGGACTCCAGGTCCTTCACCCTGCCCAATAAATGTCAACACATTGTCTTTGTTAAAGCTTCATTGGGGTTAATTTGATTCCAAATAAGATGGAGAGCAAACCTTAAATATAACAGTGTGTGATCTGAAACTGAGGGATGAAATTTGTTGAGAGTTAAGGCACATGAAGATAAATGTAAATGACTCTCAGACTACTCCAAGATGTATTCCTAAGACACTGCAAGAGTTTTCAAGCTTACATGACTGGGTTTATAATTTCATTAATCTTTATTGTCTGCAAATCTTAATGCAACACAGAAATTTCCATGAATCAGTTGCATATAGCAGACACGTCCACTTTTTTCTTAAAATGAAGAAATGTTGATCTTCCTAAACTCTTGAACAAGATCTCTTTCACTTCTTTTGTTCTTAAACAATAGATAAGTGGATTGATCATGGGTGGCAGCAGGCTATACATCATTATAATGAGTATTTGTATGTCAGAACTGAAGGTGATGCCAACATAGGGGAATGTATAATTTAAACACCTGGGTAAAAAGAAGAGGGCTATTATGATGAGCTGAGAACTGCAGGTAGAGAGAGCCTTCAGGCGCTCTTGATTGGTAGAGATTTGAAGAACTGCTACCATAATGGAGGAATATGAAAACAAAATAAATATCAGCGGGGCAATCAACAAAACCATTGCAGAAAGAAAAGCTGGAAACACATATGGTGTCCTGTCAATGCATGCAAGTTTTGTGATAGTAATATGATCACAGTAGCACTGGAAAACTGTGTTAGCTGCACAGTAGGGAACAACATATGCCCTGATTACAAAAATGATGACACATGGTTGTGCCAGTAGCCACGCTGCAATGCATAAGATCACGACAGTAGAGTCTTTCATAATATTGGCATATCTGAGGGGATTGCAAACTGCCACATATCTATCAAAAGCCATTATTGCTAGTATGAATCCATTAACTAAGCTAAATAGGTGCACAAAGTACATCTGAATAAAACAACCTATGAATGAGATAAATCCATCATTGAACCAATACCTAGCAATGATCTTTGGTAAAGTAGTGGTGCTAAAAAGTACATCGGATGCAATAAGATTTATAACAATGTAATTCATGGGTTTTCGAAGTCTCTTTTCTCTTGCAAATAATAGAAGAAATAATCCATTCCCCAGCAAAGTGCACACATACACAAAAAACATAAGTGCAGAAGCCAGACCATAGTAGTCAGAGTGAAGCCCAGGAAAACCTACAATTACAAAGTTTTTCACTGAGGTAACGTTTCCTTCAGGCATGATGATCAAGAGCAAAGGGATGAATAGAACTGGTGCATCCGAGGCAAAGAGAAAACAACACTAACATTTACATATGCATACATTTTCAAACAACATGTCCATTTATGAAAACAAAATACCACAAAAAGTGCTAGTTCCTTAACAGGAAAATTCTCACTCTAAGCAAGCATTGATATGGTGAAATGAAGAAGCACCTCTTTGTCTACTACAGTGAACACATTACAGCCCAATAATCATTATTAAAAGATTCTATTTTCTACGCGATCTGAATCAGTCCTTCTGACAGAAGGTTACTGTTACCCTCTGGTGAACAATAATCTTAATTATGTTTTATACCCATAGAGGACATCCCCTTTTGATGTCATAATGTGATTCATGTTTTAACTCTTTCATGCAAAGGGGTTGGACAATGAAACTGAAAAACCTGTTTTTAGATCACAGTAATTTATTAGTATGTTGTACTAGAGCCTCCTTTTGCGGCCAATACAGCGTCAATTCGTCTTGGGAATGACATTTTTTGGACACAATCCGGGTTAGAACCCCAACATCCCTTTCAGAAAGTCTTGCGTCCACAGTTAATCCTGTTGTATGTGGTTGGTCCTTCTTGGTGGTGCTGACATTACCCTGGATACCGTGGCTCTTGATACATCACAAAGACTTGCTGTCTTGGTCACAGCTGCGCCAGCAAGATGTGCACCAACAATTTGTCTCTTTTGAACTTTGGTATGTCCCCCATAATGTTGTGTGTATTGCAATATTTTGAGCAGAACTGTGCTCTTACCTGCTAATTGAACCTTCACACTCTGCTCTTACTGGTGCAATGTGCAATTAATGAAGATTGGCCACCAGGCTGCTCCAATTTAGCCAAGAAACCTCCCACACTACAATGACAGGTGTTTTAGTTTCATTGTCCAAACCCCTGTATATGTACAGATTCCATTCCAGGAGCCTGTTCGTATATACATTTGTTCTGTACTCGGATGGACATGTTGTGATTGAAGTCTGCTACATGTACAACCAGCTCTATTTTTGGACATTTGTATCTTAGTACTACCAGCTGCATCAACACCTTTGATTTTATGTTAGAATGCAGTAGCAAAGCAGTAGCAAAATCACATTTTCTGGAGAGCACACAACACATGTAGAATCAGACTACGTGGATTCAATGAGAGAGAGAGCTATTGTTTGCTCCTTATGGACTTCTTTTTAGCTTAAGGACAACTTTATTCATATGTCCTGAAGTTCATAACTGAAATGATCATAAGTAGGGGACTAACTGTATTTTATAAAAGTTGCATAAATGTAATAACAAAGATTTAAATATTTAAATAGACATGTGGTTCTGTCTGAAAGGTGTTCATAGACTAAATGTCTCAAACCTCCTCAGGAAGAGAGTTCCAGACCTTTGGGCCATAATAACTGACAGTTGCCTCTGCAAACGTCAGTTTGAGATTTAGGAACTACCAGAAGATTTGTGGAAAGGCCTGAGGGCCCTAGTTGGAACATACCTAATCATTTCAAATAGGAGCATAACCATGAAGACATTAAAAAACAAAACAATATTAAAGGGGTTTGTGTTATAATGTTTGGGGCTCATTCAAAAATATTCAGGGCTAGCTCCATCCTTCATTCCATCCTTATCCAGGGTCCAGGGGTCTGATGAATTAGGTATTGATTGGGAACTGGAAAAAACAGACCTAACTCCAGGAAAGCACTGGTAAATCTAAAACACAGCTCAGATCATTGCACTATTTGGTACTTAACAAAATGACACTGGAAGCTATTTATCAAAGCAGTAAACACTGTTAATGTGCTGCTCTGTCTTTAAAATGCCAAATGAATGAAAAGATAATAAAAATGTAGTTGATGGGTGACCTAAACATCCGTCAGACGCTGTTATATAACAAAATAATAACCAGGTGGATTTCTGGTTTACAAATCTGAGGTGCTCATACAACTTCTCTAATCTCACATTAGACTTATGTTCTGGTGCAGTAGTCCCACAAGTCTTTCCCATTGGGATAATGAGTGATTTTATTTTATTATTCCCTTCAGGCTATAAGTCTGGTAATAATCAAATGACATTAACAGCATTCCCTGTGCTCTGAATGAGGACTATGTTTTATTAAATCTTTTGCCCTTGTGGCTGATAAGGGAATTAATTGGATTGTCGTTTTACAGCTTCCTTTGGTCAGAAGTTAACACATCCATCCATGCACCCATTTTCTTAATGGCCTGGGTCATGGTGGGCCCAGAGCCTACCTGGAATCATGAGCAAGGTAGAAATACCCCATGAAAATGGTGCTGGCCCATCATAGATTATCAGAGAAAAAACCACACAGACAGAGACCTGAGCAATGGGTGGTCGAACCCACTCCAGGCCATGTGAGGTACAAATGCCATCTGCTGCACCACCACTCTACCCTTCTAAATCACTAAATGGTATTGAATTTGATGAAAACTACACTATTATGAAGTTACTGTAAAATTTCTAAAAGAAAACATTCAGTCTAAACTTTTGAACCTGTAGTATGTTAGGTCTCATCATGTGGTATGGAACCCCTGTGGAACGTCACTGTATGACTCAATGGCTCTGGCTGATGAGTGACAAGAGAATTAAAGTAAAAACATGACAGTGCCACTCTGTCAGGAATAAACAGCTCCCTAATTAGTGTGCTTCCCTGTAGTCTTCATTAGTTACATGTTTATCAGTCATCAGATGTGGATGCCCTTGAGATCACCATTGAGAACACAAACAGACCTTCGTTGGCCTTCTCTTCAGAGACAGTATAACATAGCTCTTGCAGCACACACACACACACACACACGCACACACACACACATTGTCCTTTCTGAAAGATCCTCAGATTGTTGCATCATGCTTTGTACAACCCAAAATTTAGTTTGATTGACACCAGATATCACAGCATGTCAAATAACATGTCAAAAAGAGTGCAATAACTAAACAGCTATGGCTCATATCTCAGAGTGGGACAAAAACAAAAGAACCCAAAGAACCTGAAAATGGCTTATCTGAGTCTTTTAAGCTTGTTAAACAATTTTGGCCAAGTTTATTGCCACCTTCAGGTCAAACAAGTTGCTTTTTCTAGGCCTTGTCTGATTGAGGATCAACAGGCCTACTTTAAGAAGTGGGATTTGATTTGATTTTAGATGCACCAAGAGCTTTTAAACACCTGAAATTTCAAAGGTTTATGTTTTTGTTACAAGTCATGTCAATTTATTTCTAAAGCACATTTAAAAGACTACAGATGTAAAATTATAGTCAAACACAGAAATAAAGATAAAACACTGAATAACTGGAATAAAATAGTTACATCTAAAAGTCTAATTACGTAACTAAATAAAAGAAGATAGAAAAATGACCCGGACATACAGTATAACTACAAGCAGAAAAGAGGAGGAAAACTGATGTTTTCCTCTTTTTCTGGTTCCAGTTAAAAATCTAGCTGCTGCATTCTGGACCCACTGCAAACGTGACACGGCAGATTGTGTAACTGTAAAAATTGATTGTGAGTTTTTGTTTTACAAGTTCTACAGAACTTACATGATATACCTATGACCTTTTTCATGTATGTGGGCTGCATCTCCCTAAAATTGACATTGATTGGAAAAAAAAATGAATTTCAAGTACAGAACTTGAGATTAGTTCAAATTCACCAAATGGATGAGCTTATCATGCAACAATCAAATCATTGACATATAATGTTTCTTCTTTTGTTTAATGGGTGACAGTATCTTACATCAACTTTTTATAATTGTTCCAAAAGTCTGAAGTTCACAATGCAAACAAACTGAACCATGGCTCAGCTTATTACAACCATGATGCCTTTCACACCTGTTATTTTGCTTCAGATCAAACTGAAATGTTTGAACCAAACAAGGTGGGGTTGAATGCACCTTAATACACACAGTGACACAGTCAATGGAGTAGTCAGCTCCTAGCGTGCTGTGCCAGCCGTAATGTACATTTCCTCAATGCAGATGATGGCTTCAATCATCTGCATGAGAATGAAGAGGGGTATTACACAGTTTATGTGCATATGTGCTATACAACACTAGGCACAACAAAATAACTTTCACTGTACAAATAAAGAGAAAGGAATCTATGAGGGGGTGGGGGTTGGCGCCTACTAATAGTGCTCTTATTCCATGGTACTGAAGTTGTACTGAACCACGAGGTCCAATCTGAGGTGTGAACTGAACCTTGACTTTTGTATATAAAGATATACTTTAGTGTAATTTTATAAAACATAAGGCGCTGTTGCCTCACAGCAAGAAGAACCTGGGTTCGATCCCCGGGTGGGGCGACCTAGGAAGTTTCTGTGAGGAGTTTGCATGTTCTCCCCGTGTTCGCGTGGGTTTCCTCCGGGTACTCCGGTTTCCCCCACAGTCCAAAGACATGCATGATAGGTGAATTGGTGACTCTAAAGTGGCCCTTAGTGTGTGTGCATGAGTGTGCCCTATGATGGATTAGCGCCCTTGCGCTCACCGGCTCCCCGTGACCCTATTCAGGAATAAGTGGTTCAGAAAATGAATGAATGAATATATATATATATATATATATATATATATATATATATATATATATATATATATGTGTGTGTAATTGCCTGCAAAGCGGGCAGAATCCTTCTACAGGACATTTTGTAGGAGAAGACAAAATAATAGTAATAGCATAGTGAGTTTACTTACACGCCCCCCCCCCCAGTACTAGCTCTGGACAAACCAATTTGTAACCTTAAACAAATCTGTCTATTTTTTCCATAAAGAAAAACAAAAGCACACAAGAAGAAGAAAAAAAAATCTCTGGTACTTTGGTAGATGGTACTTCATGGAACCAAACTTGGCATAGATTAGAACTACCTGAATCACCGTCATCTTGAGTGTAACATTACTTCAAAGTATTTGTAGAGATGGTTGGTCTAAGATCAAATGTAGATGAATGCAAAATGGCTCTTTTGGGATTAATCTTTTAGTCTACTTTTCCCAGCGCTGAATTGTATGACACATCAGGGTTAAATCTAATTTGATGCTATTTAAAGACATACATGTCACACAACATGAACATGTTAATGGTCTGCTATCGTACTATATATATGTGCCCAACTGCTGCAGCTTGCTTTAGAGCAATGATGACATTGGGCAGAGGATGTGGTCTAGAATGATTTTTGCCCATTATTTTACACAGCTTGTGCAAATTCCTAAACAGAACAGATCAATGAAGAAATGCTCCAAGAACTTCCCTTTACTACTGAGTGATCTTAAAGATCCTCAGGGACGTATGTTACGTTAAATCTTTTTTGTCATGCAATGCAGACGTTTTACCTTCTGCAAAGAGAACACAACACTGAGAGGGAATTGCTTTGAAAATGTCATATCAAAATATTTCTGAAACTAGCATAAAAGAATTTGTGATTGGAGGATTTGACTATGTGCAAAGACCTGTAGTAGTTGGTGTTGTGCTTCTGACGGTGTATTTTCTTGTTTTAATTGCTAACCTTGCAAATATATGCTTCATTGTCATGGATAAGCATTTGCACCAGCCAATGTACCTGTTTGTTTGTAATTTAGCCATTGTAGATATTATTCGGTGTACAAGTGCATGCCCAACTATGATAGGTGTCCTTGTTTCTGGGTATAAAACAATATCTTATGCACCCTGCATTATTCAGATGTTCTTTTTTCATTTAAGTTCTATTATGGAGATGTTTTCTATTTCTGCCATGGCATTTGATCGCTTTGTTGCATTAGCCAGTCCTTTAAGGTACCATTCCATTCTGACCAATTTACGTTGTTTTTTTATCACCATTGCGTTCTGGATGTTGGCTTGTACTATACTAGTTATATTCCCTCTCACAGTTGTTCCTCTTCCTTTGTGTCACTCAACTCTGAAGTATGTTTTTTGTGACTATGCAGCTGTCATCAGGGCAACTTGTGTAGATCCAAATCCATATTTTAATACATTATCTATTATTTCTGTCTTTCTTATTCTTGTAACGTTTGGTCTTATCTGCTTATCTTATCTAAAGATAATTATTGTTATTGTTAAAATGTCCTCAGTGAGTGACAAGAAGAAAGTCTTCAATACTTGCTTAAGTCACTTTATAGTCATAATTTGTTATTATGTGCCTGCATTCATAATAATAGTCTTAACCAGAATTGGTGTCGTTTTAACGCTGGAGCAGCGAAATGGATTAATAATTGGGGCATTACTTGGACCTTCATTAATAAATCCTTTTGTTTATAGCCTGAGAACAAAGGAGATCAGAAACAAATTCCTCAAAATTCTACCAAAAGTTTCCTGAACAAGGCACTTTTCAGTTTTCAGATCTTCAAGAATGTTTAAATGTCTGACACAAAAGAAATTCTGTCTTATTTATGGTTCATCTCAACTGAATATTAAAGGAACTGAGAAGAAAAATTGTATGAGCAATATATTAAAAGCTGATGGTGATAATTTATTTTCTAGTTCTGAATTTGATTTAATACTTGAATTCAGCTTAGGAGGAACAGATCTTAATTTTCAGTACTGCAGTGATGTTTCAGGATTTCAAACACTTGATGTTCATTTATTATCTTTTCTTTCAAGTGGACGTTCTGTTCCACCAGAGAATGCATTGACTTCTAGGAAGTAGAGGCTTCTGGTCAAAGAAATAAATTGTTAGTGAGAATAATAAACCGTGTTGGTTCAAAATATTTCAAGAGATCTCATCACTGAATGTGTCTTTGGAGGATTTGACACTGCACCACAACATGATGAACTGCTGACTGTTTACATTCAGAGTCAGAATGAGAAAGGCCTGTTCTAGAAACTTTTTGCACAATACTTTATAGTGTATGTATGTGTGAATATAAAATATATAAAAAAGATTGAAAATGTTTATATATAAAATGATTTTAATTCTAATTTTAAATAGTCAGCAGTACAACAATGTTGTGGACATAGCACAGTGTCAAATTTAGTGATGACTTATCTTGAAATATTTTCATGTACATTCATACACTATATACCATATAAAGTACTGTGTAAAAGATTTGGGCACCCTGTGTAAATGAGAAAATCTGAAAATCTCCATATCTGGGCAGGGAGTGTTTATTACCTCAGTAAAACACTAATATTAGAATAAACACTAATAACATTCCTACAGAAATCACTGTATTCATTAAACATCTTCAAAGTGCTCCGCATGGGTATTAGTCTATTAGTATATTAGTAGTATATTGGTATATTATTTTTATTCAACACATGGTTTGGTAAATCAATGCTAAGTGATGTTAAATTAGGTGTGCTAGTGATGGAATTGAACACATCCATTCAATGACTGGCTGGGACACACACACACACACACATATATATATATATATATACCCAGGGGTTGGACAATGAAACTGAAACCCCTGGTTTTAGATCACAATAATTTATTAGTATGGTAAACTAGGGCCTCCTTTTCGGACAATGCAGTGTCAATTCATCTTGGAATGACATTTTTTGGATACAATCCGGGTTAACACCCGAACATCCCTCTCAGACAGCTTCCTCTTGCGTCCACAGTTAATCCTGTTGGATGTGGTTGGTCCTTCTTGGTGGTGCTGACATTACCCTGGATACCATGGCCCTTGATACATCACAAAGACTTGCTGTATTGGTCACAGATGTGCCAGCAAGACGTGCACCAAAAATTTGTCCTCTTTGCTAATTGAACCTTCACACACACACTACTGATACTACTGCTAAACTGAACCGAGTATACCTCCTTTACTGAGAGACACAACACCATTTGTTATATATACCACATTATGTATATATATATATATATATATATATATATATATATATATATATATATATATATATATATAAAGATGAAATGCGGAGTACACACTGACAAACACAAAGTGTCAAGCACAATAGGACTGACTGAAACAAAGAAACTTGGATATGGATATGATTACACACACCTGGGACTGAATGACACATTGGCAGGGTTACAAATGAGACACAGATGGGAATATGGTGGAGAGGACAGACATGACTGAAACTGGGGTAAAACAGAACATGCAACAGAAGACTTGACAAGAGCGGACAAGAAAACTCACAAAAACAGTGACAGGGCCTGGGATAACAAAACCTGTCATAGGAACAGGCTTGAGTACAGACAACACAGGCAACATAATGGGAACAGAAAAGCGTATAAGTACAAAAGTAGACACTGACTGAGATGAGGCTGTAGACATGGACACAGACATGAACGAGGGCATAGACAGACATTGGGACCAGGGCACGAACTGAGACTGGGACATGGGCACAGAAAATGGTACAGACATGGTTTTAGACAAGGGCATGGGTAGGGACAGGAAATAGAGAGCTGGCTAATGCCTCTTGACCAGTTCCAGGATCCAAACTGGGCACAGTTCTGAAGGCCAACAAAGAGATAAACTGTTGGTCAGTCAAACTATAGAAAGATGTGGGTGGTACCATGGATGTTACATTAGGGTGAGGAGGGCATTGTGAATGCTGTAGAAGATGTGGCATGTGCCAGTGACGCTGGAACACAGGCGGCTAATAACACCAGTGATGCTGGAAGACAGGTGACTAATACCCCCAACAATGCTGGAACACTGGTGGCTAATACCACCAACAAGGCTGGAACACAGACGTTTAATACCATCAAAAATGCTGGAACACTGGTGGCTAATACAACCAATAATGCTCAAACAGAGGCAGTTAATACCACAAACAATGCTGGAACACTAGTGGCTAATACTAATGCTGGAGCACAGACATTTAATACCACCAACAATGCTGGAACACAGGGGTTAATATCACAAACAACGCTGAAACACTGGTGGCTAATACCACCAACAACGCTGGAACACTAATGGCCAATACCACCAACAATGCTGTAACACAGGGGGTTAATACCACCAACACTGAAACACTGGAGGCTAATACCACCAACAATGCCGAAGCACAGACATTTAATACCACCAACAATGCTGAAGCACAGACGTTTAATACCACCAACAATGGTGGAACACTGGTGGCTAATAGCACAGACGACGCTGGAACACTGCACAGTTTGACCTTGTCTAGAGAGTTTGAACTAATCCACAATCAGACACATTATGTGCAAATGCAGGAAAGCCTAGACTAATTTACCCTCCCCAAGTGTCGTCAAACAATAAAGATCACGTTACGAGCAAGGCATGTAATATTCTTCCAGCTTACAAAGTGAATTCTTAGCAACTAAAGGCCTTTCTCACATTGGCTAATGTTAATGTTCATAAAAACACTTTCCCATCTGTTAAACATAGTGATGGTAATATTATGGTTTGGGCTTCTAAGGCTTACTATCATTGATATAAGAATGAATTTTGGATTATACAAGCAAATTTCCCATGAGTTATTATTCAGAGATTTCCAGAAAAGTTGAAGAAACATTATCTCTAATTCATGACCAAACCTCAGCTCACCATATGTGCTGTTGATTCTGATTATATCTCAATGCATTATACATTCTGGATGCACACAGTATGAACCAGACCCTGCAACTGCAGTCAAATAGGAACTTTTCAGATGAGCTTCCTCTGAGGGCTGTGCTGTGTCTGTGTGTGTTTACAAAAAGGAGGCAGGGAAAAGAAACGTCATACATATGACTAAACCAGTGACTTTCGAAGCTATATAAATCGAAGCCCAGCCACTTTTTTTTCCAGATGACTATGACCGTTTGATCGAGTGTTTCTTTGATGCCCAGCCTTGGACAAACTGATCATGAAGCTTGAAATCCAGGACTGTTTAGCAGTGATGTTTTAAGGATTTTACACTCGATGGACACTTGCTTGATGCTTTCCTTTGCTAGTGAACATTAAAATGTGATGCACTGACATCTAAGGAAAACAGAAACGATTGTTTTGTTTTGAGGAAAAAAAAAATCACTAATGAGAATAATACACCATGTCAGCTCAAAACACATCTAAACAAGCTGTCACTGAATTTGTCTTTCGAGGATTTGATACAGTGCAAAGGCCTCTGGTTGTCGGTATTGTCCTGCTGATTGTGTATATTCTCATTATGATTAGTAACCTTGCAACTGTATATTTCATTGTCCTGGACAAGCGTTTGCATCAGCCAATGTATCTGTTTGTTTGTAATTTAGCAATTGTGGACATAGTCTACTGTACGAGTGCTTGCCCGACTATGATAGGTATCCTCATAGTTGGTTATAAAACCATAACATATGTACCCTGCATTGTGCAGATGTTGTTTGTCATTGTAGGCTCTGTGATGGAAATGTTTGCCATTTCTGTCATGGCACTTGACCGGTTCATTGCCATAGCCAGTCCTTTACAGTACCATTCCATTCTGACCAATTTCCGTTGCGGTTTGATCACTATTGCACTGTGGGTGTTGGGTTCTGCAGTTACAGCTATTCTGTGTTATCCAGTTATCCCTCTAGAAATGTGTTACTCTAATATGAAATACATGTTTTGCGATTATCCAACTGTTGCTCGAGCAACTTGTGCAGACCCTGAACCATATTTTAACCAGGGCTCCATTATAACATCTGTTCTTTGCTTTGGAACATTATTTATCATCTTAGTGTCGTATATAAAGATAGGTCATGTTGTTGGGAAAATGCCCTCAATGAGTGACAAGAAAAAAGCACTCAACACCTGTTTAAGTCACTTGGTTGTCATAATCTGCTATTATGCACCTCTGTTTGTACGAATAGTCCTGACCAGGATTGGTGTAGTGTTAACCATCGAGGAACGAAATGGGTTGATGATTGGGTCAGTTCTGGGACCTTCTTTAATAAATCCATTCATGTACTGTTTAAGAACGAAGGAGATCAGAAACAGAGTTTTTAAATTTGTCAAAAAGAGTCAATGAACAGACCAAAATATCCTCATTGACACCATTGAAAGTCATCCTTTTTCTGAAATGCCTCTCAGATTCTTTTACTTTTGAGAACATTTGTGCTTTAAATAGTCCAAACCTATGGGGCACAGCCTATGTGCTCACTTTTCCTATGTATCTGCAGTATCCCACATTGTCTGCTCAGTTATTAATTTCTGGGCAAAACTGCTCAAGCAATAATTTTGACTAGTCTTGTAAATTTGTCCTGTATCTTTGTGACTTCTGTTGACAGGCCTGCTGAAATGCAGCAGAGAACATGAATATAATCAGGAAAATTAAAGAGCTACCATGCCCTTTTTGTATGGTTTTAGTAATGTCATTAATGTGGATATTGACAGGGATGATTAATATACCATTACATTATTTTCTTATAAATATTAGAAAATTTCTGCTTTTTTTATATAAAAAATTATGTTAATTCTTTTTTTGGTCAAAATGCTTTCAGCATGTATATAGTAGTTCTAAGTGGATTCATGGTCATAATTGTTTTCACTTTTGCACCAATATTCATGCTAATTGTCTAAATGCTGACACTGACTTTACTGCCTTTTTTTTGGCATCTCAGAGACTCAGGTGCTGCATGGATGGAGGTCAAAATTAAGAGTTTTCCTTCTAAATATTAAGATTTTATATCAAATGTATTTTAATGCCTTATACTGAAATACATGTACTTTCAACATGTTAACAATAAACTAGGCTCTGAAATGTCAGGATTTTGAACACATACATTGTGATTGTGCTAAATACAACACAACCCATATTTTTCTGACACATTTATATTTACTGCCCAAGAAAAAATCCTCATATTTTTTCATCCCTACTCTCGATTTCACAACAAATGAGAAAGTTGATCAGGTTAGGACACCCCATGAACATCTTTGACTTTAACATAAATAAAAGTGAACATTCAATCTTCATTTTAACAATATTAAGGGATGGAGGGTATATACATAACTAAACACATAACACTGAAGAAATGTATTTTAGAATCATTTGTAAAATGCAATAGAATAGAAATACAATTATAATAGAAATGCAATTTTCTTGTAAAGAAAAACCTGTCACCCCCATAATAAACACTAAATAAAATAAAAATCATGTGCAGAACATCAGCTACAAATGATTAGATGATAGAGACTTTGGAGGAGTCTGTCTTATTTAAACCTCAGACATTAACTTGATTTGCTCTTGATGGCTGAAATGAATGGCATCAATATGTTCAGATCCAAAGAGCTCACAAGCCTTCAGAAAGGTGATTTTAGATGCAGATGAGTCTGGGAAGGGCTTTGAAAAGACCTCAAAACAATTAGAAATCAGCTGTTCCACTAAAAATATTTTACAAGTGGAGAACGTTTAGAACAACTGCCAACATGGCCAGATCAAGCCATCTGCCATCTGAAACAGACCAAGAAGTTAGCTTTTATGGAAGTTGTGCAAGGATGAAACCCATACTGTGAAAACAAAAAAGGGCAAGACTAACCATTTGCCAGAGAACACCTAAAAAAAGACCAGGACTTCTGGAACAATGTGCTTTGGATAGATGACTCCAATATTGAATTATTTGTCCACACTAACAGCAGATGTATTTGGTTCAAACCAAACCCAAGAATTGAGCATGAGAACCAACAGTGAAGCACAGTGGAGGAAATTGCTGCAGCAGTGCCTGGAAAGCTCTCCAAAATAGAAACCACCTGAAATCTTAATTCTATCTGAGGGGGAAATTTAAGACTGTACAAAGACTGAAACATCATATAGTTGAAAGAATTCCATATGGAGGGGTAGTCAGCTGATTTCAGAGCCTGGTAAACAGGAAAACTCTCATTTACATTATTCCATATAGATGGCGTGGTCTGTTTAGACTGGTGTGTGGATGGAGAGAAGGTTGCTGTGGAACTTGATCCAGAGGAACAGACATTGCAGGATGTACCTGACTGCTCAGCCTGCATTGCAACCTGAGTGTTTCTATAACTAATGTGAGTCAGGGTAAAATATGAAAAATGAAAAAAGTGACCTCACTGGCACCTTTGTCAGATACCTACAGTAGTTGTGATTTTATTGTTCAGCACTTTGGCAAACATTTGTCTTAAATGTGCTACAGAAATAAACGTGGCCATATCCTGATTATACATTTTGGATGCATTATGCACTTTGAATGCTGGACACAGTATAAACCAAAACCAGCCTCTGGATTAATGATCCATTTGAATTCTGTTAAAGCTCTCAATTTCCAGCTTTGCCTTTCTGCACCCTGCACACAGGTATGAACTTTTCAATTTAGCTTTCTCTGAGAGCTCTCTGTGTGTGTGTGTGTGTGTGTGTGTGTGTGTGTGTGTGTGTGTGTGTGTGTGTTTACACAAGGGAAATGTGAAAAAATAAAAGGTATGCATCTGATTAACCACGATGACCATCAAACCTATTTAAATCAACGCCCTAAACGATCATCACCACTTGATCAAGTGCTTCTCCGAGCATGAGATCTGCCTGAATTGCAGATGCCCATTTTGGACAAACTGATCATGAATTTTAAAACAGAGCACCACTTCAGCAGTGATGTTTCAATGACCTCAGAAACTGTGGACTTATTTAATTTCTTTTTAGTCAACATTACAATGTAATGCATTGAGGAAAACAGCAACGATTGTTTTACTTTAAAAGGAATAAATAATACACCATGTCAGCTCAAAACACATCTAAACAAGCTGTCACTGAATTTGTCTTTCGAGGATTTGATACAGTGCAAAGGCCTCTGGTTGTTGGTATTGTCCTGCTGATTGTGTATATTCTCATTATGATTAGTAACCTTGCAACTGTATATTTCGTTGTCCTGGACAAGCGTTTGCATCAGCCAATGTATCTGTTTGTTTGTAATTTAGCAATTGTAGACATAGTCTACTGTACGAGTGCTTGCCCGACTATGATAGGTATCCTCATAGTTGGTTATAAAACCATAACATATGTACCCTGCATTGTGCAGATGTTGTTTGCCGTTGTAGGCTCTGTGATGGAAATGCTTGCCATTTGTATCATGGCACTTGACCGGTTCATTGCCATAGCCAGTCCTTTACGATACCAATCCATTCTGACCAATTTCCGTTGTGGTTTGATCACTATTGCACTGTGGGTGTTGGGTTCTGTTGTCACAGCTATTCTATGTTATCCAGTTATCCCTCTAGAAATGTGTTACTCTAATATGAAGTACATGTTTTGTGACTATGCAACTGTTGCTCGAGCAACTTGTGCAGACCCTGAACCATATTTTAACCAGGGCTCCATTTTAACGTCTGTTCTTTGCTTTGGAACCTTAATTATTATCTTTTTGTCGTATATAAAGATAGGTATTGTTATTGGGAAAATGCCCTCAATGAGTGACAAGAAAAAAGCACTCAACACCTGTTTAAGTCACTTGGTTGTCATAATCTGCTATTATGCACCTCTGTTTGTACGAATAGTCCTGACCAGGATTGGAGTAGTGTTAACCATCGAGGAGCGAAATGGGTTGTTGATTGGGTCAGTTCTGGGACCGTCTTTAATAAATCCATTCATGTACTGTTTAAGAACGAAGGAGATCAGAAACAAAATATTTAAATTTGTCAAAAAGAGTCAATGAACAGACCAAAATATCCTCATTGACATTCTTTTTCTGAAGTACATCCTGTTAATTTGCTTTTTCAGAACATTTGAGAACTGATTATTCCATACACATTTAGTAGACTCATAGGAAATACATCCTGTATGTTCCCTTTTCATGGATTTCGGCAGTATCCCACATTGTCTGCTCAAAGAGCAAATCAGATAAGACAAGAAGTCAGTGATTCCTTGTAAAAATGCTTGAGCAATAACTTCAGCAATATGAAATCACTGTCCAGCTTTGTTCTCTATTCCATTTTTGTGTCTTCTGCTCACAGGCCTGATAAAGTGCAGCTTCTCAGTGTCGGAGAACGTAAATTGCATTAGGAAAATTAAAAACTATATCATGTTACTTATTGGGGGATAGAATTTGTGATTTTAGTGAATTTTAATGCTGTGGCTGTTGAAATGGAAGATTTTAATATTCTATCCATTCACTTATTATTTTATTTTAATCTATTACAATATGTGTGTAAAATGTCTTCAGCCCACATTTAGCACTTGTTAGTGACTTTGTAATTATTTGCCGTTATGCACCTATAATCACACTACTTGCCTGAATCCTTGTGTTAACATTGAATGATTCTGCCTTGTTTTTTGGGGCTCCAGGGTAAAATAACTACATTTATTATGTGTTATATAACTCTAAAGATATTTTAAGTCTAAACCCTAAAATAAGCACATTTTACACTCGGTGTTAAGTTTAAACAAACTGTGTTTTGGAATTCC
This sequence comes from Acestrorhynchus altus, assembly GCA_034509495.1. Lineage (NCBI taxonomy): Eukaryota > Metazoa > Chordata > Actinopteri > Characiformes > Acestrorhynchidae > Acestrorhynchus > Acestrorhynchus altus. The sequence goes on from CM067517.1 coordinate 5,644,646, forward strand.
AGGAATGTGAATAAATAAACGAATTAATTAACCTAAATGTTTATTAAAAAGGTAGATCTAAATCTAATTTACAGATTAAACATTAAGAAAATAACTTGGTACAGATTTCTTTGTATAACAACTCCTCTCTACACACACACTCACAAATGTACACAAGGTTACTTAAAAAAAGAAAAGAAAAGAAATTATGAAAAAAAAATAAATAAGGTAGCTAATGGTGAGAAAGATATGCTGCTTTTCTTCCATCCAGTTGCTATAATGTGTAGCCTTGAGCTTCCAGTCATTTCCAGTGTCCTCTGGAAACCCTTCTCCCATGAGCTGATCACCAGCAATTCTGAATCTGCATTGTGTTTCCTTGTTATGCATTTCTTAAATGCAGAACTTATGTCATTTTGATGAAACTGTTCCCAATTTTGTATAACAATGATGAATTTACAGCATGTTTGAAAAAAGTTGCACAACTATCATTTTGATCCCCATGCAATCACACATGAAAACAGAAACTACAAAATATTCTTTTAAAATACAATTAAAAATAATATATCTAAAATGCATAAACGCTCCAAGAAATGACATGACATACTAATATCTGTATTGCACATAATAACTTATTGCACTTAAATTAAAGTAACACAAAATATAAAAACAAAACGAGTGGTAGTTAATTTCGGTTATAGTTGTTTTTAGGCTGGAGGTTATTGCCCTTATATCATCTTCCAGATTATAACAAAACATTGTGTCCAGGGTGGGTTGTGTCCTTTTGACTCTGAAATTATTGGAAGGCCCCTGCCTACACTGGAGGACATTTTTAGAACTAATTCTCTTTCAGTGTGAGGCTAGAAGTGTTAGACACTTTATTCCAATTGAATTAAATCCCAGTTTAAATGCCAAAAAAACTTCTAGTGCATGTTTACTACTCTGTCCACATGTACATTCTTATTTCAGAACAAAAGTTCAAAGAATAATACTTATACATACATAAAAAACAAAACATGAATAGATAAATATAAATAATAAAAGTACCCCTCCTTGAACTGCCACATTACCGTGGTGGAGGGGTTGGAGTGCCAGAATGATCCGAGGAGCTATGTTGCCCGGGGGTTAATTTTTACCTCCTGTCAGGGTCTCCCATGGCAAACAGGTCCAAGGTGACGGGCCTGACCAAGAGCAGTTCGAAACCCCAATGATACACCAGAACAAAGGCCCCGCAAACGTCGCCCTGGAGCCAGGCCTGGGGTTGGGGCTCGGGAGCGAGCGCCTGGTGGCCGGGTCTTTGCCCATGGGGCCCGGCCGGGCCCCGCACGAAGAGGCAACGTGGGCCATTCCTCCTGCGGGCCCACCACCCACAGAGGAAACCATTGGGGTCAGGTGCCTTGTGGATTGGGTGGCGGTCGAGGACGGGGTCCTCGGCGGCCCCATCCCGGGACACAGCGGCTAGCTGTTGGGACGTGGAACGTCACCTCACTGGGGGGGGTGGGGGGGGTGGGGGGGGAGCCTGAGCTTGTGCGGGAGGTTGAGAGGTACTGGCTAGAGATAGTCGGGCTCACTTCCACGCACAGCTTGGGCTCTGGAACCCAACTCCTCGAGAAGGGTTGGACCTTCCACTACACTGGAGTTACCCAGGGTGAGAGACATCGGGATGGTGTGGGCTTGCTCATAGCTCCCCATCTCAGCCATCTCGTGTTGGAGTTTACCCCCTACGGGCCGAATGGCAGTGCAGAGTACCAGACCTTCTTGGGGTCCTTGGGGGGGGTACTGGAAAGTGCCCCAACTGGGGATGCTGTTGTTCTGCTGGGGGACTTCAACGCCCACGTGGGCGACGACAGTGACACCTGGAGAGGGGTGATTGGGAGGAACGGCCTCCCTGATCAGAACCCGAGCGGAGTTCTGTTGTTGGACTTCTGTACCAGTTACAGATTGTCCATAACGAACACCATGTTCAAGCATAGGGGCATCCATAAGTGCACATGGCATCAGGACGCCCTAGGCCGGAGATCAATGATAGACTTTGTTATTGTCTCATTTGATCTCCGGCCCTATGTCTTGGACACTCGGGTGAAGAGAGGGGCAGAGCTGTCAACCGATCACTACCTGGTGGTGAGTTGGATCCGCTGGCGGAGGGGCAGGCGGGAGAGACCTGGCAGGCTGAAACGTATCCTTCGGGTCTGCTGGGAACGTCTGGTTGAGCCCCCTGTCAGGGAAACTTTCAACTCCCACCTCCGGGAGAGCTTCTCACAGCTACCTGGGGAGGTGGGGGACATTGAGTCTGAGTGGACCAGGTTCTCAGCCTACATTGCTGACGTGGCCATCCGGAGCTGTGGGCATAAGGTCGCGGGTGCCTGCCATGGTGACAATCCCCGAACCCGGTGGTGGACACCGGAAGTAAGAGATGCCGTCAAGCTGAAGAAGATGACCTATTGGGCCATGTTGGCCTCTGGGTCTTCTGACGCAGCCGACAGGTACCGAGAGGCTAAGCGTGCTGCTGCTTGGGCGGTCAAGGAGGCAAAAACCAGGTGCTGGGAGGAGTTCGGGGAGGCCTTGGAGAAGGACTATCGGTCGGCCCCGAAGCGATTCTGGCAAACCGCCCGACGCCTCAGAAGGGGGAAGCAGTACCCTGCCGACACTGTTTACAGTGCGGGTGGGGAGCTGTTGACCTCGACCGGGGATATCGTTGAGCAGTGGAAGGAATACTTTGAGGATCTCCTTAACCCCACCATCACGTCTTCCAATGTAGAAGGTGAGGCTGAGGACTCTGAGGAGGACTCGCCCATCACCCGGGCCGAAGTCACTGAGGTGGTCTGTAAGCTCCTCAGTGGTGGGGCCCCGGGGGTGGATGAGATCCGCCCAGAGTATCTCAAGTCTCTAGATGCTGTTGGGCTGTCTTGGCTGACGCGCCTCTGCAGCATCGCGTGGTGGACGGGGACAGTGCCCCTGGAGTGGCAAACCGGGGTGGTGGTTCCCCTGTTTAAAAAGGGAGAGTGTGTTCCAACTATAGGGGGATCACTCTTCTCAGCCTTCCCCGGGAAAGTCTACGCCAGGGTACTGGAGAGACGAATTCGGCTGTTAGTCGAACCTTGGATTCAGGAGGAACAATGCGGTTTTTGTCGCGGCCGAGGAACACTGGACCAGCTCTACACCCTCCGGAGGGTGCTCGAGGGTTCATGGGAGTTTGCCCAACCAGTCCACACGTGTTTTGTGGATCTGGAGAAGGCATTCGACTGTGTCCCTCGGGGTATTCTGTGGGGGGTGCTCCGGGAATATGGGGTCTGAGGCCCTCTGCTAAGGGCTGTCAGGTCCTTGAACGACCAGAGCAGGAGCCTTGTTCGCATTGCCGGCAGTAAATCGGGCCTGTTCCCGGTGCATGTTGGACTCCGGCAGGGCTGCCCTTTGTCACTGGTTCTGTTCATAATCTTTATGGACAGAATTTCTAGGCGCAGCCAGGGGCCGGAGGGGGTCCAGTTTGGGAACCACAGGATATCATCTCTGCTTTTTTCGGATGATGTTGTCCTGATGGCTTCTTCAGGCCAGGACCTTCAGCAGGCACTGGAGCAGTTCGTAGCCGAGTGTGAAGCGGGGGGGGTGTTCCAGGCACGTCCCACTGGGAGGAGACCGCGGGGTAGACCCAGGACACGATGGAGGGACTATGTCTCTCGGCTGGCCTGGGAACGCCTCGGGGTCCCTCCTGGGGAGCTGGCTGAGGTGTCGGGGGAGAAGGAAGTCTGGGCATCCCTGCTTAGACTGCTGCCCCCGCGACCCGGCCCCGGATAAGTGGAGGGAAATGGATGGATGGATGGATGGATGGATAGATACTCAAGTATTTTGGAAAACTTATTTTTATAAATATCTTTGTCAATTTGAAGATATGAAGCATAGAAAACAACAAGTAATTGCCTACAGTGTGGATCTCGTGTTCTAAGACTTGCAGAGCTATAGTCAATAAAGGGTATCCTGATATATGCCCTCTGCTGTTTAATGTGGGTTAGTGCAATTTAAAGTGCCATAGCAATTGCATCCTGTGTGGACCCATATGCTATGTAAGTGTACAGATTCTGAACCAAGGCTGGAAGGAGAATAGCTTTTATATGTCTTAATATCTTTCAAAGCCTTTTGTGGTGATTAGTGTAAGTTCTACTGGCGTATAACCATTACAATTACTAATGCTTTCCTGCTTCGGTACTGGAATTATAGAGTTATTATAACTGATATCAACTCTGCATGTGACAAATAAAATTATTTAATTTGAGAGTTATTTCATAAACCGAACTTATTACAGTTCTATACAATTCACAATTAATTAATTATCAATTAAAAAGAGAGAGAGGGGGTGTCATGGAAAGAGGGAGGGAGAGCTTATCTGATTAACAAATTAGCTTTTTGATATTCAAAACTGTGAGGTATATAATGTGATTCCTAAAGTCTTATTTCCAGAACTGTCACTGAGCATGAATAGTTGATGTTCATTATCAGATAGTGTAATTCCAAATTTCCTGACAGAGGAACAGTGATGCTTTAAGGATATCAGACACACTATAGACACTTGTTGGATAGTTACTACATACTAAAATGTGATGCCCTGACTTTTTGTGTTCAGAAAATACACCATGTCAAATATTTCTAAACTATCTGTCACTGAATTTGTCTTTCAAGGATTTGATTTGGTGCAACAACCTCTGGCTGTTGGTATTGTACTGCTGGTTCTATACATTCTTGCTTTGACTGCTAACACTGCAAACATATGCTTCATTGTCCCTGACAAGCGTTTGCACCAGCCAATGTACCTGTTTATCTGTAATTTAGCCATGGTAGACTTAGTTTACTGCACAAGTGCATGTCCAACAATGATCGGTATTCTTGTGGTTGGCTATAAAACCACATCATATGTACCTTGCATTATGCAGATGTTCATTTTCCATTTCAGTGGTTTGATGGAAGTTTTTACTATTTCTGTCATGGCATTTGACCGTTTCATTGCCATATCCAGTCCGTTAAGGTATCATTCCATTCTGACCAATTTCCGATGTGTTCTGATCATCATTGCGCTGTGGTTACTGGCTTCTGCAATTACAGCTATGCTTGCTGCTACTGCTGTCCCTCTACAGATGTGTTACTCTAATATGAAGTACATGTTTTGTGATTATGCAACTGTTATTCGGGCAACTTGTGCAGATCCTGAGCCTTATTTTAACCAGGTGTCCATTTTAACTTCTGTTCTATGTTTTGGAACATTTGGATTAATCTGCTTGTCCTATATAAAGATAGCTATTGTTGTTGTGAGGATGTCCTCAATAAGGGACAAGAAAAAAGCATTTAACACTTGTGTTAGTCATTTGATCATCATAATTTCTTATTATGCACCCACATTTATACGAATAGTCCTGACCAGGATAGGTTTAGTTTTAACAATAGAGGAAAGAAATGGGTTGATGATTGGGACAATTATTGGACCTTCTTTAATAAATCCATTCATATATTGTTTCAGAACAAAGGAGATCAGAAACAAAATATTTATTTTTTTCCACCCCTCAAATTATTTTCCTTTCCAGAAGTAAAGTTTTGTAAATTATCAAATGAACTAAAGGATCAAAGAGCATAATTTTAAAGAATCTTGACTACACTGGTTGAATATTAATGGAATACAGATGTTAAAATGCATTGTCCTGAAACAAAGAGTTATAAATGTATTATAAAGTAATTGAAAGAAAGGGATGGGGACAATTGTGCTTTTATTTTGTAAATACTTTGAACAGAGTAGTGTCCTTTCATTTTCTGTTTCAAATATGCAATAAGTAGTCTAATTGTAGTAGTGTATACACCCCGTTATCAGCCTGAATAAAACCCATACATTTATCACCAACAGGTAATAACTGGAAATCCATACACTTAAATGGAGTGATGGGGTTGATCATTTCAGATGGGTGGTATTAGATTTCATTTGGCTACCAAAAAAATTTTTAATTGATACTTATATATATATATATATATATATAAACACTATGTAAGCTTGATTCACTCAGTGAAAAGAGTGAAAAGACAGAAACAAGCTATTCATGTCAATCACAAGTTCAGGGAATCAGAGCTGAGAACCATAAATGACCACTTTTACCATCTGGAACTAAATATAAAACTGTTAAACTAAAGTTTTTTTTATTACATTAGGCTATGATTATGCTGAAAACAAAAATAAGAGGTTAAGACGCTATTTGTATGATTTTGCATACAATCACGGCGTGTCACTATTGTGTTTATCTCTAACTCAGACATTTTAAAAAATAGAAGCCAAATATTTTCTTTTTTTTCTTTATTACATTAAGTACAAATTGGCTTGTGTAACTTTATACTTTTACTTCAATATGTTTAACTTGAGCATTTGTACTTTTAATTAAATATGTGACTTGAGAACTTTTGCCATCTCTGCCTATTTGTCATCCATAATGTACTTATTGTGGTGAATTTTACTTCCAGTTCATTATTTATTTATTATTATATATGTGAGTGAGAGAGAGAGAGAGAGAGAGAGAGAGAGAGATGCGAAAGTTCAAGAATTTGACAATTACTCAGCAGCTCTGAGCCATTCCTGAGTAATGATGATGAGAATAAACAGGCAGTACCTGTGCAGACAGACGGATTTAAAATAAGACGTTAATGATATGAAGAACACCATGTGCTTGCCTCACAGCATGAAGCTATTTCCACTTTAAAATAGTACCACCATTGTGGCACCCATAGCTTCTGTACCATTTCAGGAGGGACAAGAAAAAAAGTCCTAGGAGAGACTTATTTAAGGTGATGTGACATTTGCGCTCTGGGAACAAATTAAAAATTGGACGTTTGAAAATACAAAGAGCTCATTCATACTGAGTTGTATAAATATCAGAAGTACTTCTGAGATCAGTGGATCGTAGTGGAATTCTTGATCATTATTTCTTCTGCAAAAACCACTGCAGATCCTTTATATCTGATATAAACCTACAGATAATTCCTTAAAAATGTCTTTTCCTTAGAACTTTCTTTCGACAGTCGCTTAACACAGCAGACCATGGATGAAAATGTTTCTACAATCACTGTCACTGAATTTGTTGTCACAGGATTTGATAATTTAGAAAAGCCCCTGCTTGTTGGTATTGTTATACTTACATTGTACATCCTTGTCATGATTGCTAACCTGGCAAATATATGTTTCATTATCTGTGACAGACGTTTGCATCAACCTATGTACCTTTTCATTTGCAATCTGGCTGTTGTAGATATGCTGTACTGTACAAGTTCATGTCCAACTATGATAAGTGTGCTTATAGTTGGCTATAAAAGAATTCCTTATGTAACTTGTTTTGTCCAAATGTTTGCTTTCGGTTTAGGCTTCGTGATGGAACTGTTCACTATTTCTGTCATGGCATTTGACCGTTTAGTTGCCATAGTCAACCCACTTCGATACCATGCTATTTTGACTAATTTCCGCTCTGTTGTGCTCAGTTTCTTTCTTTGGATTCTGGGCAGTGCTTTTATGACAGTGGTGCCTGGAAGTATTCTTTCTTTACCATTTTGTTATTCAACTCTGAAGTTTGCTTTCTGTGATTATGCAGCTGTTGTCATGGCTACCTGTGTGGATCCAAATCCATATTTTAACTGGATAACAGTTGCTACCTTTGTCCTGCAGTTCGGTACGTTCAGCTTCATTTTTTTATCTTATGTTAAAATAGTAATTGTTGTTGTCAGGATGACCTCAGCTGGCAGCCGGAAAAAATTGTTTCATACTTGTTTTAGTCACTTGATCGTCGTCCTCTGCTATTACGGACCCATATTCATACTAGTAGTTGTAACCAGGATAGGGCTGAACTTAAGTCTTGAAGAACGAAATGGTATGAGAGTTGGAACAATTATTGGCCCTTCTCTAGTAAATCCTTTTGTATATTGCTTTAGAACTAAAGAAATACGAAACAAAGTGTTGAGAATTCTGTCAAAGGTGGAACATGATGAATAAAGAGGACACTGACCTTGAAAACCTTGGCTCAAATCTGCATGATCATCCCTACATTTACTTACTACATTACTACATTTATTTATTATTGCTTGGAGAAATTGGATATGCTTACATGCATAGTAGTTTCATTGTTATGTTCTGAGATCTTAGGAAATCTAAGTTTAGTGCAATTTTAACAGATGGTCCTTGCTGACTTAAGCCAGTACCTGAGGTGGGAATACAGTTATGTACCGCTCATAAGATTTTGGTGGCATTTGGTGGTGACAAAAGGATAATTAACTGCATAATATCTTCTTTTTGTACAGAGAAAAACAGCAGGTATAACTAAATAGCATATGCATGAATTTTCATTTGCATATATTATGTAGATTAACAGATTTTAAAAAATCAGACATTTCTGGTGTGCATGTAAACAGAAACAAATGAATCAGTTTTTATGCAACATATGTAAGCATAAGGAAAATATTATGGATATTGTGTGCAGGAAAATGTAATTATTTTGCGTACATCATACAAGTCCACAAATTGTGGTAGCTCTTTATTTAAAGGGTGTGTACATAACATTCATAACACTGTCCTTTCCATGAATTTCCTGACATTAATAAGGAGATCATTTTACCAGGAGCGGAGTATCAACAATAAGAATGGTGGGCAACAAAGGAGACAACATGAAGTGTTGGGATGCCAAGGAGAGTCACTGGCAGTGTACGCTGTACATAAACTATGGGCTTCTGTGTCTGGAGAACATATATAATGGGATGAACCTTTTTTTTCTATAATTCAATAAGGACAAAACAGAGATTGTAGTGTTTGGCAGCAGAGAGAAGAGGTTGTATGTTAGTGAGCACCTCAGGACAGAGGGTCTAAAACTAAAAACCAAGTCTGAATTTTGCAATTATAGATTCAGACCTCACATTCATTAAACATATCAAAACCATTAGCAAAACAGCCTTTTATCATCTTAAAAGTATAGGCAGAGTCAGGGGTGTGGTGACTCAACATGATCTAGAGAAGCTCATTGACACTTTTTTCTCCAGGAGAGTAGATTATTATACTGGCCTCTTAACTGAACTTCAAAACAGTTACAGCTCATCACTGCAGTTCGAAAATCTCTTCATTGGCTTCCAGTTACTTACAGAATAAAGTTTAAAGTGCTGCTCCTGGTCTATAAATCAATGATTTTTTTCAGCCCAGAATATATCTCAGATCTGTTTAGAGAATATAAACCCAGTAGATCAGGGTCAGGTCAGCCCAGAGTTCCAACTAAACATAGTAAAGCAGCTGTTACTGTGCGTGTTACTGGAACAGACTGCCTGAAAATCTTTAGATGTGCCCTTAAAATGTTTAAATCCAGGTTAAAGGCTTTTTCTTCTGCTTATGATTGAGCTCTGAATTTTGACCTTTATTTTTTATTGCACTTTAGTCTTAAGTTAATTTTAACATTATATTTCCATATCATTTTTTTTATATTGTTTTGAATCTTATTGCTCTTCTACAAACTTTCTTTAGTTTCTTATGTTTTAAATGGTTTATTGGGTTTAATGTTTTTGGGTTTTTTTTATTTTTGCCCTTTTATCTCTTTGGTTTTAATGGTTTTGTTTTTATAATTGTAACTATACATGCAAATAGCCCTTCTCAGGTCATAGATATCAGGAATGTTTTTAATGCTTTTATTTTTCTTTATGTAAAGCACTTTGAACTGCCAATGTGCATGAAAGATGCTATACAAATAAACTTTTGTATAACCTTAATCATTAAGTTGATGATAATGCTTGTCACAAACAGGCCTTTGATTTGTTTGGCCAGACACAGATGCTATTACAAGGGACATGAAAAGCAACCTACTTTACAGGATTGTACACTGCCCCAAGCTGCAGTTGGTCGGCCATTGCATCATAAAAATATGGTTTGTCAGGTTCATACGAGGCATTGGATTGTTGTGGTTCACAGCGATCAGTGACCACTATGTTGGTAAAGATGAAAAAGGGACTGTTACAGTGACCATGTGACCCTTAAGGAATCTCTTTCTTTGGCAACTGGCACTAAAGTACACTTTTCTCCACTATGACTATTGTTCTGCTCTCTCTATAAACATTTGTACGGATACTTTCTCTCTTCTCTCTCCTCGTCTATTTACATCTTCTGTCCTCTCTCTTCCAGACCACAGAGATCTTCTACATCTGCCCGTCCAGATATCCTGTGTAACTAAAAATAGCTGAGAGATGTAGGAAAAAAAACAGTTTGACATGGATCTCTCCATTCCACATTCTCTTAAGAAGGTTGACATCATCTTTCTACAGAGAGTAGCGTGGAATCAGATCCATGCATGCTTTTCAGTATTCCATGCTCCACGCCATGAGCAGATTACATTATTACAGTCTTCTTCTTTCGGCTGCTCCCTTCAGGGGTCGCTACAGCAGATCTTCTGCCTCCATCTTGCCCTTGCATCTTATCCCCTGCCTCCTCTACTGTTACACCAACCATCTCCATGTCCACCTTCACTACATCCATAAACCTTCTCTGATGTCTTCCTCTTCTGCTTCTGCCCGGCAGCTCCATCTCCAGCATTCTTTGTCCAATATTTTCACTATTCCTCCTCAACACATGTCCAAACCATCTCAACCTGGCCTCTCTGGCTTTATCGCCAAACTGCTCCACCTTCACCGTCCCTCTGATCTGCTCATTTCTAATCTTGTCCATCCTCGTCACTCCCAATTAAAGTCTCAGCATCTTCATCTCCACCACCTCCAGCTCAACCTCCTGTCTTTTAGACAGAGCCACAGTCTCCAAACCAGACATATTACTGTGCTTTGTTGAAAAATGAGTCAAGCCCAGATGAGCTAGAAGTATTTTATGATGAGATATTAAAACCATACGTCCTAACGCCTTTCACGGGTTTTCATTTTGCCCTGTTAGGGACCATAACACGATTACCAGACATTATGAACAATGAAGACAGGTAACAAACTTTATCAAAAAAGTGACCTCAAAATAAAACCTTGAATATAAGGAATGAATATATGTATACTTTATTGGTGGTTTGGCATCGTGAGGTCACAATTTGAGAAAATGTAAGATTTTAAATAACACATTTTGTCCAGTATTTGTGTTAAAGTCCCCAACAGTGCAGACTGCTGTGGGAAAGAGATATGCAGTGAGAATATAATTTGTTATGGCTCAATCTTATTAATATATAATAATAATAATAATAATAATAATAATAATAATAATAATAATAATAATAATAATAATAATAATAATAATTTTTATTATTATTATTTATTTTAATTATTGTGAGTGAAAAAAGTGGACAAAGATGGCAAGAACAAGTCTTTCCATATTAGACAGTTGGTTTATTTTTCAAAAAGAAATCACAAAAAAGAATCAAGACTAAAATGTTAGGATATGCCATCCTGTACATATGCTGTACTGTACACTCTTGGTGACAACTGCCTTGCAGCTGATGGTGGTTCAGTAGGTGACTTTTTATGGCCATAGTCTCATTGTTTATGTGGCTATAATCCTATTAAGGACTAAAATCTGTAGTATTGTTTGTTTCTTTCTTATTCTAAATAATAAAAGAGGTCTGTGAATCATTTTCTGTACACACACTCATTTCTAACTCACCTCTCCTACAGAGCACTGGGAGTAGTGCACGTGATCAACCGATGAACCCCACTGAACTATATAACTAGTGTGCAAAAGTCATTTTCCAGATCAGTTTCAACACAGATGAAATTTACTTCACTGGACAAAACAGAGGAACAGCATTTCAACAAGGCTTGGAAAAGAAACAGGAGATCTTTTACTCAGAGTGAACTATGTCTCAAAATGTTACAAGAAAAAACATCACAGAATTTATTATCACGGGATTTGACACGTTTGAAAGACCATTAGCTGTTGGCATTGCTATTTTTGTGGTATACATGTTGGTTATGATGGCTAACCTGACAAATATATGCTTCATTATGCTGGACAAACGTTTGCACCAGCCTATGTATCTCTTTATCTGCAACCTGGCTGTTGTAGACATGCTCTACTGTACAAGTTCGTGTCCAACTATAATAGCTGTCCTTGTAGTCGGATATAAAACCATTTCTTTTGGGCCGTGCATTCTGCAGATGTTTGTTTTTGGTTTAGGCTTTGTGATGGAATTGTTTACTGTTTCTATCATGGCATTTGACCGTTTACTTGCAATAGTTAACCCACTTCAATACCATTCAATCCTGACAAATTTCAGATCTGTTCTACTTACTTTCTTGCTTTGGATTCTGGGCTCTGCTTGTATGGCAGTAGTGCCTGGAACTATTCTTCCTCTCCCATTTTGTTACTCAACTCTGAAATTCATGTTTTGTGATTATTCATCCGTAATCCGGGCGACATGCGTCAATCCAAATCCATATTTTGACATGATGTCAGTTTTAACCGCTTTTATCCTTTTTGGGACCTTTGGGTTCATCTGTGCAACTTACATGAGGATAGTAAGCGTTGTTGTTAAAATATCCTCAAAAGGTAGCAAGAAAAAGATGTTTAACACCTGCTTTAGTCACTTGATAGTGATCATTTTCTATTATGCCCCTTCATTCATATTAACTGTTCTCACAAGAATAGGAGTGACCTTAACGTTGGAGGAACGACACGGTTTGAGACTCGGAACGATTCTGGGCCCTTCTTTAGTGAATCCTTTCGTTTACAGTTTAAGAACCAAAGAGATCAGAAATAGATTATTGGGAGCTTTTTCAAAAGTCGTACCAATAGAATAAAAGGTGTGTGTGGATACAGAAATGCTTTAATTTGCATCCTCTACTTCTTTTACTGATGTTAGTGCATGTTTGTAATTGAGTTAAATTGTTAAAATGATTGTTGAAAATATGAGTGTAAACGTTGGCATTAGAGCTGAACATTCTCACTGTATGATAAGGTTCTGGTAAAATTGCAATAACCAGTTTTAGTACCATTAATTGGTTGCCAAGAACTGACAGAAGGATATTTAATGTTTTGAAATTTCCATTTATATGAAATTAAAATATGAATCTAGTATTTATTCATTGTTTGCCTCTTTTTAATGTAGGCACATTTAGATCCATATAAATGTTCATTAGTAAGAAAGGCTCATTACTGAGGTTACAATGTTATCTTTCCTCGTTTGTATAAATAAGAAATATGAATATTTGAATTGAAATAGTATAATTTAATATTAATTTTACCCAGAATGATCATTTTACAGGACCATAAATAACGAAAAAAAAAATACATTTATGCTCTAGGTCAGGGGTGTCAAACTGTATCTGCATTAGGCTGGTGTGGCTGGAGGTTTTTGTTTCTACCAACCAGCAGCACCACCTGATTCCACTTGTTTAATCAACTGGCTAGTCTTCAAATTCATCACAGGCTTCTGTTTGGCTGGAATGAATACCTGCAGCCACACCGGTCCATTGTGGATACAGCTTGATGCTTGTTCTAGTTCTTTCTAGAACAGTGGTCTTTGAAAAATGCCATTTAAGAACCACATTTGGTTCCTCTATGTTTGGTTATGAAGAAACATTACAAGGCCTAAAGGACATGTGGTGTTTAAAAATGTAAAGGTTTTTCTTCTATGGCATCCCTCAAAGAACCTTCTGTAGCACCTTTATTTTTAAGACTTTAGTCATTATTCTGGATGAACGACAAGGGTTAAGACATGAGTTGATCTATTTTGTGGGCTTTAAAGTACTATTATTGGGAATGTCATTAAAACCCCAGTGTTTATTGTACAGTCTCCACAGTGACATGGCCTCATTTACCTGCAGGCGTCTCACAAGTGTCACCATGTAAAATCCTTGGAACAAGATTAAGAATATCAGATACTAAACAATTAATTAGTAAATGAATGGATACACTTACTGTTTCTCAAACATTTGACTTTTTTTTCCTTTCTTGGATAGTGGAGAAAAGCATTCACAACATTTCCATAAAATTCAGTATTGACTGTTATTAATATTATTAATACACATCTTTTGTGAGGTCACATGGCCACACCATACTGGGGACACCCACAGGACCTGATGTTGTGGAGTGTCTCAGATTCTTTCCCTGGTCTTTTTTTAATGAAAAGGAACTGATGGCTCACTTAACACCTAATATGTAGGTCCCATTCTTTGACACATGCCACTGGAATCAGATAATCAATGCTTACATCAGTGGTTTTTATGATATGGCTGAATCAGTGTGTCCGACATAATAGAAGTAATTATTCTACACATTTTCAGTCACAAACATCAACGATGGAAAGGAATGCATAAATCTTTTTAAGATTCCCATTGCCCTGTCTTACCATAATCACACCACAGTCAAATTATTAGTATATAATCAAGGTATTCATAACTGAACAATTTTATATATATAATTTTAATATTAGTTCAAGAAGAGATCACACAGCATCACCCCCCCCCCAAAGAAAAAACAAACAAACAAACAAAAAAAAACCCCACATCTATAGCCTTTCTCCCTCTGTGTTGGTGTGTTGGAGAAAACAGAGGTGTAAATAAGCAGTTGGCCAACAAAGAACAGATGTCAGATCACTCAGCTGTTACCTGAGATACATGTTCACTGCCACAAACAACATTCTTCCAGCTGTCTCTTTGTTAAACTGCACTCCCACCTTGGAAAGCTTAGACAACTGGACTTTGGTCATTTGCAGCTATATGTGGAAAAATTAAATAAATTATAAACATATTGGGTGTAAACATAATAACAAAATACCCTGATAACTAAATGATTTTTACACATTTAATAACAAAAGCACCTTTATTTTTAAAATTCACTCAAAATAATGGTGAGATGTGTAAACGTTATATAACTGTAAACAAAATAAAACCCTTGAAGTGTAATTAAGCTTCGCTAAAGGCCAAATTCACCTGATTATAGGCATCATTTTGCATTTGTAAGAAAGGGGTTCATTACTGCATTATTTATTGTCTAAGAAATACATACTGCATTACTTCCCATTAATCTATAGAACCCTAGGTAAAGTTTACAGAACAGTTTCATAGTTTAATGTTATTTTATTTACCAAACAATATTTAGCAAGTGTAACTGTCTCATATATATATATATATATATATATATATATATATATATATATATATATATATATATATATATAATTTTATCATAAACACAAAATGTATGTATCATACAGTATGTATGTATCAGTATTATCTTTTGTCTTGAAATTTTAACACTATGTGAGCAATGAAAGTGATAAACTGCTTAATAGGATGCTGTCTTCATTTTACATTCGAATAACATTTCCTTTGTTAATGCATCTAGAAAATGTCTGACATTTAGTTGATGCCCTTTATCCAGAGCAGCTGAACTCTGGTCACGCTTTATGGATTAATTAAAAAAAGAGAGCGTTCCCACCAGAGATAATGTGGGGTGATGTATCTCTATATAAACCATAGGCATATGAGTGTCAACCAATTCAGAGCTTACAATTCAACAGTCTCTCAGTCCTAAGGCACTTAATTGTAAGTGATAAAATAGCTTTCTATGATTCTGTTGATGTTTAAATAGCTCGTTTTTGAAGCATAGGGTAGATTACAGTTGTATAATGTATACTAGTGCATTTCACTACATTATAATATTAATTACAATTTCTTTTTTTTCATAATTTTATTCAAAATCCTTTTGGATTTGAAGTGACATTTCCCACATTCTTTTTTTATGTTGACTAAAACACACTGTTTGATTCATAATTTATTTAAGCTTATAATTAAATATGCTAATAATTGGACATTCTGGATTTTTGATTTTCATGAGCTATAAGTCAAGTCGATGCAATAATGTAACTTTACCTGTAACAAATATCAAATGACAGTTTTCCTTTTTCAGTGAAATTATGAACATGAATGTACTTTTACATGATGTTCTAATATCCAAATCATTTACGCATATATAAATGATTAAAGGTTCTTTGGTTTTGGTACATTCTTTGCATTTCATTTCAGGTTTTGGTTCACTGCAGCACAATCTGTGGCATCATGAGTGCTCTTAACACTAGTTTATTGAAAAATCTCTCATTTGTGCGTCCTGAGTACTTTTTCATCAGTGGATTTTCTGGAACACCTCTTCTGAATTACTACTTTGTTGGTTTAATTTTCATGTACATCGTTGCTGTGTGTGGGAACTCGTTTGTAGTTATGATGATAATGACTGAGCGAAGTCTGCACATTCCTAAATACATAGGAATCTTTAACTTGGCTTTAGCAGATATTGGTGAAACTAATGCATTGATTCCGAACCTTATTAAGACCTTTCTTTTTGATTCACGGTACATTTCCTATGACGCCTGTTTGGCCAACATGTTTTTTGTGTTTTGCTTCAGTGGAGTCCAGTCTTTGACCCTTGTTGTTCTGGCGTACGATCGCTTTATTGCCATTTGCCTCCCATTAAGATACCATGCCATTGTCAGTAACTCTGTCATGTCTGTGGTTTTATTGGTGGTTTGGTTGTTAATTACTACAGTCACTGGCACGATGGTAAGTCTGATAACTCGGCTTTCATTCTGTAAAACCAATGTGGTTAAAAGCTATTTTTGTGATCATGGACCAATTTACACAATTGCTTGCAATGACAACACCATCAATTCAGTTATTGCAAAGCTTGGTACTGCACTTATCCTCTATGCACCTTTAATTGCCATCATTGTATCGTATCTAGGCATTCTGCTTGCTTTAAGTAAGATTACAACCTGGGCTGGACGGCTTAAAGCATTGAAGACCTGTCTCTCTCATTTGCTAGTAGTGGGAGTGTTTTTTCTCCCTTACATAAGTGCATATATTGTTGCTGTAATCTTTACTCTAGATCTCAATACAAGGATAATCAGTACTTCGCTATCAAGTGCCATTCCACCCATGTTAAATCCCATCATTTATGTCCTAAACACAAAGGAATCCAAAAACTTCATGTCAAAAGTGCTTAAAAAGAGGATGTACTGT
The DNA here is from genome assembly GCA_034509495.1 of Acestrorhynchus altus. Classification (NCBI taxonomy): domain Eukaryota; kingdom Metazoa; phylum Chordata; class Actinopteri; order Characiformes; family Acestrorhynchidae; genus Acestrorhynchus; species Acestrorhynchus altus. The sequence continues at coordinate 5,661,605 of CM067517.1, forward strand.
GATGCCCCAGGTTTTAGCAAAGTGACACCAAAGGGTTAAGCTAGCAAAAAGGCAAGGTGAAAGCTCTGCAGTATAGTAAAGTGTGGCTGCATTGTTGACATTGGTTGTTGTTTAGCTTGCATCCAGTAGTTATATTGTACAAATGATTTTAATTTTATTTGATTTTTATAATTAAATGTTTGGCTAACTCTTTTATGTGGTACTTCACAGAGATAAAATTGTCTTTTGGTTTCTATGGGGTCTTTTGTTGCCCTCTATTGTTAAATATGTAAAAGGTCTGGTCATGTTGCTTCAAATAATGTTTCATAAATAAATACATTATTTTTAAATATATAAAACCAAGAATTTAAATATCTATTTCAATAGTTTATTTAATCATTTAGTATTTAATATACATATATATACTATATATCTGTGACTATGTAGTGAGTCTACATGCAAAATGTGGACATTGCAATGTTCAAGTGTAACTGTGCAGACAGAGCATGTGAAAATAAAACAATGTAAAATAAAATAAGTAATAGTGTTGTTTTATCATCAAAACTGGACATTTTATGAGTGTATGAGAGGTTGTGTGTAACAAATGTAACAAGCCGAGACCCTCACCACAAAACTCGGTCCCAGAAAAACTGAACAATTTCATTTGAAAATCTCTCTGTGCAGTCTGGTGATGCCCCTGTGCACAGCTGGTAAAGCCAACTGTGATTGCTAGTATGACCTTATATGTTCACAATCTGCTACTTTGGGTATTTTTGCTGCCATCTTGTGTTAAAAATGAACTCTATAGATGATAATAATAATAATAATAATAATAATAATAATAATAATAATAATAATAAAGAAAATAAAGAGTTGCATAGACTGTGCTTGTGATTTAATGCATTTTATATATATATATAAAACAAATTACTTATTTGTAATTTAGTCAGACCTGAATTTAAATATTGTAATATGAGATTCTGAATTTTGATGTGCTATAAACCATCCTATGCCATAAGCCATAAGTATGAAATATGTCTGATTCAACTTGCATTAAGACTCTGAGAGGGAAGGGAATGTTTACTTTCTGTCTTTGCTCACACAGGGTTCAAATTTCAGAATAAAAGTCCCAAGAAGGGATAATACTGATACATAAGTAGCAAAAAAAAGGACATTCAGTTGGTTTGTTTTACTTTATTTGGACTACTGTTAAGTATTTTGATGAACTTATTATTATGAATATCCATGTCAATCTAATCATTACAAATAATTCATCAAAAATATTGCATTTTTCAACTCAGACACTGAATGATTTCCAACAGGATTTCTGAGATGTAAAGTGCTTTTTTTAAAAAAACACCAAAGATTTTAGGTGCAAGTATATTTACATATATAAATATTTAAATTCTGTTTAAGGTGCTTCTTTTTTCTCTTCTCATTGCTGGTGTTTGTGTGTAATATATATAAACCCCTGGCTTTGTATGTTTGTTTGTTTTTTGTACAACAACAACAACAACAACAAAAACAATTTATGTTTTCCTGTTTTTATTAATGTCCGAGTTTTTTATAATAGTAAAATAATGATAAAAATTAAAAACAACATTAATGTTTATCAAAAACTAGCAATTTTTTTTCCTTTAATACATAATGTACCATTATTCTGATTAATTCTTTGAGTTCTTTAATTTGTTTTAAATTACAGACAGTTGTTTTTGTAAATTATAGCCAGGCATAGCTTGGCATTTCACAAAAATACTATAAGAAAATACAAGTTCTGATTGCTTTTTAAAATGTTATCCGATACACCTTGCCAACACATGAGATTCAAGCATTCTAGGTCACATTTTCTTATGTATGCTTTTTACACAATAGCTCAGTAGACACACATACAATACCCATGTCCTATTTCTGATTTGCATCAAAGAAATGTGCAGTATAGCTCAAAATGATCAAAATTCTCATTTCAAACAAGTCTTAAAACTCATTCAACTGGCTGATTCTTGTTTAGGAAGCTGTGATGCCACTTTTGATGGTTTAATAAATCTTAGCACCTTCTCTCGCAGTTCCTCTGTCTTTAGGCTGTAGATGATTGGGTTCAGCATGGGTGGGAGGGTAACAGACACCGTCAGAATAGCTGTAAAAAGGTCTACTGATTGAACTAATCGGAGGTTGCCAAGTACATATGCCAAAATCACAGGCAGGTAATAAATGAGGACCAGGACCAGGTGAGTTAGACAGGTGTGAAAAGCTTTCCAGCGCTGTGTCACGGATGCAATTCGCAACACTGCAAACACCACAACAGCATAAGATAGAATAATGAAAACCAGGGGGGCAAGAAGAACCACCAGAGACTTAGCAGTTGCCAGCCTCTTGTTAAGAGAGGTGTCTCCACATGCTAGAGCATACACTGGCCCATGTTCACAGCAGCAACTCTGGACCACTCTTGACCTACAGTAGGACAGATTGCTGGCCAGAGTTACTGGGAAAACCTCAAGCAGAAACACCAGAAGCCACAGCCCACCTATGATGAGGACCATTCTCAGATTAGTGTTGATATAGGGGTAGCGCAGAGGAAAACAGATAGCAATCAGGCGATCATAGGCCAGGAGGGCAAGTGAAAAGGATTCCATGTCCCCGAAAAAGTGCATGAAGAACATCTGAGAGAAGCAGGTCCCAAAAGAAATGTGGTTGAGATTGAATACAAAAACAGGGACCATCTGTGGGATGATAACACTGTTTATCGAAATGTCAACTACTGCAAGGTTACAAATAGCAAGGAATTTTGGGTTCTGTAAACTGGGGTTCATCAAGAACATTGCCAGCAAGATGAGGTTACAGAACAGAGTGACCAGGTATATAATTACCAATGTTAATATCAGGTAGTTCTTATTGCCCAAAGTATTAAAAGCTATTAAATAAAAACCACTCTCCAATGGATCAGTCCCATTGTTGACACCAGTTGAAAAGTTCATTTACACAGCTTCTACGCCTGGAGAAATACAAAAATCATGTTTCATTATCGAATTCTAATACATCTTCCTAATGCTAAAGTATGTATTTTTATTTGTGTTAAATTTCTTTTTAATCACTTTAAGTCAGTGGTTCTCAAACTAGTCCTCATATCCTAGAGCAAAATTGTGGACTCTTTAAAGGCACCTAAAGACAAAGTCTGAGAATCACTGCCTTAGACAAGCATAATCAAAGCTTTATCCTAATAAACACAATATACATTTTCCCAAAGCCCACCACTCTAAACCAATAAGGTGGAGCACAACATGGAATGAATGTTATTGGCTAGTTATGATGACTTACAGGAGTTCTCCACTCACACCAGGGTTTCATCTGAGTCATGAACTGGGTCATGAAAACCACACATATAAGCACCTTAAAAAAATGCAAAATGGTGTTTTGGGATTAATTAGTCACAGTGTGTGCAAACATGAAAACCATTAGCTTTGTTAAAGTGTATCTAATTAAACCCAAATTTTCTCTGGGGTACTTGTTATAAACAGGTTTGGTTCATAATTAGAAGCATTAATTGTCACCTTACTAGTCATTATTGAAAGTAGAGTGTTGTTGTGGCATGAAATTTTTACTGTAATGCAAGACAGTAATTAATATAATTATTATTCAAATACTTTAAATGCAGTAAATGTTAAATACCGGGTGCTTGAAATTTGGGAACCCTTTCGAATGATGGGTTTCTGCATAAATTGAATGTAAAAGTCCAAAATGTAGTCAAATGTCATACGAACTGCTTGCTACAGGTGCTTCCTTAACATTTCTATTGGATTAAGGCCAGGACACTGACTGAGCCATTCCAAAACATTAACTTCATTCTACTTTAACCATTCTTGGGTAGAACAACTAAAGTGTTTAGTGTCATTGTCTTGATGCAGATGTCCTGACATTTTTCTTTACAATTTGCTTGTATAATTCAGAGTTCATTGTTTCCTCAATGATGGCTAAACATTCTGGTTTCACAAATTTTCAAAAAATTTTCTCCAGCAGCCAAAGATCTTTACCAAAGTTTCTGACCTTAAGGAATATTACACACACACACACACAAAAAAAATAAATAAATAAATAATAATAATAATAATAATATATATATATATGAGAGAGAGAGAGAGAGAGAGAGAGAGAGAGAGAGAGAGATTTCATCAATTTACAAGACAGTAGTGAGACCTGCTATGATGTCTGGTTTGGAGACTGGGGCACTGTCTAAAAGACAGGAGGCTGAGCTGGAGGTGGTGGAGATGAAGATGCTGAGATTTTCATTGGGAGTGAGGAGGATGGACAAGATTAGCAATGAGCAGATCAGAGTGAAGGTGGAGCAGTTTGGAGATAAAGCCAGAGAGGCTAGGGTGAGATGGTTTGGATATGTGTTGAGGAGGAATAGTGGATATATTGGAGAAAGAATGTTGGAGATGGAGCTGCCAGGCAGAAGGAGAAGAGGAAGGCCTCAGAGACGGTTTATGGATGTAGTGAAGGTGGACATGGAGATGGTTGGTGTAACAGTAGAGGAGGCAGGGGATAGAGCAAGATGGAGGCAGATGATCCACTGTGGCGACCCCTAAAGGGAGTAGCTGAAAGAAGAAGAAACTGTCCTTCTGAACAACTCATTCCCATTAGTCATTCTAACTTACAAACCTGATGGGACATCTGTCAGGGACACCGACCACACACCCTCACAGCCTGATAAACAAACTACAGTCATTAAGCTAATGGATGACAAAAGAAACAAACTGCAGTAATGTTCTGGTTGTTAGTTTTTCACAAATGGTTCTCAGGTGAGACTAACATAAGTCTCTGGGGCGTGGGATTAACTGATGGAGTATAATAGGTGGCATCATTCTGTTGATCATAGAGAGTTACTTTATCCCTTTCATGCATGGTGGTCACTACAGTGGACACATATTTAAAAGTCATTATTTTTTATGCGTGGTGGGATTTTTTAGGTCTGAAGGGTTTCTGGAGACTCAGTCAGTCACTCAGCCAGTCAGTCGTGTGGCAGTGGACTGTGGATCATGTTTTTCATTGCCAGACAAGTACATGTTAAAGCATATTTAGTAAAATATTTGTTCTACAGCATTAAATTTCATTTGTTTCTTTGGGTATTTAATGCAATACCACTTGTAGGCGAAGGTCTGAGTTAACAAATAAATAAACAAAGCCACAGACACACACAATTCAATAGGTTTATCAGCCTGAAAGGAAAACAAATTCATTTGGGGGGAAAAATCCTGATTTGCATTGACATAATTCATGCATGAAAGGGTTAAGTCTATACAGTAAAAAACACTCAAATATATAGTGGCATGCAAAAGTTTGGGCCCCCTGTTCAAAAGTCTGGTACTATTGGTAATGAGGGAACCCTCCCAAGGGATTAATAAAGTTCTATCTTATCTTATCTTAAGCTAAAAGAGTAGAAAAATTACCTGATTTCCAAAAGGCATGTAAGATGTGTGCATTTATTCTCACAAGTCATTATTTTTCTGCAATCCAAACAAAGTTATGATTAGTCCATCCTACAAAGCCATTCTCTTAGAATGACTTATTGGTACCACAACTGAACTGGAATTTTGCAATAAACAGCTCAAAAGAGCAATAATAATGTGCAATACTGCCTCCTACAGGACGTTTTTTCATGCAATATATATATATATATATAAATAATTATTTTTTTTGTATATTTATTTTAATATAGTCTCTCTCTCTCTGTATGTATATATATATATATATATATATATATATATATATATATATATATATATATATATATTTTCTGTACTGTACTGATGCTGCTGCTGGAACCTTAATTTCCCTGAGGGAACCCTACCAGGAGATCAATAAAGTTCTGTTCTATTCTATTCTATTTTCTATTCTATTCTAACTGTTTATTTCAGAAGTGTGCTGCCAGACGTTTAACCAAAACTAGAATCTACAGGTTTAGCTCTCTGTGCCCCATAGAGACTTCAATTTTAAAGTCTATATCTCCAAAGCTTTTACATGGTATTTCCTTTCTCTCAGGTCTTCCATAGTAAGCCTGCTAAACATTTTATTAATAATATTCTTTATTAACAGGATAATCCAATCTACCCAGGATTTTGTTGCAATGGCCTAGTATTTCTTTTTCAGACCTTCCTTACTAACCTCTGTTATTAAATTAAAGGTTATCCTGTTGCTTCAGTATCCAAATGACATGTATAGGAATAACACAGAAGTGTCATATCATAATTTAACTTATACTACAAGATTATGGTATTCATATTAATATTAATAGTATTACTCATTCTTATAGATGATTGGTACTCACCAAAGAAAGGGCACTGGTCACATGGATTTCCAGAAAAAAACAAAAAAACAAAACCCTAATTGAATTTAAGACTAATAAATGACTCAAACTGATGTCTCTATAAACATATTAAGGTCCACACCACGATTTGTACTTATATCCCCACTTCTGACAGACAGCACCATTTATATTATCCTGACATTTAAAATCCCAGCGTTTTTGTATGTATCTTTTTAATAATGATATAAATGTAACCTGTTCAGAAAAGAATGTTAGCTGTTAATTTCATACTAAATATTGGTAAATATTGTTATTTGTGCTTATTTCTTTGTTTCAGGCGAAAAGAACATCAGAAGATTCAGGGTTTAATTGATCATGAGTGATTTGAGATTCCAGTTCTATGAAGAATCTCTCATTTATTAGATCCTGGTATTTTTACATCAGTGGATTTTCAGAAATGCCCTTTATCAGTACTACTTTGTTGGTTTAATTTTCATGTACATCGTTGCTGTGTGGGAACTTCGTTTGTAGTTATGATGATAATGACTGAGCGAAATCTGCACATTCCTAAATACACTTAGGAGTCTTTAACAGCTTTAGCAGATATTGGTGAAGCTTGAACGCACTGATTCGAACCTTATTAAGACCTTTCTTTTTGATTCTGGTACATTTCCTATGGCCTGTTGGCCAACATGTTTTTGTGTTTTGCTTGGTGGAGTCAGTCTTTGACCCTTGTTGTTCTGGCGTACGATCGCTTTAGTGCCATTTGCCTCCCATTAAGATACCATGCCATTGTCAGTAACTCTGTCATGCTGTGGTTTTTAATGGGGTTTGATCTTTTTGTGCTGTTTTTAATGCCACAACAGTGGCTTTAATTACCCGACTTTCATTCTGTAAAACTAATGTGGTAAAAAGCTATTTTTGTGATCATGGACCAGTTTACACACTTGCATGTAATGACACAACTATAAATTCAATTATGGCAAAAGTTTGTTCTACACTATTTATCTATGCACCTTTAACTGCCATCGTTGTATCATATTTAGCTATTCTGCTTGCTTTAAGTAAGATCACAACCTGGGCTGGACGGCTTAAAGCACTGAAAACGTGTGTCTCTCATCTCTTAGTAGTGGGAGTTTTCTTTCTCCCGATTGTAATCACATACTTTGCTACGTATTTTACTATGTCACTGCATCCCAATGCTAGAATAATCAATTCTTCACTATCAAATGCCATTCCTCCCATGTTAAATCCCATTATTTATGTCCTAAACACAAAGGAATTCAAAATCTTCATATTAAAAATGCTTAAAAACAGATCCAATGTGAGGCCCCAGGTTTTCATAAAGTGACTACTGACCTTAACCAGTGATCTTATAGTAATTCAAATCACTATTAAAAAGATTTAACCTTTCTAATTTGGGCTCATTTTGTGGGATGTTTTCATAGTTTTCACCAAAAAATTAGAAAAGTATTGATAGGATACAGTCACACATACCAGGTATTGTTATATTCAGGAGATCTACTACTCAAATGTATCTTCTTTTGAGATATAAATATTAACAAAATGTAGATATTTGTAGAATTTGACCAAGATCTGATCCAAAATTTAATTTCTTTTTTTTGGAAAAAAAAAAAATCTCAAAAATCCTAGAAATGGATCATTTTGGATGTTTTCCAGATGAAAAAGTAATGATTTTGATTATTTATTCATAATTATTAGATTAACAATAATATGTCTATCACTTTGTTCAAAACACTTAGTGGTTCAAATAAAATAAAATAAAATAAAATAAAATAAAATAAAATAAAAAGTCCAACTTGAATGTCCATTATTATTTTTGTTATTTATTTATGCATCTGTTTATATCAGGATTTTAATTCTGAAATTTGAACACTGTGTGTAATTTACAGCTCCTGGGTTCTAAGAGCTTTCACAAACCTTTCACAAACCTTTCACAAACCTTACATTTAAACTATATGGAAAAAAAATGCATGTTTTATGCACATAGTTGTACGAGTGGAGAATGGCAGTCTGGAACCTCTGGAATATAAATGCATTCATGTTTTTGTACCAATAGCAAATTTTAAATTCTAAATGTCTAAATCTAATGTCACATGGCCGCTTTTAACATTCACAAGCTCCTGAAGTTTTTTTTTTTTTTTCAAGATTTCATTTGCTCCTGAAACAGTAAAATGTAGCTGGAAGAAAGATTTTGATTTTAGATAATTTGTCAAAACCAACAAGACGTCGTACCTACCAAATACATACATTTATGGCTAAAGTTTATACCAAGAGATTTGTATCATTTGCATGATTTGTACAAACATTTCGGGTATATAGTATGATTTACAAGGAGCTCCTGTTTACTGTCGGTACTGTTTTGCAAAGTACACACAAGCCATTCGTCCATATATTAAATAAATTACTGAGAATTTGGTGTTGCCACAACATGAAATGCACTGGATTAAACAGTAAGTAAAAAACAGTAAGAATTACACATTAAAATCTTGTTATGGATAGAATTAGGTTAAGGGTTATGTATAGGTTAACTTTATGTTAAGTTCAAATTATGATTAGGGTAAGGTATAGGTTAATTTTAGGGTATAGTTAAGATTAGGGTTAAGTTAATAGGTTAATTTTAGAGTATAGTTAAGATTAGGGTTAATTTAATAGGTTAATTTTAGGGTATAGTTAAGTTTAGGGTTAATTTAATAGGTTAATTTTAGGGTTAATTTAATAGGTTAATTTTAGGGTATAGTTAAGTTTAGGGTTAAGTATATATTGAGATGTAGCTTCAGGTATAATATAATTTCACTCATTGCTTTGTAACATTTTCTTCAAATCGTTTGATTTGTGTGTGTCTGGGTAGCATCAGTGATTTGTGCCTATGTATGATTTTTGCCCCTTTAAGAAGATTTATTGCTCAATTCCACCCTCTCTTAGCTACTTGAAGAAATTCCAAGGAATTCCCAAGGAATTCTGAATTTACTCAAGTTGATTGGCTAAGGAAATATAGGGAACTAGGTGTTCCACCCAAGTGGCCGATACTGGGGAACTGTTTGGGCCAGGCAAATCATGGATGCCTTTACTCTAAGTTGGAAAAGTTCTGTGAATGTCAATGATCATATAATGTGAAATTCAGTTCTGTGTTTATATTGAAAATCTAAGGTGAAATATCAGTAGTGGGTGAAACTTTGTATTGAGAATGTTTGTTACTTGTATGTAATACATGCGTACATACATATTCCACCCTGCTTTCATCACATGCAACTGTTTGTTTGCTGCCCCCTTGTGTTAGAACATGTTCCAGAGCAAATGAAGTCTAATAAACCGTGAAAAGAAATGCCACAGTTTAAAGCTGTGTTTTGCTTTATGCTTAATTTTGAATGTAAGTTCTGACAATTCATTTACTGATTGATGTGTCAAAATGACGAGATAAATGCAAATGTTCTGCAATCAACGGGCCACTCGAATATTTCATGTTTGCTTTTATAACCTATGTACTATATTATGTCTATGTGGAAAATGTAGACATTGCAAGAACGGACTAATTTATATTGCACAGACAGAGAATGTGAAAATGAAACAGTAACAAAAAATAGGTCATCTGTGGTGATGGGCATTTTATACGTATTTGAGCTTGTTAAATCATTTCTACACACTTCTAATAAATCTCATTTTGGTTATATCAGGTTTTTTTGTTTGTTTGTTTGTTTTTTGTGTTTGTTTTCTGGTCTATAATTTTGTTCAGGCTTTGTTCCTCAGGGCTAATTTGTCTTATTACTGCTCCAACACACCTGAGTCTTATTAATGAATTAGAATCAGAATCTCTATTTTGCCAAGTATGTTACACATACAAGGCTGTATGACATGTAACAAACACATAGATTCTGATAAACAGTTCAAATACAGTTCAGGCAAGGTGCAGTATTACCACTGTGGTGACCCCTGTGGTTGAGGAGAACTACAACTCTGGGGAAGAAGCTGTTGGCATGTTGTGATGTGCTGAATTTGATTGACCTGAGTCTTCAACCAGAGGGCCCTCTGGGGACCCCTGTGGTTGAGGAGAACTACAGCTCTGGGGAAGAAGCTGTTGGCATGTCGTGATGTGCTGCATTTGATGGACTTGAGTCTTCAACCAGAGGGTAGAATCTGAAAGAGGTGATGTCCAGGATGAGAAGGATCAGCTGTAATTTTGCCAGAATGCTTCTTCACCCTGCTGGTGTCGAGGTCTTGAAGCATTGGCAGATTACATCCAATGATCCTCTCTGTTGCTCTGATTATGCACTGGAGTTTGGCTTATTCTTGTGAGGTGGAAGAACCAAACCAGATGGTTATAGATGATGTGAAGGTGGACTTGATGATCGCTGGGTAGAACTGGATCATCAGAGACTTTGGCAGGTTGAATTTCTATGCAGGAAGCTGCAACCCACATAATTGCTCATTCCTGCTTGTCCAACTGTTTCTCACTGTAAGCCTGTCGTTCCAGGTCCATTGGACAAGGTGTCACCTGGTGACGGTGGTTGGTGTGGCACACTAGATAGCCCCCACACCATGTTCAATTCCCAGTCTGGGCAACTATGCTGTTCTACACCAATAAGAGGTCTTGGGCAGGATCCCCTGTTTGTCCGTGAGTGAGGTGCTGGACTCAAGGCAAGGAGGAGTGCTCCAGTATCTCAGACTAGGAGGGCTACAGTCCAAAAGGAGCTGGGTCCTGGTCTGGTGGCTGATTTTAATGCTTGATATACAGATAAGCCTCCCTAGCTCTGTTTGTTTGCCTGCTTTACTGATTATTTTCAATGGCCAGTCCCTTTTTTATGTCTGCCACTGCTGGTTTGTGATTCTGGACTGTTCTGTTTGTGTTTGTCTTTACTTATTAAAACCTCTTGGTTGAATATTATCCATGTATGCCTCACCTCAGTCAATCACTGATACTAAGGCCCCAAAATAAAATTGCAGAAGCCGACACTTATGTCCCCATTATGTGGGAAAATATATCCCAATGTATTAGAGAAGTGGACTAAAAGACTAGTTAAAAACCAAAATTCCTTATCAAAGCATATATAATAATGATAACAATAATAATAATAATAATAATAATAATAATAATAATAATAATACTGACTTGACAAAAAGTAGAGACTACAGATTTATAAAGGTTAGATCCAACACCTGAGCTAGGCAATGTTCAGTAGACAGAGACAAAAAATTATTCACATATTAAGGGGATATCCAGGTCCTAGGCTGCTTTATCCTGTTAGCTATCATTAAATGACATGTGTAGGAATAACACATAAGTGTCAAATCATAACTTAACTGATCATTTGACTGATAAGAATCATTATTAATATTATTATTAAAAGTATTATTTACTGTAATTCTTATAGATGATTGGCACTCACCAAAGAAAAGCAAAAGGCACTGGTCACATGGATTTAAAAAAAAAAAAAACCCTTGTAGAATTAAGACTAATCACATGACTCAAACTGATGTCTCTATAAACATATATTAAGGTCCCTGCGATTTATTGCTTATATCCACTTCTACAGCAGACAGCACAGCATAAGTTATATTAACCTGACATTTAAAAATCCCAACGTTTTGTATGTATCTTTTTAATAATGATATAAATGTAACCCGTTCAAGCAAGAATGTTAATAGCTGTTAATTTCATACTAAATATTGGTAAATATTGTTATTTATTGCTTATTTCTTTGTTTCAGGCTGAAAAGAACAGCAGAAGATTCAGGTTTAATTGATCATGAGTGATTTGAATTCCAGTTCTATGAAGAATCTCTCATTTGTGCGTCCTGAGTATTTTTACATCAGTGGATTTTCAGAAATACCCTTTATCAATTACTACTTTGTTGGTTTAATTTTCATGTACATCGTTGCTGTGTGTGGGAACTCGTTTGTAGTTATGATGATAATGACTGAGAGAAGTCTGCACATTCCTAAATACATAGGAATCTTTAACTTGGCTTTAGCAGATATTGGTGAAACGAACGCACTGATTCCGAACCTTATTAAGACCTTTCTTTTTGATTCACGGTACATTTCCTATGACGCCTGTTTGGCCAACATGTTTTTTGTGTTTTGCTTCAGTGGAGTCCAGTCTTTGACCCTTGTTGTTCTGGCGTACGATCGCTTTATTGCCATTTGCCTCCCATTAAGATACCATGCCATTGTCAGTAACTCTGTCATGTCTGTGGTTTTAATGGGAGTTTGGTTACTTTGTGCTGCTTTTATTGCCACAATAGTGGCTTTAATTACCCGACTTTCATTCTGTAAAACTAATGTGGTAAAAAGCTATTTTTGTGATCATGGACCAGTTTACACACTTGCATGTAATGACACAACTATAAATTCAATTATGGCAAAAGTTTGTTCTACACTATTTATCTATGCACCTTTAACTGCCATCGTTGTATCATATTTAGCTATTCTGCTTGCTTTAAGTAAGATCACAACCTGGGCTGGACGGCTTAAAGCACTGAAAACGTGTGTCTCTCATCTCTTAGTAGTGGGAGTTTTCTTTCTCCCGATTGTAATCACATACTTTGCTACGTATTTTACTATGTCACTGCATCCCAATGCTAGAATAATCAATTCTTCACTATCAAATGCCATTCCTCCCATGTTAAATCCCATTATTTATGTCCTAAACACAAAGGAATTCAAAATCTTCATATTAAAAATGCTTAAAAACAGATCCAGTGTGAGGCCCCAGGTTTTCATAAAGTGATAATTTAACCAGTGACCTTCCCTTTAGATAATCATCTTTTTAAAGGTTTAACCTTTAGAACCCCTTTAGAAACAGGTTTCACAGTTTTATTCACAAAAAAAACAAAAGTATTTACAGGAGACACATTCCAGATATTGTTATATTCAGGATCTCCTTTTCAAATTTATCTTCATTTATTTTAATTTGAGGTGTAAATATTACATCTCAAATTAAATATTTAGATATTTGTGCGAAAGTGACCAGTTTGGGTAATAAAAAATAACTTTAACCTCCTTTTTTTTCTTTCTTTTTTTTTCTTTGCTGATAAGGAGTGGAAACACTTTACATCTCAGAAATCTTGCTGGAAACTGATCTTCCAGAATGTTTGAGCTGAAAATACAAAGAATTCCAATGAATTATTTGTAATGGACAAGGGTATTCATACAAAACACTTGACAAAATATTTTACTTGGTAAAAGAAAATAATAAAACAAAATAAAAACCAGTTTGTTCTTTATTTTTTTTTTTTATTTATGCATCAGTTTTTTCTCAGGACTTCAGAAATTTGAAACAGCTTTTGGGTTCTAAAAGTATCGTTCTTTACCCTGACACATCACTATTCCACAAATTTCTCTTTATCAAACCAAAAGTGGTTTTAATTTGGAATGACTGAAAAAACAATTTGTAGCATTAAGAGTGTAGAATGTGGAAGGAGCTTTTGCATGGTACTGTTCGGTAAAATTAATTTTATTAATTGAGTTTAGATCATTTCTTATTTATCAAACCTAAGATCGCATACATACGAAATGGGTACATTTATGGCTGAAACAGTAAGAATTATACTAATGTAATGGTTAGGGTTATGATAAGGGTTACATTACATTTAACTATGTTAAGTTCAAATTATGGTAATGATTAAGGTAAAAAATAGGTTAATTGTAGGGTATGGTTCAGGTTAGGTTAATTTTATGGTTATGGTTAAGTTTAGGTTGAGGTGTAGCGTCAGATATAATAATAATTACACTCATTGCTTTTTTGTTTGCATTATTATTATACTATTTATTTTTGGTTGATTGATGATTTCTGCACTTTTGGGAAGATTTACATATTCTTCTTGAGACCAGTCTGATCAAGACAGCTTCTAGTCCATGGCAGTGCATTTGCTTCAAGATATCTTTGGAGTTTGATTTATTTCCACTTTAATAAACACTTCTCCCAGTTAGTGCCAGGTCCTCTATTATTGGACGATCTGAATATCTGCCACGTTGAGTCTTGCTCAATTCCTCCCTCATTCTTAACAAGTCAATTTAAGGAAATTCTAAGGAATTCCCAAGGAATTCTGAATTTACCCACATTGATTCATATTAAAAATAAAGTTTATCTATTTGAAGATTGAATATCTTGTCTTTGTTGTGTATTCAATTTAATGTAGGTTGAAAATGATTTGTAAATCGTTGTATTTTGTTTTCATTGATATTTTACACAACGTCCCAACTTCACTGGGACTTCTGCCCTTCGAGCATCAGGTACAGCTCGGCTTGACCCACCATCCCTCAAATTACAAGGAAAACATGCATCCAGACTCTTTTCTTTTGGCACCAAAATGGTGGAAAGAACTTCCCCTGGAGGTCGGAACAGCTGAGTCCCTCACTGTGTATTTAACTTAAGATTTGTTGTGAATGTTGTTAGTCCCCAATCTGACATTTGTTTTCAACCGGATCATGTTGAAGAGTGAGGAATCTCAGGGTTCAATTAGCTAAGAATATCTAAGTGAACAGGAAAGCACTTTTGTCGTTCTGGATAAGGGCGTATTTTGTCTGTAGGTTACTCTGATCATGAAATATGAAGCCTAGAAAACAGCATCTGACTGCCTGCAAAGTGTGGATCTTGGGTTCTAAGAGTTTTAATCCAAATCAAGAAGGGAACTCTTACTGACAGCAGAATATTGCTACATCATTCAAAGCAGAAAATGGCTCTCTGAACAACCCATTCCCAGGAGAGTCATTATCCTGGCTTCCAGACCTGCTGGGACATCTGCCAGGGACCCCCCATAGCACAAGGCAACCAGATAAACAAACCACAGTCATTAAGCTAATCAATAACAAAGAAACAAACTGCAATAGTGTTCTGGTTGTTGCAGTAAACAAATGGTTGTCACGTAAGAGTAACCTTTAACAAGTCCCTTGGTAATGGCATTAACCTCGGCTGGTGTATTTGAAGAAAATTGATGTTTAATAGAGGTCTAATAGATGGCATCATTTTGTTGAGTCATGGTGACCTTTAGTTAAAACATGCTTTATCTTCATTCTGTTGTAAAATACAAGACCTGGACTCAAAAAACCCTAAAAGAAATATTGTGTTCACAGTAAATTAGCCAGATGTACATTAATGAGGGGTTTTGTTATGAGGGACTCATTTAAATCAAATCCTGTTTGTCTTCATGTAACAAATGGCTTTGGTAGAACATGTGCATTTCAATCTTCAGTACATGATCATGCATATACACATACATACACACACTATTTAACACAAATCTATAACATACGTTTGGAGTATAAACACACAACACTTTATAATAAGCTATAAAATGCTATTTAAACAGATCACACAATAGTGTTATTGTTTAAATAAATTAATGAACAGAGCGAACCATCATAAAACAAGGATCATCAAAACACAAAGAGCACAGACTTTCAGTTGAATATTTTTAACTGTCACACAAGGAGACAAAGCCTCCTTGTCTCTACCTTCACTACCTATTGTATCAGTGCTATTGACCTGACAGGACCACTTTGTAGTTCTATAAATACAGATTATAGTCCATCTGTTTCTCTGCATACTGTTAGCCTCCATTCACCCTGATCTTCAATGGTTAGAACGCCAGAGGACCTCCACAGAGCAGGTATTATGGGGATGGGAGGTCATTCTCAGCATTCTCTTGTTTATAAAACTAATGAAATGTAATTCACTGACATTCAATTGTCTTGTAAGGAAAAATGTTAGGACACATTCACATTTATAACTACTTAAAATGTCTAAAATTAGAATCAGAGATTAGAGCAGCACACCAGCTGCAAAAGATTAGACCATCATTAGGTGTGAGTGCACAGTGAGGGCAAAATCACACCTTTTGTTCTCAGCTTTATAATTCAGGGATGCCTTGACACACTGGCACAAAACACAGGCGTTTAGAAACTGCAGAACCTCCTCTTTCAAACAATAAAAGTGAAGCAACTGCTAAGTCATTGTGGAAAATCCTGTTTTTGAAATCCATATATATTATAATATAGCAGTTTCTATTACCCGAGATGTTGGCCATATTGGCCCCCAACAAATGACTTCAAGGCATGGCCTGCTGTGACCAGCTTTAGAAATCTGTTTGGATCCCAGAGACAGGATCTTTCAAAAAAATTAAGATCATCTGATTTCTTTCATACACCCATCTGCAACCATTTTGTCTTCCTGTCTTGGTGGTGTTGTTTCTTCCATGTGCTCCTAAGCACATGGGTTGTTTGTTTTTGTCCTTGTCTCCTCCCTTGCTCCACCTATTCCTACCTGTGTCTGATTTGTAACCCTGACCCCTCATTATCATTCCCAGCTGTTCTCAACGTCCTGTTGTATTTAAGACCCTATTTTTCAGTTTGTC
This sequence comes from Acestrorhynchus altus, assembly GCA_034509495.1. Taxonomy (NCBI): domain Eukaryota; kingdom Metazoa; phylum Chordata; class Actinopteri; order Characiformes; family Acestrorhynchidae; genus Acestrorhynchus; species Acestrorhynchus altus. The sequence goes on from CM067517.1 coordinate 5,678,255, forward strand.
TGTCAGTCCTTTTGTTTCTGGTATGTTTTGTTCCCTGTTTGTTAGCATAGTTTGCTTTTGGTTTGTTTGTACCTTGTTCCCCACTCAGTAAGTGTAGTTTATGTTTGTAGTCTTTGCTTCTGTAGATTTTATTTATTTGTAAATCTGGTTCCTTTGTCTAGGTTTCGTTTTAGTGTATTTAGTGTTATTTTGAATTCTCCTGTTTTGTTTGCTAGTATTCCCAGGTTTGTTTTTTGAGTTTCATTAAATCATCAAACCCTGCATTTGCCTCTGCATCTGTCTGTACATGACAGAAGGACTGACCAATTCTATGGAGGCAGCGTTATCCAGTTTTGTTGGCAGCAGGTTGGCTCTCCGGCAGAGGCAGGACACGGCCAAACCCAGCGGTCAGAAGAAGCGACATAAGCGGCAAGAAATACAAGCAGTCAGGTGCTGCCTCTAGAAAGGCAATTAGGGCACGTGACGCCATGGAGTCCTGGTCAAATCCAGTCTGGAAGCTGGAATCTTCAGCTCCAGCTCCATCTCCAGAGCCAGATCCAGTCTGGGAGCTGGGAACCACTGCTCCATTTCCAGATCCTGTCAAGAGGGCGGAGTCCGTCGCCCCTGTTCCAGATCCAGTTTGAGAGCTGGAATCTACCGCCAGAGATCCTGTGGTCTCTGAGATGGCCAAGTGTGCACCTCAATCCGAGGAGGTCACCACAGAGACTAAAACGAACTGTGCCTGCATTTCGAACTGTGCCCAGTCTGGCTCCAAAAACTATGGGGACTTTTGCCAGATCTGGTCCCATACCATTTGTTACGTCTCAGTCCCAGCTTGTTTCCACATCTGTTCCCTTGTCCACACCCTTGTCTCAGTTAAGTTCTGTTTTTGTATGCATATCTGTTCCTGTATTAGTTCCTGTGTCTGTTCTTGTTCCCATTCCCATGTGTGGTTTTGTCATCCCTGTCCCGGTCCCTGTCTGTGTATTTGATCCTGTTCCAGTACCCAGTCCTGTCTCCCTCCGATTCCAGTCCCCAGTTGTGTTAGTGTCTCCAGTTTCAGTCTCCCAAACTCTCTTGGTCCCAACCTCTATCCAGTCTCCAGTCCCAATTTTGTCTGTTGTGCAGACCCATGTTCCCCAAAAACCTCATGTTCAGTCTCCGTTTTCATCTCCTGTTTCCCAAGTCCAGAGTTGTGCATCGGGAGGGGGGCCTACTGTCACGTGTCAGTCTGATTTACCTCTGTCTTCCTGTCTTGGTGGTGTTTCCCGGGTTGTTTGGTTTTGTCCTTGTCTCCTCCCTTGCTCCGCCCATTCCCACCTGTGTCTGATGTGACCCTGCCCCCTTATTATCATACCCAGGTGTGCTCAATGTCCTGTTGTATTTAAGACCCCTTGTCTCAGTCTGTCTTTGTCAGTCCTTTTTGTTTCTATCATTGTTTGTTTCTGGTATGTTTTGTTCCCTGTTTGTTAGCATAGTTAGTTTTTGTTTTGTTTGTACCTTGTTCCCCACTCAGTAAGTAAGTGTAGCTTGTTTTGTGTGTAGTCTTTGTTTCTGTAGATTTGTTTTTGTAAATCTGGTTCCTTTGTCTAGGTTTGTTTTAGTGTATTTAGTGTTGGTTTGAATTCTCCAGTTTTGTTCAAAAAACAAACCTGGGAATACTAACAAAGAGAATTTACTTGAACGGCCCTCACAGTTACCAGTCTTAAACATCATAGATAATTTGTGAATAGACCTTAAACAAGCTGTGCTGCAGAATAACCCAACAAACTAGCTCACATAGCAATATGGTTCTGGCTCAGATCTGGCCCACATTCACTGTTTTCAGCTGGCTCACTTGCTGTAATATTGATGGCACTTGGTGGGACCGCAATCAGATGCAAGATGTGGGACACAAATGCACAAGATTAAGGTCATGAATAACAATATCTTGTATGTGTGTCTCCTATAAATACTTTTAACATTTTTGGTAAATAAAAGTATCAAACTATGAAGACATCTTGCAAAACTGTTTAGAGATCTAAAGGTTAATAAAATAAAATTAGTAATTTGGCCAAAGGTTCATAAATTTGCATGAAATTGAATAGCGTATATTAAGTATTGAATTGAAAACAACAAAAACAAATGTCCTGCCTCAGAAAATATGATGTATTTGGGCAATATCTAAAGAAATAATCATTACACTGTAGTTCCATGTCGATAAATTCATGATATGAAACCAAAGAACTGGTGGTGCTTTTCTGCAGGTGCAGACACACCCCTCCATCAGTGAACATCAGATGGACATTGAGAGAGTGGACTCTTATAAGTACCTGGGTGTTCACTTAAACACCAAACTGGACTGACCAGTTAACACCACTTTACAGAAAAGGCCAGAGCAGACCCTACCTACTGACGAACCTGAGGTCATTTGGAACACAGGGAGCACGTCGGAGGACACAGTAGTGGAATCTACCATCCTTTATGGTGTGGTCTTGTTGGGGCAGTAGTAGTAGAGTGCTTTTGCTGCATGACTAATAAAGGATTATCTTATCTAATACATGTTATATGTTCAGTTTTGTATCAGGTGAACATCTACAGACACAAACTTTATTTTTAAAGAGTAAAACAACTGAAATCACCAGAATAGAAACTAATCTTAATTAACATTTATTTATGTTCCCACAGTGTTTTGCACAAATAGCAGTAAACATACCTTCTGTAGCAAAAAAAATAAAAATAAATTGTATATATTGTTGAATTGTAAAAGTAACGTAAGCATTGTAAAGGCTCAGATGAATTTTGACAGGGTCTCTGACTTTGATTACCAAATCAGGCCTGTGGAATGTTACCAGTTGTCACTAGCAACCACCTTCTTAATTAAATTTAGCTTCACAAATATGACAGTTAAACAATAATTATAAAACTACTCCTAATTCTAATCAAATGTGAGGTGTTTGCTGTCTGAGCTATTACCTGGTTGGGCACAGTAACAGAAAACATAGCACTTGAGCACAAGAACCTCATACCAACTGTGAACCATGGTGGTGGAAGTGTCATGGTTTGGGGCTGCTGTACAGTTATAGGAAACATCTAATTAACATTATTGAAACCAAAAGAGGAAATACCAGTCCTGTAGTCTGTTAACTATGTTTAGCAAATTATTTTAAATGACAATTTTAGTTGGTCATTTATATAATCTCATCAGATAATAGCTTAGATGGTTACTGGAGGTGGTGGAGAGGTCACTCAAACAACAGTTCCTAAAATAGAATCCACTAAATGACAAACCACTGTATTAACAAGGCTCAGGATTTATTAATCCCAACTGGTGTCTTCTCTCCTGAGATTTCTCACTGCTCCCAAAGTTGTTGTTTTTTTTTTTTTTTTGTTTTGAAGAAGAAGAAGATTAATAAAGCTCTGACATGGAATAAGCGTATCAAAAAAATACATGTGCTGTATGTTTAGACCTCCTCAGCCATATATGCAGCATTCAGGTTAGAATGTCTTTTACATGTAGCTTGAATTAATAGCTGATAACGCATGTTTTGGGTCATATTCAATATATTGATACTTATTTGTATTAACTTGCTCTTCATATTAGCTTGAACTAATTGAACTATATTGTGTGTGTATATTATATACACATACATACTCTAGTGGTTATTTACTGGTATATACACTAGTGAATAAACTAGTGAATACACACTAGTATGTATAAGATACTGTATATACTAGTGCATCTCAAAAAATATGAAAAAATATATTGTTAAAGTGACATCAGAAAGCCTTTTTTTTACATTTTATTGTTGATCAGTTTGACTTATAGCTCATGAAAACCAGAAACCTCAAAATATTATACTGTGTACCAGGAACTATACAAACATATTATATTATTCTTTGGAATGTAAGCTGGAAAAACAGATTTCAGCAAATTATATATTGAATATGTATAATGTATCTTTCTTTCTAGGTGGAGAGAGTGAATAGTGAAGAAGAATAAACCCATGGCCAACGTGACTAAAAGCACTATTGATGTTCTGAACACAGTTTTTGTCATGAAAAGCATCAATCTGTCTGGTGAAGGTGCTTATGCAACAATTGTTATCACTGTTCTTGCTTATATTTTCTCAGTGGTGAGTAATTTGCTGCTCATCGGAACAATTGTATTAAACCGGACCTTACACGAGCCAATGTATATACTGATATGCAATCTCTCTCTCAATGACATCTTTGGTATCAGTGCTATGGTTCCCAAATCTGTTTTTGATATTATGTTTGAGTATAGCCTCGTCACGTTCCCTGCCTGCTTCGTTCAAGCCTGGTTCTTGCACATGTATGGTGGAGCCACTTTACTCATCCTCTCTGTTATGGCATTTGACCGCTATATAGCCATTTGTCACCCTTTAAGATATCATGCAATCATGTCCAAAACTATTCTTCTGTCTCTCATAGGTTCCTCCTGGATCACCGTTTTCATTCTGTGTATGATTCTGTTTTGCCTCACCTTACAGCACCCTTTCTGTAGAAAAGACATTGCCAACTATTACTGCGATAACGTGACTATTTTAAAGTTGACTTGTGCGACTGACATTACAGTCAATAATCTCTACGGCCTGATCATAACTGCATTTTTTCATGGCACTGGTGTGTTTTCCATTGTGTTCTCCTATACATGGATTTTAATAACATGCTATAAGAGCAACGACTCTGAGTCCAAGTCCAAGGCCTGGCACACTTGTGGCACTCACTTGACTGTGTTTCTCATTTATGAGATTGCAAGTTCTGCTGTTGTTCTGGTTCATAGGTTTCCCAACACCCCCGCTCTTCTCCAGAAGATCATGGGATTGGTGTATGTGATCGTTCCTAACTGTTGTAATCCAGTCATTTATGGGCTCCGAACAAAAGATGTTAAATCTAAAATCAAATTATTTAAGAACAAAATCTTTGCCCTGAATGAACAAAAAATCTCCCAAACTGAACGAGTGAAGACCATTTCTGCAGTTTGACAGTCTCAGTTTCACTTGCGGTCAAATGCCAGCGCTTCAGATGTTTGTTTATTTATTTATTTATTTATTTTTTGAGCAATGCCATAGAAAAAACACCTCAACCCTGGTCTTTGAGTATCTGAAGCACATTTTGTATATTCACTGCTCACAACACATCTGATTCATTAAGAAACACTGGTCTAAAGAACCTTCACTTAATCTTAAAGTTCTTTACCAATTTAAAGGTTCTTCACACTTACACAAACATCCTTTTTATGGAACCAAATGCAATTCTTCTATGGCAGAGGCCACCAAATCTGGACCTTGAATCCAGTTTTCAGCCCTGGACTTTCATTCACACGTTGATAAGTGTGACACCATGTGGCCAATCAATAAACTACATCCTTAACTTTCAGCAAGAACAACAGCCAAGACTGGGATTAAGGCCCAGATTTGAAAGCATGGGTTCAATTCCTAAAAGAACCATTTAAAGCACCTTGATTATTGAATGTGTAGAACAAAATATAATTCAAATAAAAAGTGATCAATCCTCAGACAAATGGTTTTATTTAGTCTCTATTAAACACCATAATTACATGATAAGAATCTAAAGTAAAATTACTGTACTGTGTACAGTGATAATGTTTACAAGCACACAGTTAAACATATACAACACAAATTACACCACAAGTTCAAGGATAAACCCAAAACCCTCAACCATGATGATTTTTCAGTGTTTCTGATTTGTAATCATTTGTGCAGATGTAGTTCTTTAGACGACCATATTTCTTGGGCCAAATGCAAACATACAAACATGCTGTAGTTAATATTGCTGATCTGATGCTGCTGTTGGGCAGTTACAGTTCCAACAGTTACGATTTATCAAATGCAAGGTCACAGCCAATTCAAAATAATTCCTTTTCATTTAAACAAGACAATGTATTTGATGTTACGACTAATTTGCCTGAGATAAAAATTCCTGAAGCAACAATTTAATGAAGACTTTTTCAATGAATATAAGGTGTTATTGTTTTTATATAGAACAGTCAATGAGGTCTCAAATCTTTATTTACATGTTTTTTTTTTATTTACATGTGCAAATTGTCTACAATGAAAACATGGTACAGAAAACAATAATTGAAATAGGCCAAGAGAATCTTAAACTGGATAAATGACCAGAAGATGGAGACATTTCTCTTCTAATGAGCAGAAATTAAATGACTCTCACCTCATTTGGCTTCCTCACATCACCTATATTTTATTTATTTATTTAATTAATTAATTTTGGCTTATTGAACTGATATTGAACCGTTTTTTCACCTTTTTCTTGATGGATTTACATAAAGATAAAGATTCAATGGTAATTTTTTACTTTATTTCCAAAATGCAAAGATTTTCGAAAGAACAAACAAACGATCAAAAACAAAAATATAGTGTTCACAGAGAATTTGGAATATGTCAGTATTAAAACATACAACTGCTCTACAAACTTTTCATTATCTTATTACCTGAAATTTACAAATTAAAATTTCTCATTTGGCCTGTTTTGATCAGTAGATATTACCTCTGTCTAGAAACTGACATATTCAGTGATTATATATTCATATAATCACAAATACAATTGCTGACTCCAGAAACAATATGAAAGCCTTTGTTTGAAAAGCTAATCTGCATTTAATGGAAATAAATAATTATTAGAATTATCTTACCATATAAGAATTCAATACAATGATAAGAATTATGTTACATATTAAATTAAAGCAGTTGCTCAGGGTGACAAAGTAAAAGAAATGCAAACAATAAAATGGATTATCTTTGTGGAAGAGAGATCTGACAAGTTATGGAAAATAAATTAAAACTTTAAAACTAGCAGTGATATGAATACATTTTTAGTAACAATCCAGCATAATATTGATACGTGCAGCAGATTATGAAGGATTAACCCTTTGCTGGAATAATTTTGAAGCTTTAGTCCTGATTTCTTTTGTTTTCAAGCCATAGACGATAGGATTTGCCATTGGAGGTATAATCATAGCAGCTACTCCACAGAATTTTCTTAAATGAGGAGAAATACCTACTAACCTGTAGGAAATAATCGTGAAAAGGCCTAAACACTCAAAACTAAGAAAAACTACTAAATGTGTGGCACAGGTTTGGAGGGCCTTGCTGCGTGTGTCTGCGCTTTTGTTTCTGAAACAGGCTACAAGAATCTGGATGTATGTAAATATAATCATGCTTACATTTATGACCTGACAAACAGCTACAGTCATCAGTCCATATATGTTATTAATAGTGGTGTTGACACAGACCAGCTGGAGCAGAGAGGGATGGTCACAGTATGTCTGTGTCAGGAGTGACCTGCACCGTGGTAAACGCAGTAACAGGATGAAGAGCACACCTATCATTATTATATTACTGACCCAGAACAAAGAGATGATTTTCATTAAGTGTTTGTTATTCATAATTGTATTATATGTCATAGGATGACATATGGCTACGTATCGGTCATACGCCATAGCAGTTAAAATGAACACAGCACCTGTTATATAGATATGTATAAAGAAAGCTTGGGTGACACAGGTTGAAAACTGGATGGTCCTGGTGTCCCATAGAAGTTCCTTGATAATCTGTGGGAACAGAGCTGTGGAGCCAATGAGGTCATTAATAGGCAGGTTTGACAGCAGAATATACATTGGCTCGTGGAGGCTCTTATTCAGGATGATGGTGATCAAAAGCACAAGGTTGCAGAAGATAATGAAAATGTATCCTAATGTTGCAAATAAGAATAAAGGGAATATACTTTCAGGAGGCAAATTCAAAACTTGCAGTGTCAGAGTAGATGATTCATTTGAGAAGTCGCTCATTATTAGATTTTTTGGCCTGCTGAGAGAAAACCCAGATGGTTACTGTTCTAGTAAAACTTAGATAAAATCTTTAGATGATACTAAAACGAATTATTTGAGTGATACCACAGAAGAATCACATTTAATTCCACAATGAACCAGTCTTGTTAGAGTGAAAAATATAAAAACACTGAATTTTTGATTGTGTTCCTTCACATTTTTACATGATCAATATGTTCTTACTGCAGAAAATAACTAGCAGAAACACAATGGAATATAAATAAATTTACTATATCCAAACCTCTGAAACATCTCAAACATCGTAAAACAAGAACCCAAACTTTTTATTTTACAGTGAAAACTCACCATCTATACTTAGAGTTCTAAAATTCTGTATAATGTCTCCCATTATACTTATGTTCCAGAAGTTCATACTGTAGCTTGAATCTAAAGAGTGTCCTGCACGCTGCACTTTATAGCTCTCAGAATTCTGATTGTACAGCAAGGGGCTTATTTTTTTTTCTCAGGAGAGAATGGGCAAAAATAGTTTACTAGAATGTAAGCACAATCCTCTTGATACATAATTCCATACAGTGTACAACTATAGCATGATGGCATATAGTTTATTATTATATCCAGTAATTATTATTATATATATTATTATATCTAGTAGAATAACCTTTCATTTCTTTCATTTAGATGTGTTTGGTCTGGGGTTTGTTTGGATGTTTGGATTCAGGTTTGGATGGTTGGTGGTGAGTGAGCATGCAAAAATGTTAGAAGCCTACATAAGGTCCAATCCCCCTGGGTTAGCAGTGTTTAGGTATTCAGGCAAGTAAAAGACCTGACAGCTGTCTAGAAGACAATCACACCCTCCACACACAGAGTGCTGTATCGAAGCATATAGTGTTCATTTTTTTATTAAATTCTGAACAAAAATAAACATTTCCACACTATTTTATTTTTAGATACTCTGATAACTACTTAAATATTATGTGAAGATTTGAATGGTTGGTGGTGACTGAGAATGCAAAATACAGTAGAGAGGTTTTTTTCTTTTTTTCATCAGAAAGTTTAGAAAAGAGAGAGGCAATGACAGAGAGAGAGACAGTAAGAACAAAGGGGGAATATATTAGGATATTATGAGAACAACCTTTAATTCCTTCATTAATTACATGAATTATTTCATTACAAATTGCAGTCAGAAAAATAAATACACATTTCTTGGAGATAAAATTAGTTTTCTACCCATTGTGATGCATTACAACAAAGTCTTACATATATTATCTGTAATCTAGTGATTAGTATTTTAATGTGAATAAATATTGTCACTCAAAAATATTGTATTTCTTTTTTTGTAAATTTTCTATTCTGGATATTTGAACCTGGCAATCGTTACTTACATTCTTTCAATATTTCATGAACAGTGTTTTTACATTACCTTCCATTGGAAGTTATTTGGTAATGATAAATAATTAAGTATAAATAAAGATATAATCGAGGCTTCCAAAATGGTATTTTCTGAATCAGCTCATTTTTGTTATTGAACAAAAATGGAACTTATTTTTATTATTGTAGAATGTGCATATATTTCTGAACTGAGGAGAGTAATTTAATTCCACAAAACATTCCAAGAAAACCATCTGTCCTTTATTAATTGAACAAGGTGCAGCAGCATGAATCCCAACGAAAACAAACAGCAGGGAAGAGCTCATCAAGAGTTGATCAAGCACTTTTTACAGTGCACTTCATTAACTGTGTGTTTTCCAACATGACATTAGATCTAATTTTGAAACAGAGCAGAGGCCTTCATTTGTTAATTCTAAACTATGGAACTCAATTTATCTTATAGGTGGACAGTCAAGCTCAATTTATAGTTGTAAGAAAAACAGGTTTATGTCCATTTTATTAGCTTAATTAATTAGCTTTAATTAAAGTTCAGCTTTTAAAGTTAATCTTTTAATTTTTTCCATTATTTGTATATTTATATTGTATAATGGAATGTTACTTAATCCCTTGTGTTTAAAGCCCTTAAAACTACAGCTTCTTTGCCCTTGCTCTATAAATAAATGTACTATATTATTAATTATTATTATTATTATCATCCCTGAAACCACTCTAAACATAAAATAATGTCTTCATGAAAAACCTTTTTGAAAAAGCAATATGATTTTGCTCCTGATTTCTTTGGTTTTAATCCCATAGATGATTGGATTCAGGGTTGGAGGGAAAATGAGCGTGATCACACCTATAAAACGTCTGGAGAGTGCAGACAGGTATTTTAGCCTGTATGAAATAATAGTAAAGAGTCCCAAACACTCTAAAAGGAGAAAGACAATTAAGTGTGTAGCACAAGTCTGCAGGGCTTTGTTTCGTGTGTCAGACCTCTTGTTCCTGAAACAGGCCATGAGAATCTGTAGATACGTGAAGAATATGAGCCCAAGTGAAATGACTTGCGTGAGAGCCGTGACAAAGAGCCCATAGATGTTGTTAATAGTCGTATTGGCACAGACCAACTGCAGTAGAGAGGGGTTGTCACAGTATGAGTGAGTCAACTGAGATCTGCATCGAGGCAAACGCAGGAAGAGGTAAAACAGAACGATCATTAGGATAAAATTGCTAATCCATACAACAGTGATAATTTTGACAATATGGGCATTGGTCATTACAGTTTTATACCTTAGAGGGACACATATGGCCATGTATCTGTCATACGCCATAGCAGCCAAAATGAACACTGCCCCCCCTCCGTATACATGTATAAAGAAAGCTTGAGTAACACAGAATGAAAACTCTATGGTCCTGGTGTCCCATAGAAGTTCCTTGAGAATCTGTGGGAACAGTGCAGTGGAGCCCATGAGGTCATTGATAGGCAGGTTTAACAGAAGAAGGTACATTGGCTCATGGAGGCTCTTGTTCAGAACAATGGTGATTAGGAGGATGAGGTTGCAGAAGAGAATAATCATGTAGCTCAGTGTTGCAAACAGAAATGCTGTAATGTTGCTCTCAGGAGGCAAATCGAAGCCTTGAAGTGATAGGACCGAAGATATGTTGTTGAAGTTCCCATCTGATTCCATAACTATGGATTTTACCTGGAACTTAAATAATAATAATAATAATAAATAAATAAATAAACAGATATTAAAACATTTGATATTAAAATTTGAATTTGCAATTGGTTATTTACATTATATCAACATTTCAAGATGAATGGACCAATAGAAATGCTCCAAAAATGACTCTTTATACTGACTTTCATTAAAATCCAGAGAAAATATTTTTTTATTCTCCTATAAAAGGTCATTTTTGGAGGGCCCTTTTCCCTACATCTGCTTAAATTAGTCAAATACACAAATAATGTATTTCTCAAAAGACTTTATCTCTGAGAACTTCACAGGAAAAGGGAAGAAACAGTTCACTTTTAATGGAAATCATTGTTAAAAATATTATGGAACTTTTCTATCTGGTCCATTGTGCCAGATTTTGCCAGATTCACATGACATCAACATGGGGGTATGAGACAAATATTTCTTTCAAAACTTAATTCAGAAATGTAAACGGTCAAATATTTTGATAATCTTTCAATTTAAAATGAAATATTTCAAGGTTTTTTATAACTTTTTGAAAATCAACAGTAAAACAAAAAATACTTGAAATCTGTCACTTTACATGTAATCAATATAACAGATGACATTTTCCATTCTTGAATTAAATTATGCACAAAAATTAACCTTTTCAAAATATTCATATTTGAGATGCACCAGTACATTCAGAATTAAGACACAAACATAAGTATACTGTACATACTTACTTCAGAGTATGTAGCTTGAAAATGCTTTCACTGCTTGTATATTGAATATGCTATATAATAATACAACATTTTAAATATCAGTATGATCCTATTAATCATGGTATGATATTACAAAACTACATCTCACTGCAATGATGAGCTTTTCAAAGAACATAGAAAGATAACCTGGCAAGGGTTTCTGTTGGTGAAGTATTTTATAGTGTTGATATCATACATACTTGTATCAGTATGCATTATCCTCCAGAGGAAACCAGAAAAAACAAACATGATGTAATTGCTACAGTCCCCATGCGCAAGTATAAATTAAAGAGGTAAAAACACACTACACAAGAATAAATGTGCTCTAAAATTAGTCATTTAAAAGCAGAATTATTTATGTCAACAAATTCAAAAGATTTGATGTCTACAAATAATATATTCTATAAAATGCAATGTGTAAACTGGTGTATGCTGGTGGCCAATACACTTGATTTTAGAAGAAACATTAATAGAGCAGGTGTCCCAATATTTTGTCCATATAGTGTAAGTTAGATATTATTCCTATTGTAGTAGTATGCTGCACAAATATTAAAAAAAATATTTTATTACTCAAATATTTAGTTATAATATTTAGTGCCTTCCATTCTGAAGACAGCTGTCTGTGTGGGCATTTTTTCTGGGCAGCAAATGCATGCACTTTATCTAGGCAGTGGCCATTTTATGGCTGAATTCTGAAGGCGTAACCTTATCGCTGAATCCTGTGATGCATTTCAACCCGTTTAGTGTTCCAGTGTTCCTATTAGTAGATTCATGTCCTTTTTACCCAGTTATCTTCTGTATATGCGGCATATTGTCAATTGGTATATTTGAGATGGTTTTAATATGTTTTCAGGTAGAATTTACTTAATTTATTAAGAAAAACCAGAGAGTTCACCAAATCTATCATCTTATATGAAAGATTTAGCTAGATCAGGGGTTCTTAACCTGCGGGTGTACTTCTAGGAGGGGGTCGCGAATGTGACACTAAGACGTTTTGTCAGCTAAATGTGTGATGAATCAGATTTAAGCGCAAACCTTTTTCACACTATCATTCTCAGTCTTGATGAAGTGTCTCTCACAAAGAACATGGCTTGGCAAACCACTGTTGCTTAAAATAGAGCATTTTTAGAACTTTTTTTTTTTTTTTTTTTTACACTGAATCAAACTGACTCACTCACCGTTCTGCTCAACTCTTCAATCTGAATCTTGATTCAGGTTCGCGCATGCACATTGTGGCTCGGCACGTCATCCAGGCTGGATTAAACTGGAACGTTTTTTAGAAGGTCGAATTGGAAGTGGGGACGCAAAACGCCTGCATCCAGGAACATCAGAACAGAAAAAAACAAAGAAAGTGAGAAAATATGATGAAAAGTACTTGGAATATGGATATTTACTTATTGATGCCATTTTTTCCCGGGGATAGGGGGTCGCGAAATTTACTGGAGCCTAAAAGGGGGTCACAGTGAAAAAGGTTAAGAACCTCTGAGCAAGATGACAAAGTTAGTCCAGTCTTGTGTCGTGTCTCCTGTCCATTCTACTCTCTGTCATTTTGTGGTAGCTCCAGTCCTGTCTCCTGTCCATACTCTGGTTTGTTAGTTGTCTAGTTTTTCCCCAGGTTCCTCCCCCTTCAACTGCTCGCTGGGTTTAGTTGTGCATTTGGGAGGGGCGTGGTGGTCGTGTGGTCCCCTCAGTTTCCTAGTTTGTCTTATTTTGTCTTCCCATGTTCTTCTCAGTCAAGACTTTGTTGTGTCTACCTCCCTGTATCCACACAAGCTCTGCCTTGTCATTAGTGTTCCTTCCAGTGCCTCCTTTGTAGCCCTGCCCCCTTATCTTCCCCAGGTGTATCTAGTCTGTGTTTGTGTAAAAGTAGCCCTTTGTTTAAGTGTGTCTTTGTCAGCCAAATTGCATTCATCGCCGTCAGATGTGCTCTCATTAGACTGCTAGCTTGTTTTTTTCTGTCTGTTTGGTTCATGGTTTGCTTGCTTTTTATTTGTTCTGTTAAACTTCTTACCCTTCGTTTATGTCCACGTCCAGATGCCAAACTTGACAGTCCTGACTTTTTTTTCAAAAAAAAAAAAAAAAAAAAAAAAAAGAATAGTATTTATAAATGATAATCACACATGGAAGTTATTTTTGCCAGAAATTGGTAACTTTAGGCTACTCAAGTTTGACTTCTTTTGAGGTGTAATTATTAAGAGAAATGAATATGAACATGTTTTTATCAAATTGTTTACTTGTGATTATTTATTTTATTTTATTTATTTTTGTTTATAATGCCTAAAAGATCCAAAGTCCACCAGTTTTGTGCAGAACAGTATATTGTGAAATTGTAACTAAAACTTTATGGATAAAAATTTGAAATGATATTAAAGACTTTTGCTTATTAGTACCAGCAAAGCACCAAAAGCTGGAAACTAGTTGGCCCCTCCAACACTACCACTGCCCCTAGTTTGCCACCCCCCAGTTGAAATGGTCTAGAACCACCAAATTACAATTTCTCACTTATTTATTGAGGAAAATTATCCAATATTACGTGACTGTAAAAGAAAAAAAAGTATGTGCACCTTTGCTTTCAGTATTTGATATGATCCACTTATGCAGCAATAACTGCAACTCATTTCTCCATATCAACAGGCCCAACAGGTATCCAAACTCTTTAGAGATGGTTCTGTAATCTTTTCCAGCCTGATCCTGTATGCTCTCCTTCATTCATGCCATGATACACCAACATCAGACTAAAAAAAAAAAAAAAAAAAAAAAAAAAAAAAAAAAAAAAAAGGATTCAAACCTGATTGTCTCCCTCTGATTGAAAACACAATTATCTGCTGATCGTAAAGGTTCACATACTTTTGCCACTCACAGATATCTAAAATGGCATGATTTGCCTCAATTATTAATGTAATAGTTTTGTCTGATTTGTTTGATTTAGTTTTAGGAAAATCTTATGATGTATTAGCTCAGATTATTGCAGCAATATAGACAGTTCACAAACTTTCAAGAACCACTGTATATGTAGTTGTCAGCTGCATGGAAATGTACTTGTAGTAGGTGACTATACATAAAAAGGCCATGTTTCAGGGTTGGATATGATCATCCTCCACCACCACCCACCCTCAGCCCCTGAAAGAGTGGAAATGAGAAAAACTTGATATTGCACAGCTGGTTCGCGTACATCTAGGCCCAGAAAAAGACCAGCTGTTTAGAGATCAAAAAGTCAAGACAAGACATTAGTACCACATATTTTTTGGTACTTTTTCAACAATAAGAGAAATGTTTGAGTCGTGAAAATCTAGCACATTTTATTCAAAGCATTCAGCAAAACAGTTTAATAAAAATGTATTTGAAATGGAATAATGAATCAAACTGTTGCCATATCGAATGCAAGAAATGGCTTTAGAAGAAATCATCTGAATTGGGTCTATAATATGGTAGATGCCACACTGACAGTTTTCTGTTATTTCAAGGATAATAACTTTTGAAAGCGAAAATATTCTTTCTAATTTCTTGTGTTTTCAGTCCATATAGAGGATTAAGAAAAGGGAGAAATATCATTACTGAAACACTGCAAAAACTTCCGTCGTGAATGAGAATCGCTCTGAAACCTATGAGCAATTAGGCAAAGAATGCATTGATTTCCAAGCACAAGAATACAGTGGAGTGGGTTCACAGGTCTGCTTGAATGGCTTTACTTTTGGCATCAGACTGTCTTTTAGCGACAACAGTATTTAAGATTTGGATGCATGTAGACACTATCAGCAGTGACAGTCCTTGAAAAACAGCTAACGTGAACAGGCCATAAAAGTTATTGATCTGTGTATCTCCACATATTAGCTTGACTAAAGATGGATTATTACAGTACATATCAACCACACTGGTGAAACAAATTTCTTTCTTGCCGGAAGGCAAGGGTAAAACGGTATGCAGTTATAGTTGCATCTCAGGTCTTACATATGCTAATTATTATTATAAGTAGGTTGTTAGGAGACATCAAGGTGTTATAATGTTCAGTGGGCAACAAATGGCAATGTATGTGTCTATCGTAGGCCATAGCAGTGGAATGAGAAGAGACCACACACTCCATACAGGTGTGTTAGTAATGCTTCACAAAACAAACAGGTAAGTGATTGATCTATTATTTAACAATATACTAGAAACCAGCTGAGGAAAAAGGCTGTTTATAATATCATTGATTGGCAAGTTAAATAACAGTATGTACATCGGCTTGTGAAGTTTCCGGTTCAAAGCAATTGTTAGCAATAAAGTGATGTTGAAGAACAGAATAGCACAGTATGTTAGGGTTCCAAATATAAATGCTGGAAAAATATCGGAAGACAATAAGCTCAAAGATTCCATAGTCCAAAAAAGAGTTGTATATATTGACAGATTAAGATCCCATTGTTCCTGGTTGTATGCATCTGCAAAATTGTAAACTTTAAATTGTAAACAAAAATTGTAGACTGCTCCTGAAGTTAGAAAGGCTGCTCTGGGCAGTATTTTTATACTTCATATGTTAGAGGAGTGTCTTCTTGAAACCCCATGTGGCCAGCCAGTTTCATATTCACATTCAACAGAAATGTTCTGCAGAAGAGGGAAAAAATAAAACTTTAAATGATCATCTCTTTTTTGTGGGTCTGGTCAAGGGTGGGCAAACTACGGCCCACGGGCCACATCTGGCCCATTGGTCTTTATAATCCGGCCCACCGAAGAATTGACCGAATCAACTCATATCATAATTATGACTGCATTAATCTGAGCTTGTCATGTAATGCCTGGCGTTCTACCAGGTGGGTGCAGTGGCGTAGGTGCAGTGATACAGTGCGAGTTAATTTTGCGAGCAAGTCTCTGTTATTACTCTGCTCCTGCTCTGAATCCATCTGCAGCAATGAGTGGGACAAAGAAAAGTCGACAGTAATTATAGGGTTTTTAATAAGGAATGGACAACTAAATACCAGTTCACACAAGAGCAGGCGGCAGCTAGATTGCAGGCTCAGCAAAACGGCTTTACTCAACAAACTGACATCAGGAGAATGTAACCCGAAGGCAAGTTATTTGCTGGCATTCAAATTAACAAAGACCAGCAAGGCTTTTTATACTCTGTGGGGGTTCACAAAGAGTGCATGGTAGAGACAGCATGTATCTTGTGTCCTGAGAGCAAGGACAATTTGAAAAAATTAGCTCATACGCAGGACAGTGACTCGCCGCATTGAGCTAATTGACAAAGACTGGTTTAGCAAGCTCAACAAAAAAGAGGAGTAATTTACATTATATTCATTAGGCCTGGACGAAAGTCATGATATAAAGAACACTGCTCAGCTTTTAATTTTTTATCAGAGGAGTTAACAATGACAATGTTGAGAACTGAGCAGTTTGGCCATGGAGACCCTAAGGGGGGAAGAAGAAACACAGGGAGAGGACTTGTATGACAGAGTGTCGGTCATCCAAGGGCCTGGCTTCTTGAGTCACAGCTAGCCAGCGTTACCACAGAATCTGACAGAGAGGGTGAAAGAGGACAATCCTGAGCAGGAGGGGATTTTTATACACTGCATAATCCACCAGGAAGCACTGTGTAAATGAGTGTTGCAGCTTGACCATGTAAGACCAGCAGAAGAGTTGTGAAACTAGGTGCTGATAAGCCCGAGAGGACCCCACCATTGTCAGTTTATGTCAGTTCTTGAAAAACTGATCTTGATCACCAGGACTTGCTTTGCTCAATGTCCCCTGGTTACATTTGGGGAAAGTATGTCAATGAGTGTGGGAGCTCAAACAGGAGATCTCATTTTTGGAGCTAAATTGCTGGGTTTGCATTCATTTCCATCTCCACAGATAGTTATTCATCCAGTTATATGAAGAAACTTATGAATTGTGCATCTTTGTTTTTCAAGATTTTGCAAAGAAACATGGTCAGTGAACAACCTGTAATGCATTAGTCTATTACACACACTCATTCAAAGGTTTTTAACAAAAACAATGGATCTCTATAGATATTTCAACAATCTTCACTAAAACTAAAGGGCTCAAACCATGACAACCCTGACAATTATCCCTCCTGACCAAACTTTTTGGCAGGTAACTTTCCTTATCACTGAAACTTTGTTAATCTAATTCCCCATGTGTGCATAACACAGTGGGTCAAATGAGTATAATTATATACCATTACTATTACACTTCCTCTGTGGGAAGAAAAAAAAAAAAAAGACTGGATGCAGACCAGGGGTAGAGTTGTGAGCCGGAGGGTTAACAAAACCAGCTTCTTTCTCCAAACAAAGAAGAAAACTACAACTCAGTCACCCTCATTTTAGAGAGAAACTAGAAAATGAAAACTCCTCCAGGGAGAGGAGGAAAACAAAGTTTTCCTTTTTTTATTTTTTATTCTCTTTCTTTTTTGTGAACTAATAACTTTTAAAGGTAAAGACAAGTAGACTCTCCTGCTTTGTGAGGAGGGAAGAGAGTACAGCTCTGCCCCCATTGCCAAGGAGGCAGAGGAAGAGAGTATTTGAAGATAGGAACCTCTCTCATTAGGGAGGAAGGGACAGGGTTGAGGTAGAAAGCCTGAGGGATTTTACCAGCAGCAGAGTCTTCAAACTTGGGGTTTGGCCAAAAACACCTGGAGGTGCAGGCAGAACCCACTTAAATAAACAGAAGCTCACCTGAAAGCAATGCGCACAGTTGTCCAGGCAGTTCAGGTCCCGATCGCTGGTGGGCGGGAATGTGCAGGTAATCATCACACCCTTCTCCCAACCCCTCATTATTGATCTGTGAGTGCAGATGATTGCATATAAGCATTTCACTGGATGTTGTACTGTGTATAACAATGTGTGTGACAAATAAAAAAAAATCTTGATGTCATTAGCACCAAAGTCACAGTATCAACCAATGTATCTAATATGGTTTGTTCCAAGAAAGAGAGAACACTGATGTAGCAAATTAAATATTGAACAAAATGAGTGCATAACATTAATATAACACATAAAACCTTAGATAGGGTGATTTTGATCATCTGCTTGTATGAAATGTGCTAAAATAACCTGTAAGAATTCTGTTGGCCAGAAAGCATACAAACAATAATGACAGCTGATGTAAAATAATTCTATATGAATCTGGAAAATAGTAATAAATAACATTTTAAATCATATTAATAGCATTTGTGTTTGTATAAGAACATACAAGATAGAATTCAATATTAAAACAAATGTGAATTATGGCTTTTATGGATAAAAATTTGAAATGATATTAAAGACTTTTAGCTATGGTACTGCAAAGCACCAAGAGCTGAAACTAGTTGGCCCCTCTAACTACCACTGCCCTAGTTTGCACCCCAGTTAGATGGTCTAGAACCACATATTACATTCCTATTTTATTTATAAGGAAATTCAATATTACTTGACTGTAAAAGAAAAAAGTATGTGCACCTTTGCTTTCAGTATCTGATATGATCCCCTTGTGCAGCAATAACTGCAACATCACAAAAAAAAAAGGATTCACACCTAGTTATCTCATACAGTTGAAAGGCTTTTACACTCTAAATTTGCCTTCAAATTATCTGCTGATCCTGAAGGTTCACATACTTTTGCCACTCACATATATGTAATATTGGATCATTTTCCTCAATTATTAATGTAATAATTTTGTCTGATTTCATTTGATTTAGTTTTCTTTCTTTTAAGAAAAATCTGATGTTCAGATTATTGCAGAAATATAGACAGTTGAAAGGTTCATAAACTTTCAGGAACCACTGTATGTGGTTGTCAGCTGCATGGAAATGTGCTTATGGTAGATATTATACATGAATGTGTTTCAGGGTTGGATCATAGTCATCCTCCACCACCACCCACCACTCAGCCCTGAAGGTGGAAATGAAAACGGTATTGCACAGCTGATTTACTTATTATCTAGGCCCAGAAAGACCAACTGTTTTTAGAATCAAGGTCAAAGACAAAGACATTAGTACCATATTTTTTGGTGCTTTTTTCAACAATAAGAAATGTTTGGTCGTGAAAATCTAGCACATTTTATTCAAAGCATTGGCAAAATACAGTTTAATAAGAATGTATTTACATGAAATGGAATAATGAATCAAATAAACTGTTACTTACTTACATATCGAATGCAGAAATGGCTTTAGAAGGAAATCATCTGGTGGAATTTTCTATAATAACAGTAGATACCACACTGATGATTTTCCTGTTATTTCAAGGATAATAACTTTTGCAGAAAGCGAAAATATTCTTTCTAATATTTCTTGTGTTTTCAGTCCATATATGAGAGAAGTTAGAAAAAGGAGGAAATATCATTACTGAAACACCAAAAGCAAATGCGTGAATGGAGATGCGGCTCTGAAACCTATGAGCAATTAGAGCAAAAGAATGCATTGATTTCCAAAGCACAAGAATATACAATTAGGTAGGTTCACAGGTCTGTGAATGGCTTTACTTTTGGCATCAGACTGTCTTTTACTTGACAACAGTGATTAAGATTTGGATGTATGTGAATACCACTATCGCAGCAGTGACAGTCCTTGAAAAAAAGCTAATACCAGAACCAAGCCCATAAAAAAGCTGACAGTCTGTGTGTCTCCACATATTAAGCATTGAAGTGGATTATTACAGTACATATCAACACTGGTGAAACAAATTTCTTTGCGGGCAAGTGCAAGCAGTATACCAATTATAGTTACATCTAAGGTCATATGCTAATTATTATTATAGTAGGTTATTAGGAGACATCAAAGGTGTTATATTTCAGTGGGCAACAAATGGCAATGTATGTCTGTGCGTAGGCCGCCAGTGAGAATGAGAAGGGCCCACCTCTCCATACGGGTGTGTTAGTAATGCTTCCCTACTAAAACAAGCAGT
This sequence comes from Acestrorhynchus altus, assembly GCA_034509495.1. NCBI lineage: Eukaryota > Metazoa > Chordata > Actinopteri > Characiformes > Acestrorhynchidae > Acestrorhynchus > Acestrorhynchus altus. The sequence goes on from CM067517.1 coordinate 5,698,725, forward strand.
AGTGATTGATCTGTTATTTAACAATATACTAGAAGAAACCAGCTGAGAGGAAAAAGGCTGTTGCACCCATAATATCATTGATTGCTTAAGTTAAATAACAGTATATGCATCGGCTTATGAAGTTTCTAGGATTCAAAAGCAAATTGTTAGCAATAAAGTGATGTTGAAGAACAAGAAATAGCTGTTATGTTAGTGTTCCAAATATAAATGCTGGAAAATATCAGAGGGGGCAATAAGCTCAAAGATTCCGCCAGTAAAGAGTTGTATATATTGACAGATTAGATTCCGTGTTCCTGGTTGTATGCATCTGCAAAATTATAAACTTTAAATTGTATGAAACAAAAATTTAGCAGACTGCTCTGAAAGAGCGAAAGGCTGCTCTGGGCAGTTTTTTATACTTCATATCTTAGAGGAGTGTCTTTTTGAAACCCCATGTGGCCAGCCAGTGTCATATTCACATTCAACAGAAATGTTCTACAGAAGGGAAAAAAATAAAAACTTTAAATAGTCATCCTCTTTTTTGTGGAATTTAGATGTTAATATAGATTTAGCCATGTTTTGCCTAAAACAATTAATTGTGTTATTCGCTTATCAGGACTGAATATCATCTCAGAAATCCTGTTGAAAATTGATTATCCAGAGTGTTTTTGAGATATAAACAAAGATATTTACAATTATAGATTCTTCTAAATGAACCCCAATAAACAATCATAGTAAAGGCCCCGCAACGTTGCCCAGTACGGCGCAACCAGGGCCCCACCCTGGAGCCAGGCTTCAGAGCGAGCACCTGGTGGCCGGGTCTTTGCACATGGGGCCTGGCCGGGCCCAGCCCGAAGAGGCAACGTGGGCCATTCCTCCTGTGGGCCCACCACCTACAGAAGAAACCATTAGGGTCGGATGCCTTGTGGATTGGGTGACGGTCGAGGGCGGGGTCCTTTGCGGCCTGATCCCGGGACACAGCGGTTGGCTGTTGGGACGTGGAACATCACTTCGCTGGGGGGGAAGGAGCCTGAGCTTGTGCGGGAGGTTGAGAGGTACCGGCTAGAGATAGTCGGGCTCAATTCCACGCACAGCTTGGGTTCTGGAACCCAACTCCTTGAGAAGGGTTGGACCCTCCACTACTCTGGAGTTGCCCAGGGGGAGAAACGTCGGGCTGGTGTGGGCTTGCTTATAGCTTATAGAGGACTCTGACTGTAGTTTGTGCCTACGGGCCTAACGGCAGTGCGGAGTACCAGACCTTCTTGGGGTCCTTGGGGGGTGGGGTTACTGGAAAGTGCCACAACTGGGGACTCCAATGTTCTGCTGGGGGACTTCAGCACCCACGTGGGCGATGACAGTGACACTTGGAGAGGGATGAATGGGAGGAACGGTGTTACATGTGAACATGTTATCTGTTTTATTTTGGTATTTCTATCCTTGTTTTTGTTCTTCCCTTTCTCCCCTTGTAGGTATTGCTGCAGGAATCTGTCAATCCGGATTAGGCCTTTCCACACCTCAGCCAATCAGGTCATGACACACCAGCCTGGTGACCCTAAGGAGGAGGGGCCTAGCCTTTAAAACCTCTCCTGAGGCCTCTCCAGTAGAGAAGGGTTTGGAGAGAGATTGAGGAAAGATTGAGGAAAGATTGAGGAAAGATTGAGGAAAGATTGAGGAAAGATTGAAATTTGGATTGTGGATTGTGTTTTGGCTGTTGGCTTTGTGTTTGATTCTTGTTCTTGAGTCTTGTTTTGGCTTTGTTTTCTCTCTGTGTCTTTTTTGATAATTTCTTTACTTTGGTACTGTCCTTGTTCTCCCTCCTCAGGTTTGTCACCACATCACTTTGTGTAAATATTTCTATATACTGTCACAGTAGGGGTGTATATTTGTATTAAAGGTTTTCATTGTGACTAAACTTGGTGTTACACTCTGCTGCTCCTGTACTCTTACCCCCACTACACACATTTTATTGTCCCTGCAATGTCCTTAGACCAAAAGCCACACCGCTGGGATGTAACAAACGGCCTCCCCGATCAGAACCTGAGCGGAGTTCTGTTGTTGGACTTCTGTACCAGTTACAGATTGTCCATAACGAACACCATGTTCGAGCATAGGGGTGTCCATAAGTGCACATGGCACCAGGATGCCCTAGGCTGGAGAGCAATGATAGACTTTGTTATCGTCTCATCTGATCTCCGGCCCTATGTCTTGGACACTGGCGGAGGGGCAGGCTGGAGAGACCTGGCAGGGCGAAACATTCTTCGGGTCTGCTGGGAACATCTGGCTGAGCTCCCTGTCAGAGAAGCTTTCAACTCCCACCTCCGGGAGAGTTTCTCACAGCTACCTGGGGAGGCTGGGGACATTGAATCTGAGTGGACCAGGATCTCTGCCTCAATCATTGACGCGGCCATCCGGAGCTGTGCCTGCCATGGAGGAAACCCCCGAACCCGGTGATGGACACCGGAAGTAAGGGATGCAGTCAAGCTGAAGATGAAGACCTATTGGGCCATGTTGGCCTCTGGGTCTTCAGACACAGCCGACAGGTACCGGGAAGCTAAGCTGCTGCTGCTGCTTGGGCGGTTAAGGAGGCAAAAACCAGGTGCTGGGAGGAGTTCGGGGAGGCCTTGTAGAAGAACAAACCGTCCAGCGCCTCAGAAGGGGGAAGCAGTACCCTGCCGACACTGTTTACAGTGCGGATGGGGAGCTGTTGACCTCGACCGGGGATATCGTTGGGCGGTGGAAGGAATACTTTGAGGATCTCCTCAACCCCTCCGTCACGTCTTCCAATGAAGAAGGTGCAACTTTAGGACTCAAGGGCAGCACAAGGGCCACAAAGGAACAGTCCTGGCCCCATTCCTCTTCACCCTCTACAATACAGACTTCAGAATTCTGCATTCAACTGATGTACACAGCTCATTATTACTGCTTTACCTAGAACATGTGCTTTAAGTTCAGATGTTGGATCTTTGTGTAAAGATCCTAGTAAAGAGTGAAGATGCATGAAGATTTTAGTTCAGCTCAGAATAATGAGACGTGAATTAAATGGAATGAAATGATTTTATTTCTTGTTTGCACAGGAACTCAGGTACTTCTTCATAGAATACAATTCTCTCTCAATAAAAATGTTCCTGTCTCTGCCACGTTTGGTCACTCTGGATACTTGCTGTCTCTTTTTTTGAGCCTCCCTCTTCATCTCCTCTCGCTCCTTCTGCTGCCACTTAGGGATGGGTCTAGAGACGCACTCATTGTCAGGATGACCATGATGGCGCTGATTCTGTGGCCCAGTCTGGTGGTGCCTTTGCCACGCCTCATGATTTTCAGGCTGGCTATTATGGTGGTACCTGGCATGTTTGGCATCAGGCGCCCAGTGGTGTTCTGTGTACGCCATGCCTTTTTTCATCCCCTTCAGAATAGGGTTCTTTTCTGAAAGAGAACGTAGCAAGTGTTCTAATACAGTGTACTAATGCACCAATATGGGAATTATGGCCTGATGACTGAAGAACTCTTGATGATACTTCAATTTTAACCCTCAATCCTGTTCCAACAACGCAAAACGGTTTGATTCCAATAATACTAGTTTATACACGGGCTGGTTCACTGAATGGAACCTGTTCAAGAACCAGAGTTCTTTTGGTATAAGAGGCCTAAAATCTTAATTGGTCAAAAATGACCCATAAGTAAAATTGATATTATAGATCTCTTTTTTAGTGTAGAAATAATAACAGGTGTGCTGTAATAAAAATGACAGGTGGCCACTGATTAAATGCAGACTTTCTGTAATGTGAACTCAATAAAGACAGACTCCTAAGAAGGCCGATGAAGTAGATTTAAGTTAATCACTCCAATTAAGCCCATTTTATTTTAGAATTTAGTGAAGGTAGGTTATATTTGACCACTGTGAAAATGAGGTGTATACAGAATATTAAGGAAACATAGATAAATACAATTCAATTACAATAGCCAGCACATCTTTATGCATCATTTTAGACATTTTGAATCTAGCTATACTGCTGAATTCTGTTCAGCTAATTTAAATGCAATCATAAACACATGATGTTTCCATTTTGTACATTCATCCTTTTCTCCACATAACACCATCTGAGGGTTGTAATAAGCAGTGTGGTGAAGTAAACGGCCCCTGTACCAAGTATACTGTGGCCCTGTCATGTCCAGACCTGGTTGCACTTTGCACAGAGTTCACATTGGAACTGCAGTTTAAACAGTACTAACTTTAATGCACAATACATGATAGGAGACATTCATAGATATGTGAATTGTAGTCTCATGACCACAGCTAGCTACAGATTCACTGGTGTCAATACTGCCACAGATACATAATCATTTATAAAATATTGAAAGTGAGACTAAATGCATTTTGATTACAGTTCCGGTGAAATGTACAAGCGGCAGTTCAAGTGTTGCTTCTTACCTAAAAAAAATCCTCAGAAGCAAAGCAAAGTCACAATCTCAATCAGCGTAAGAATAAAGAGTCTACTGAGCTGCTAAATAATGACTGATCTAGTGAGACACAAACATTCCTAGATGCCTTTAAATAGTGGAGAAATAGTGTGACATCACAGAGAGAATGGAATGACCAATCAGATGCTGCACATACATCATTCTGGAATTTCCACCTCCTGTCCAATCATCTTTGAGGTATTTTGGCAGATGCACTTATGAGTGATTGACAGGGCACCGGCTCCTCCGTGACCCTATTCAGGAATAAGCGGTACAGAAAATGGATAGATGGATGGATGGATGTGTGTGTATGTAATTTCCAGACCATTGGGTGCCTGGGCACTATCCAATAAAAAACTCTATAGATAGTAATGTTTCGTCCATTGATGGGACCAGCAGGGAGAACATATAGGGCACTTTATCATACTTTTTGACAGGTCATCTTGTCCAATGAAATCATGCCATATCAAGCCTCAGAGACACAAACATTTCTAGATGCCTTTAAAGAGAAATAGTGTGGCATCACAGAGAGAATGGAATGCACGTTGGATTTGGACCAATCAGATGCTGGCCCCCTGTCCAATCATCTTCAAGGTTTTTTGGCAGATGCACTTCTCATCTGAGTAATTGAAAGTGTGTACACGCCACAAGTGGCCATCTCCTGCAACTGCACGATCGGTTACACACTTTAACACGTGATACAGCAGTACTGCTCTCTGATTGGTTAACACTACTGACTTTCTATTGGTCGACCCTGAAGACAATTATTGGTCCTTTTAATCAAGATGGTGAAGAGGAGAAGCACTGGAGAGTCCAAGTTTGTGTGAGTACATATTTATTTTGAGAAAGCTCATACTGTTGTTTTGATGTTCGTTGTTAATGATGTTAAGTCAAAATTTTCAATAAAACCTTTAACAGCTCTGTACATGAGCAGGTTTGGTGTTAAATAACAGTGTTGTCATTAATTACCCAGATTATGGCCAAGTTAGCTCATGTACCTAGGACACAACAACAGACAGACAATAGTTTGCAAAAAAGATAAAATATACACATGTTCCTTAGTATATCTGTTCATTTTTTACATTTAAAATAACATTGTGCTATCGTTGAACGAGTTTAAATGACGATGCCAAAAAGCGACTCCGAGCTGGCTCGATGGATCGTGTTCTGTTGAGTCAAATCTTTTTGATTCAGCAGTGTTGCCTGAATTTCGCTTTAGTATATTTAAAAAGTTTTAAGATTATTGAGAAAAGCAGCTGGTCTAGTACAATGTGAGATTCATGCCCTTAAAGCTCAGACTCGTTTGGTCAAACTGCAGAAGCAGAAGAAAGGAATCAGTTGAATGTGTCGTTTGATTCAGACGAGTCGATTAAGAGACGGATCAGTGCTCTGTTTGAGCATGTGCTTCAGAAAGCACATTACGTCTTTAAAACGTAAATGTCATTGTGTTGTAAAGCTTACGGACACACGTTTTTTGCAGTTGTATTTACAGAGATGAAGATTTAATCAGCCAGCAGGTGAATGTTTTAGCCTATTTAAACAGCAAGGGGGACCGTATTGGTGCAGTACTTTTATAAACACCTCAGTCTGTGGGAATGTACACCTTGATTAAAAATCCCTCTTTTTAAGATTAATTAAAACGTTTTATATGTTATTGGTTATGTATAATTTACAGAAGCCTGTCAGGTTTTATGTTTATTTTTGTAAATGCAATTTCACACGTTGTCCTTTGTAAGGAACACTCTGATCATGCTATCATGTAATCATAAATTACCCATGACAAAACTATTGAAGCCCCTATTTTGCAAAGAAATTTACTTGGTGTCATGTCCCGCTGGTCTGTCTGTGTTTACTGTTCCATGTGCTTTTTGTCATGTCTCCTCCCATTCCCAGCTGTGTTCCATCTGTAACCTTGCCCCATCGTTATCATGTCCCAGCCGTGTCTCGTTATCATGTGTGTATATAACTCCCTTGTCTCAGTTAGTCCGTGTCGTTCTTCTCGTTTGTATGGGTGACTATGTGGTTACTCGTGTCGTGTGTTCGTGTCTGCTACCAAGTGTGAGTTATATGTTCATAAATCCAACCCTGCAAGTACTTCCGCCTCCTACCTGTGAGTCCAGAGCTGTTACATTTGGAAGGTATTGTTTTGTGGTTGATTAATTCTAAGAGTGCAGTAGTCACTTAAAGAGGCTTTTTTTAGTTAAAAACAAAAAAAATAGCTTGTTCTTTGTTGGGTAAAACTGTTTTTAATTGTTTGGTTTACATTAAAAAGCCAAAGCTTTGTCTAGCCAAGTCTAATTTTTTTTTTTTTTCTTTTTCAGCAGGTGCCAGATAAAACATTAGCTTGTGACCAGTACTTTATCAAGCAATCAAACAGAAACAAGTACTTCTCAGGTTGGAAAACATCTTGTTTCCGAACAAAATTGCATTGGTTTGCAATAGTAATTTTAGTAGGCTTCCTGTGTTATTTTTCTAGCCCAATGAAGTAAGCAGCAGTGATGCCTTCTCAATCAGCAGTGTGGAAAACAGTGAAGATGATTATGTTCCTGCAACAACAGATGATAGCTCAGATGAAAGTGTCTGCAGCCATGCATTTTCCGTTTCTAAAAGGAAAGCCAAGGCAATGACAAAAGGAACGAATTTGCTCAACCTAAGTTCTGTTGTTGTATCTCGAAATATAACCAGTCAACCTCAGTGTTTATCAAAGGAACTTCAGTCAACTACAAAACCCAGAGTGTATGACAAGAGACAGTACTGTTTATATTGCAGCAAACCAGTGGCAAAAATGGCAAGACATCTGGAGCAAGGTCACAGCAAAGAGTCCGAAGTTTCATTTACATTGCCAAAAGGCTCAAAAGAAAGGAAAAACCTACTGGAACACCTGAGGAATAGAGAGAATTTTTTACACAATGCAGAATTTCTACAGAGTGGAAAAGGTGATCTTGTACCTTGTAAAAAGCCGAGCAAAGATTGTGATACTGCAGACAAAAAAAGTATCTCTGGCGTCATGTGAAACAGTGTAAGCTGAGGACAAAGGAGGATTCTTATTCCAAACCAGGAAAGAACAGATTGCTTTCACAAAGTGCATACATGGGACCTCCACCTCATGGAACTAGTGCTGGTCTCTGGAAACTGGTCTCTGGAGTGGCATGAATCATGACAGTGACAGTTACCATTAAAAGAGACTCGTACATTAGAAGATTGGGAGAATACTTTTACAACAGAGTAGGCTCTGATATTCCAAAACATGAATATATTTGGCAGAAAATGAGAGAAGACTTTTAATATCAGCAAAGGAAGTTACTCCTTTGTTTAAAATGGAGGATTTTGTTGAACCAGCCAACTTCATGCACGTCATCACTGCCGTCAGAAAAACCTGTGGTTATGAGGAAGAAAACTGTACGTTTGAACGACCATCCCTTGCATTGAAGCTGGGTCATAGCTTGCAGAAGATTGCTTCTTTAGTTTCATTTCAAGCTATAATGGATGGGGACACTGAAAGTGCTGAAAAAGCACGTAACTTTTCAGACATGTATGCATCAAGATGGAGCGAAAATGATCATCCCATGCACTACGGACCCAGAGAGAAGTTAAGTGGAATGCTCCTCTTGTTCTTCCATTCACTGAAGATGTAAAAAGGCTACACTTGCATCTTGATCAAAAGCAAGAAGAGTACTTTCAGAATCTCTCAGAGAATCCTTCCTCCAAAAACTGGACACTTCTTGCAAAGGTTACTCTGGCTCAGACTATTCTGTTCAATCGCAGAAGAGAAGGTGAGGTTTCTAAGATGCCTTTAACATTGTTTGCCAGCAGAAATATGGAGGGCTTGCATGAATATGTCGCTCTAGGACTTTCAGACCTTGAAAAAAAAACTTTGCAATCACTGTTGTAGAATTGAAATACGTGGAAAACGAGGACGAAAGGTTCCAGTTCTTCTTACAACCCAGATGCAGAAAAGTATGGAGCTTCTTAAAGAAAAACGAGATGAAAGTGGAGTTCCATCTGAAAACATTTACATGTTTACACGTCCTGAAGGACTATCGCACCTAAGGGGATCTGATTGTCTCAGAGAATTTGCAACACAATGTGGCGCAAAGAATCCCAAAGCTCTTTCCTCAACAAAACTTCAGAAACATAGCAACTCTATCAAATGTTCTGAATCAATGTTCAGCAACACTGAATTGGACCAGCTAGTAGATTTTTTGGGACATGATGTCAGAGTTCACAGGGAGTATAACAGACTTCCTGAAGGAACTCTCCAGCTAGCCAAGATTAGCAAAATTTTGATGGCATTGGAGTCAGGAAAGCTTGGAGAGTTCAATGGCAAGAACCTAGATGAAATTGAAATTGATACAAATGGTATGTTGATTTATAGTAGTACAGGCTGGTAGTGTGAATTAACATGAGTTTATATATGTTAACTAATCTTGTATTAATCATGCTTTAATAGAGACAGTGCTTGTTCAGAGTTCAGATTTGTCAAAGGATCTGTCTGGAACAGAGGATGAATCGGATGAAGGTGAGCATTACTTTGAAATGTACGAAAAACACCCATTACTTTAAAACTATCTGAATTGTAAATGTTTTGTTTTGATAGATCTCGGGCCTGAGCTGGAGCCATGTACAATGGAGCCACAGGAAACCGTAACTGAGAAAGCAGCAGAGCCAACCAGTACCACATCTCCCAAAGGTATTGTTTCATAAACATATCAAGCTTTAAGAAATTTAGAAACATTACATGTTTAAACTAATTGTCCTTTTTATGTAGGTGTAAAGATTGTTTAAAAAAAGAAAAATCAGACGAAGTGAAAGCAGTTGAAAAACATCTGAACCAATTCATCAAATCTTGCAAAGTACCAGGGAAAGCAGAATGTGAGGACTGCATAAAGGCTGAACCTGTTGCCTTGAAAGACAGAGACTGGTTGTCTGTTAAGTTTTTTGTAAAGAACAGAATCATTTCTCTCAAAAGGAAAATGAACAATTCTTAAAGAATTGTAGTTTGTTAATTCTTGAACGTGTTGTTTACCAGGCTGACATTTTAATTTCAAAAGAACTGATTTTATTGCAAATTTAATTTATATCTAATTATTTGGGTTTTATGTTCATTTTCAACTGGCATCAGAAAACTTTTACAAATGATGGTTCTTTTAAATAATGTTTAATGTTTAAATGTTAATGCTTAATGTTCATTTTATACAAGACTCTAAGAGGAAAATCTAAACCACGTTTGGACGATTTCATTTTCAAAGCTTTAAATGAAGGCTTATGTATAGATTTATTTTTGTAGACATTTTTCCCTGTAATTTGTGTTTCTAGCAATATTAATGGTCTGAGCATTTCAAGAGCACTTATTATTGATTTTTTCCCACAAATGCTGTCAATGTTAAATCTGTTTAAAAAGAAATTAAAATGCATGCTCATGTTCCATAAAGAGGTTTTTATTGATTTCTCATGTATTTCACAATTTTAATGTCCCCACTCAGATTTCAAATACCCACAATGTACACCATTTCAGAGAGAGAGAGTGTGTGTGTGTGTGTCATTTCCAGACATTAGGTAACATAACATTCATGATCAACGTCTGATTTCATTTTGGCACCGCATTGATTACATCGACTGATAGGACATTGGTGCTTTTTGGATCCTTTCCCGAGACCTTGCACCGTGTTACATTCAGGATCGATTTCGATCTGTTCTGATAACTGCTTTAAGTTTATCATAACATTATTGGGGCCGACAAACCTCAGACAATCTTGACGCTGTACAGTCTCCATCCAGACAAATGTTACAACAGAACTCACATTTGTAACGTTTAGCGTTGTTTAAACCTGTATGACAGTACGTACATACATAGGCTGTTGCTAGTACAGCGTTAAGATTTTTCACCCCGTAATAGTGTTTCTCATGTAAAAACAAATAAATGGTTTTCTCGTGGAGGCATCTTGGAGTTTTAAAAAAAAAGAGTAACCATTTTTGTTTGAGGATCGGTACATCCCTACAGTTTTACAGTTCAAATGATTTTCCATCCAGCCATCCATTTTCTGAACCGCTTATTCCTGAATAGGGTCACGGGTGAGCCGGTGCCCAGCTGGCAACTCTGAGCGCAAGGGCGGGAAACAACCCTAGACAGGGCGCTAATCCATCGTAGGGCACACACATGCGCACACACATCCACACACTAAGGGCCACTTTAGAGTCACCAATTCACCTACCATGCATGTCTTTGGACTGTGGGGGATTGCGCAATATTTTTGTTCTTCCACCCCCTTGTGGAGCATATACAATTCGAATCGACAATCCCAAAGTCTCATCCGAAAGCAATTCAAACTTGCTCTAAAAAAACATTTTCAATCACTGTAAGAAAAGAATTCAATTTGATGATAAAATTTCTTAAATTTAAAGATCTGAGAACTTTCCTGCTAAAAGATGGGTCCTCTCTCTGTGTTCCAAGTTCTTCGTGAGCTTCGTTGTGATGGTCGAATCAGACTGTTTTTTTTGGGGTTTTTTTTTGAGTGACCAACCTTTATACTAAAGAGTGTTGATCAGATAACAATTATCTTTAGGTTCATGACAGTAAACAGTCTGTCAATTACAATAAAATATTCATCCACAAATGTTTGAAAATCTTTTCTTGTAAAAAAATATTTGACCGTCCAGTTCATTCTTATTTACAAGACACCTGAGAAAGTGAGTCACCGCAAGGTTTACACCGAATTCTCCGCACCACTTCATCGGTGTCAGGATGAATGTTTGTAGATCATTCTTGTTTAAAATAGATTTCCATGTCAGATTGAACATTTTCTCATAAGCATAATGACATTCTATAGTCCTATAGGACCAATCAGTTGAGTTTTGATCGCCCACGTCTTAAATTCTCAGTCTCTCTCCAATAAAGCTTCACACTGTATGAGTTTCTTGTCTGATTCCTTCAGTTTCTCACATAAAGGATGCTGAGAGCTTCTTAGGGGCATCAAAAATGTTCTCCATTATCTTTGTAGATTCTTTAGCTCGCTGACCTTCTCTCATCAAACAGTGTCTCTTAAATACTGAAGCACACAATATCATAGAGCGGTGATGGGAATAATGTGCTTGGTAATTTTTCCCAGAATTAGGATAAAAGGGTGAAAGGTTAGGGGCTGGAGGTGATTCCTTGGTAAGCAGAACATTATCAGCGACACACACACAAATTGGGTGAGGTCACATGATGGTTAATGTTACTATATTGTACTTTTATATAAATAATTTTACTTTAAATAATTATAATTTAGTATTTTTTTATTATTAAATATCAAGAGGGCGGGGATTTGAGGGACAAGCGGAACTTAGGAGGCGGGACATTGGGGAGGTGGGACTTAAGGGTGGGGCTTGGGGCGGGGCTCGATGACGTGGCATGAGTTCATTGGCCGAGATCACCTGTTACAGTTGAATAGTGCCCCAGGCACTTAATGGTCTGGAAAACATACACACAGGCACGCACGCACGCACGCACGCGCACACACACACGCGCGCGCACGCACGCAGTCAAAGCTGTCAATCACTCATAAGTGCAGCCAAAAACCCTCGAAGGTGATTGGACGGGGCCGGAGATTCCGGAATGATGTATGTGCAGCATCTGATTGGTCCTTACATTCTCTCTGTGATGTCACACTATTTCTCCACTATTTAAAAGCATCTAGGAATGTTTGTGTCTCACTAGATCAGTCATCATTTAGCAGCTCAGTAGACTCTTTATTCTTACGCTGATTGAGATTGTGACTTTGTTTTGCTTCTGAGGATTTTTTTTTAGGTAAGAAGCAACACTTGAACTGCCGCTTGTACATTTCACCGGAACTGTAATCAAAATGCATTTAGTCTCACTTTCAATATTTTATAAATGATTATGTATCTGTGGCAGTATTGACACCGGTGAATCTGTAGCTAGCTGTGGTCATGAGACTACAATTCACATATCTATGAATGTCTCCTATCATGTATTGTGCATTAAAGTTAGTACTGTTTCTTAAACTGCAGTTCCAATGCAGAACTCTGTGCAAAGTGCAACCAGGTCTGACAAGACAGGGCCACAGTATACTTGCACAGGGCCACAGTTTACTCACCGCACTGCTTATTACAACCCCTCAGATGGTAAGTTATGTGGAGAAAAGGACACTGTACAAATGGAAACATCATGTGTTTATGATTGTATCAAATTCAGCTGAACAGAATTCAGTAGCATAGCTGATTCAAAATGTCTAAATGATGCATAAAGATATGCTGGGCTATTGTACTGAATTGTATTTATTCATGTTTCCTTAATATTCTGTATACACCCCATTTTCACAGGGTCAAATATAACCCACCTTCACTAAATCTCTAAAATAAAATGGCTTAATTGAGTGATTAACCCTAAATCTACTTTATCGGCCTTCTTAGGAGTCTGTCTTTATTGAGTTCACATTACAGAAAGTCTGCATTTAATCAGTGGCCACCTGTCATTTTTATTACAGCACACCTGATATTATTTCTACACTAAAGAAGAGATCTATAATATCAATTATCATTTTTGACCAATTAAGATTTTAGGCCTCTTATACCAAAAGAACTCTGGTTCTTGAACAGGTTCCATTCAGTGAACCAGCCCGTGTATAAACTAGTATTATTGGAATCAAACCGTTTTGCGTTGTTGGAAAAGGATTGAGGGTTAAAATTGAAGTATCATGAAGAGTTCTTCAGTCATCAGGCCATAATTCCCATATTGGTGCATTAGTACACTGTATTAGAACACTTGCTACGTTCTCTTTCAGAAAAGAACCCTATTCTGAAGGGGATGAAAAAAGGCATGGTGTACACAGAACACCACTGGGCGCCTGATGCCAAACATGCCAGGTACCACCATAATAGCCAGCCTGAAAATCATGAGGCGTGGCAAAGGCACCACCAGACTGGGCCACAGAATCAGCGCCATCATGGTCATCCTGACAATGAGTGCGTCTCTAGACCCATCCCTAAGTGGCAGCAGAAGGAGCGAGAGGAGATGAAGAGGGAGGCTCAAAAAAAGAGACAGCAAGTATCCAGAGTGACCAAACGTGGCAGAGACAGGAACATTTTTATTGAGAGAGAATTGTATTCTATGAAGAAGTACCTGAGTTCCTGTGCAAACAAGAAATAAAATCATTTCATTCCATTTAATTCACGTCTCATTATTCTGAGCTGAACTAAAATCTTCATGCATCTTCACTCTTTACTAGGATCTTTACACAAAGATCCAACATCTGAACTTAAAGCACATGTTCTAGGTAAAGCAGTAATAATGAGCTGTGTACATCAGTTGAATGCAGAATTCTGAAGTCTGTATTGTAGAGGGTGAAGAGGAAGTCCTAAAGTCGCATGTACTGTGCTCTGTTTGTGAGGGAGTCTAGGAGATGAGATGGTGGTCCACCCCTGCTCTCTCCATCTTGCTCTCTTGTAGAGTAGACTTGTTGGTGTGCACTCGATAGGACAAAGAACATGATTCTTAGTGTTTCCACCTTTTGAAGATGAGCAAGGGATCTGTGGAGTACATAAGTTATTACTTCCTCCACTCCAGTGCCTGGCTGATAGGCAAATTGCAGAGGATCCACAGATGGTAGAGAGAATATATACACTGTGCCTTTGACACATTCCCCCAACTTCTCAACATATAGGCCATCTTGCTCCAAAGAAACCAGATCCCGGATTAGAGGTGCATGTTGCAGGAGGACTGAGTTTGAATAGGCCCCGCCTATTTTATCTTTAGTAATCTCTGCTTAACAAGTTCATTACACTCTATATTTTAGTAGAAAAGTACAGTTGCCTAATTTGTTTTAGCAATGGGACAACATTTTTACCAAACATGAAAAAGTAAGTAATGATTACTATAAAGTTTAAATACAATTAATATCTGGGTTAAGAGTGTAGGGCGCTTTTCAAACTTTTTGACAGCTCTTCTCGTCCACTGAAGTCGTGCCATGTCATCGATCCCCACCTTAAGTCCTTCCCCCTATGTTCCACCTCCCCTAAGTCCAAAAGAAGATGAAATAATAAATTAAAATTATTTAAATAAAAGTATAATATAGTAAAATTAACCATCATGTGACCTCACCTAAACTGTGTGTTTTGTGTGTGTGTGATACTGTTTACTGAGAAATTGTGCAGCAACCTGTTGAGACTGCTAAATGAAAGGGTGTCTTCCTATGAAACAATAAGCATCCTGACACTGGACACTCTTTTAGACCCACGATATTAAACTGTGGGATTGTGTTGCCAGTCTAATGCTCAAGCTGCTGCAAAACGGCTCATGTGAGAATGTGCACATGTAAGGATTCTAGAACCACAAAACACTCCCATCTACTTTCTCTTGCCACCAGTCAGCCACAGTTAGAAGCAACAGTAGCCTCATCCAGTACTACACCTAGCACAGGTACTCCCTACGATACTTTGATGTTACTTATAACTTTGTCATAAATGGTTATATGTAGCACAGAATGTTTTTAGAATTTTTTGACCATTATGCTTCTTAATTCTTTCAGACGAAGAGCTGTGGAATTTATTGGACAGCCATGTGGTAGAAACCAGGAGAGTGAGAAATGCCACTGCAGATGCCACTGTTGAGGTTCAGAAGTACCTCTGTGATCCAATAATACCAAGGACTGAGGATCCCTTGAGATCATTACAGAAAAATGTTTATGCCCACCTTTATTGTCTTGCACTGGAGTTTTTATGCACACTGGCCTCCTTTGTCCCATGTGAGTGGATATTTTCAAAGGCTGGAGAAGTTGTGACTAAAAAAAGAAACCAACTGAACCCCAGCACAGTGGAAAAAATTTTATTCCTAAATTAAAAACCGAATTACACATGTACATAACCACATCCAATATATAATGTGACCATTGCCCCTACACAAGGACCTTCACTCCATACATGAGCATAAAGTTCTTTCATACAATTATTTCCTACATATAACCCATGCAGCAAATCTACATGAGCCTTGCCAATGGAAAATTTGGCAATGGACTAGTAATATAAACCCGGCTTGGTAGGCTGTGAATAATAGTGAATAATATAATTTTAGAATTTGGTATATATTAAACAGATCAATAACATGGTGAAGGGGAACAAGCAACAAAGTATATTATATATTCAAAATATGTTAAGGTGTAATGTCTTAATATATTACATTAAATTGTCAATACACAAGTTTCCTGCTATTTTGTTTTTATTTAAACCTCAACTGTCATGTTAATGCACTGTAACAGTTTTAAGAGCTGTAATTAAAGAAAAAAAAAAGCCCCATGTCCACTAAATACACAAAGCACTTTCAGATTTTGACCACAAGATGCCACTAATGTCCACTGTGTTATTATGAAGCTCCGATTAATTCATCTTTTTTCAATACAGTTAGGAAAAAGGCTTCAGCGCTTCAGAAAGCCACGGTTTGCCATCACTACTTCAAATCTTTTTCAGCACAATTGTTAAGAAATCCTCAGTGCTTCATGAGACTTCACTTGCCCATCACTAGGCATCATCCCATCACTAAAACATACAGACTAAGAAAATGATCAGAAATCTTGGAAACAGACAAACCAACACAATCACAAAACAAAGGACTAAACAGGACAACAGAAACAAAGGGTCTTATATACACTGGCAACATTACACACACCTGGAACTTGATAACGAATGGGCTGGGTAACAAATGAGACACAGATGGGAATGGGTGGAGCTAGGCAAGACCAAAACAAAACAAAAGGTGTGCTCTGAAGCACATGAGAGTCACAAAACAAAGAGGATACAGAAAACAGAGGAGGTGAACAGGACCAATACGTGACTAAAAGGAGCAATGCATTTGAAAGTTCTTAAAAATTATTTATAAATGAAAGGTTTTATAAACAGATAAATGACTTAAACTAGTACTGGCCTCCACTAACTAATCAGGCACACACATTTCATATGAACAGGAGCACAACTGCTGAGAACAACTGCCAAATTCATGGAGAAAATTAAAAATGTACAAAAATGGAGATGCATGTTTTTTATTGGACAGTGACAATATATGTAATAATAATAATAATAATAATAACAATAATAAATAATATAATATAATTAATAATAGTGACTTAAAGTGCTTTGCTGTTCACTCAGAAGATCTCCTTAGCTAGTTATTTGAGGTTCTAATACAGAGATACTTCAAGCTTAAGTGCTGCCGAAACATATGTCAGGTTGAAGACCTTTGTCTCCGTCTCTATACGATTAAGTATAATTATAAACCTTTTTTTTAAGTGCACTTAAAGTGCACTTCAGTCTGCATTTGAAGACAGCAAGTGACTCAACTCTTTGCACCCCCAGGAGAAGTTCATTCAAGTTCATTTTTGTGCGAAGACAGATAAGAGTCTGGATGCTTGTCTTCCTTGAGGCTGAAGGGATGGTGGGTCAAGCCAAGCTGTACTTGATGATTGAAGAGCTCTTGACACAGATTAAGTTTTGACCACTGCTATCAAGTACAGAGGGGCTGGTCCATTTTTGGCTTTTTAGGCCAGCATCAAGGTTCTGAATCTGATGTAGGCAGCTATAGGAAGCTAATGAAGGGAATGTAGCAAACGAGATACATGATTGAACCTGGACACATTAAAGATGAGTCATGCTGCTGCATTCTGGATGAGTTGCAAGGGCCTGATGGTCCAGATAGGAATGCGAGCTAGAAGCGAGTTGCAATCTAGTCTTGAAATGAAAAGAGACTGAACAAGCATCTGAGTGGCCTCTCTAGACAGAAAAAGTCTCCTGGTGGTATAAAGGAGAAATCTGCATGACCAAGTCAGGTTTGCAACATGAGCACAATAACTGGTCATCCACAATTACACAAAGCCTCTGTGTTTATGCTGATGGAGTGACCAGTGAGTTCTCAAAGGAAATGGCAAGCTCATGAGTGGCCTCTCAGTCATTCTTGGAATGAACAGTAGTTCAGTGTTGCTGAGTTGTAGGTGATGTGTTACTGTCCATGATGAGAAGTCAGCGAGGCATGCTGAGATGCAAAATGAAATGAGTGTCGGTAGGTGGCAAAGAGAGAGTTGACTGTCATCAGCATAGCAGTAGTAAGAAAACCCATGAAAGCATATTACTTTGCCAATAAAATGAGTGAAGAGCGAGAAAAGAACACCAGTGGAGAGTCTGCATGGAGCAGATGTGGCACTCGTGGCCATGTTACCTGCTAAGAACACTATTCCAGATATGATGCAAACCGCTGCCATGCAGGGCCATTGATCCCAAGTCTAGTGAGGACTGACAAGAGGATCTTGTTGTCTACCATGTCGCAGCCTGCAGAGAGGTCAAGGACAGCAATGAGAGTGTGAAGGACAAGAAATTGTGATCAGAAAAGTCAAGAGGAATGACTGTTGGATTCACAACGGGGGCAGGTCTGCTGAAAATTTGGTCCAATTTGTTGCCAGCCCTGTGAATGAAATTGCCCAAAGGACCAAGGGATTGATAGAGAATAATTATACGGAATTTGGTAGGAAAAGATTCTGCAACAGCATGAAATTGAAAAGAAGAAATGTCAAGATGGGAAAAAGTGAGGGGAGTTGATTGCTATCCTTAAGGAATAAGAAAGCCTGTGTGCCTTCACACCCGCCTCCGTCCACTTCCTGGGGTTTGTTGTCTCTAAGCTAGTAGCTGAGTGGCCTTGTCCCACATCTCTCTGGCTGGTTCAGCACTTCCTGGGCTTCGCCAACTTCTATTGGCAATTTGTGAGGGATATTGGGTCAGTGGCCACCCCTCTGACTGAACTGCCCCTTAGCTAGTAGACAACAGTAGCACATTGTAGTCCCCTTGCACTGGGAGGTAGAAGGCATTGTCTGAGGGGCCTTGGAAAGAGAGCCCTAGCTCGTCACCTCTTTGTTCTGGCTGTGGTGCACAAGCAGGTGTTGCAATGGGGGCATACCTGTCCTCCCTCTGGGCATCCCGGGGCCACCAGAACCCTAGAGTTTATTCAACAGAGGTTCTGGTGGCCCAACATGGACAAAGCTATTCACCACTTTGTTTCCACCTATAACACGTGCCCAGAACAAGGATTCTAGAATCAAACTCGTTGGCCCGCTGCTTCGCTTGCCTGTTCCACACCACCCTTGGTACCTGTGGTACCTGATCTCTATGGTGTGGTCTCTGACAGGGGCCCCCAGTTTGTCAGTCAATTCTGGAAGGAATTCAGTGCGGCCATGGGTGCTTCTGCAAGCCTGTCCTCAGGGCATCATTCCCAGTACAATGGCCAGACCAAAAGGGTCAACCAGGATCTAGAACAGTCCCTCTGTTGCCTGGCATCCACAAGCCTGGCCACCTGCTGCAGACGGCATACATTCGCAACAATCTATGGCACTCCTCCATAGGCATGACACCTTTTGAATGCCAGTTTGGCTGTTCACCTCCCCTGTTCCCAGACCAGGAAGACCAAGTCCTTACCTCGGCCTCCCATCTGGTACGCTTGTCAGATCCGCGGTATCAAACATCACAAACTGGCAGTGGGGTCTACCACGATAGACAGTCCTGAGACCAGTGAACCAGTTTCCATTCCCCCTGGGTACTTGGACCTCAAGAAGGTATTTAATAAAGAAAGGGCCACCAAATTGCCTCCACACCATTCTACTGACTGTGCCATTGAACTTGTAGATCTCAGGAAGAAGAGAAAAGGATGGAAGAGTACATTTCAGAGGCCTTGGCACAAGATTTCTTATGCCCATCCACCTCTCCGGTAGCTTCAGGATTTTTCTTTGTTAAAAAGAAAAATGGTGGTTTGATGCCTTGTATTGACTACTGAACCTTGATTGATGCCAGCAGAAAATTTGCTTGTCCTCTCCCTCTATTATCAGTAGCTCAAGAACAACTCACAAGTGCCCAGTATTTCACTAAGCTCAACCTATGTAGTGCCTATAATCTTATTCATATCAGACAGGGGGATGAATGGAAAACGGCTTTCATAACCAAAAGGACACAATGAGTATTTGGTTATGAGCTATTCCTTCCTTTTTGGGCTATGTAGTTACCATCATTGGGGTTACCATGAGCGATCAGAAGGTGGAACCCATTACTAATTATCCATAACCAAAATCTGTTAAGGACCTGCAATGATTCCTTGGATTTGAAAACTTTTATAAAAGGTTAATTCATAACTTCAGTGGTATAGCAGCTCCACTCACAGCCTTATTGATGTACCTCTGATTTCCGGCTGGTTGCTAACTTGGTCCCACTGAACTTTATCCTCAGGTCATCCAGGTGAGCATGTGTTTAGACATTTCGGTATACCTGAAGATGTATAGACTGATCGTGGCCCACAAATCACTTCCCACTTCCCATTGAACATTTAGCTGTCCGTGTGAGCCTCACGTCAGTGTATCACCCCTCAAGCAATTGACAATGTGAGCGTACTAATCAAGAACTCGGCAAGTTCTTTTGTTTATATTGTCAAAACAACCCCATGGACTGGTATCAGTTTTTGATATGGGATCATAGGAGAGGAGCCACCCCATCTTATCAACCTGGTGACCAGGTTTGGTTATCCACAAAAGACTTCAGGTTTGAGGTTGGTTGCAGAAAGTTACAGCCCAAATATGTAGGGCCTTATCTGATTTTGAAACATTTGAACAAAGTCATATATCAATTGAAGTTACCCCCTCAACTTCTTTTCATGTGTCTCTTCTCAAACCAGTTATCCCAGGACTTCTGGATGAGGTGTTGCCAGGTGACGAGCCCCCTACTCTGCCTAGGATTCTCTGCCTATGCTGTGCAAGAACTACTGGACTCACGGAGGCAGGGCCAGGTGCAGTAATACCTGGTACACTGGGAGGGCTACAGCCCTGAGGAGAGGAGTTGAGAGCCAGCAGCGGGTGTTTTGGAACCTAGGCTGGTGGAACCCATGCTCGGGATCCAGATAGACATGCCCCATGCCCATGGTGTCATCCCCGCAGGTCCCTGTCCAATTCTCGCCCAGTTCATCGAGGTTGGCACTCTGTGGGTCCTTGCTTTGTCCAGTCCTCCGTGTGCTTTGGGAATCCTCCTGTGTCGTCCCTTGATTCTTCCAGTGTAACGTCTCACGGACACAGAGGTAGGGGCGGACGTACACGCTAGGTTGTATTTATTGACAAGGTACAGATAAACACTAAGATGAGAAAACACAATGTTACAAAGCCACATAGCCACAAAACCACAAAGACCGACCAATACAAACAGAGACCAGGGACTAATATACACAATGACATTGGACATGGCTGGGACATGATAACGATGGGGCAGGGTTACAAATGGAACACAGCTGGGAATGGGAGGAGACATGACATGTGCTAAAAAGCACATGGGAAGATAAACAAAACAGACAGACCACAGGGACGAGACAAATACATGACATCCAGAATGATAGGGGTTCATCGTCTCGGTAGCCCTCGTCCTGTATTTATTCTACCGGTTTTTGATCTGGGCCCCATGGGCAAAGGCCCGGCCACCAGGCGATTGCTCCTGAGCCCCGACCCCGGGCCTGGCTCCAGGGTGGGGCACCGGTTGCGCCATACCGGGCGATGTTGCGGGACCTTTGTTATGGTCTTTCATTAGGGTTTTTTGAAAGTACAAAAATAGTAACCCTATTTTTTTTTCATGTATAATATATCTGTAAAGGTTAGGGACAGAAAACAATGTATGTTTCTTTATATTTACAGTATTGTGCAGATTATGTAGGCATCTAATCACATCATTACATTCCTGTCTCTGATCAACACTGATGGAAATCCAAGACATGTAGTAGTAATGTAATTTGCGTTTATTCTAGTATTAGTGCTTTGCTGAGATAATAATCAATTACTGAGATTTTCATTCACACAGGAGATGCATTATATATACAGTATACATATATATAATGTGTGTGTGTGTGTGTGTGTTGTGTGTTATTATTATTAGACAATAGAAAATAAATACATATTTCTCTTTTTGTTTGACTCGCTGACAGAACAGAAAAGAAAGTGCCAGCCACCCCATGTGCCTCTGAAAAGAAACTAGTGCACTCTACAGCAGTGTCTCTTTTTAAAGGGAGGTATGTCATTTGGAGCAACTAAGCGATATCAAAGAGGAGTGTGAATCTGTTTAAAATTTATTTGTTTCACGTGAATGGTGCAGAATAGCTTATATACTTCTCTAATAGTTCTCTATTCAATTTGTATATTTGAAGCTAAACTTAAATATTTTGTACACCCGCCCCACCCCACCACCACCACCACACACAGCCACAGTCATGCTTGCCACACATACACACATTCTGTTTCCCAGCCACCTTAATTTCTGTGCTTAGTCCTCATTTCTGGTGGCCTGACAATTTTGACTCTCAGCTACTTTTGAAACTGGCCTTTGGAAAGGGTACTGGGTGTAGCTACCCAGACGGGATGTGGTATGAATCTAATCAGGCAGGTTGATGTAGGAGCTATTTCATAACATGCAGCCTTTATATAACATATGAATCACAGTAGATATTGAGTACCTAAATACTAACTAAAGGTTCAATTGAGCACAAGTTTGACAAACTGACTTGAAAAGAACAGAGGGTGTTTACATGCACTAATACATGCAATAATGCCCTCACTCTGTAATGTAAACAGCATACTATGATTTCCTATTCATCAAATATAAGTGGATGATATGAATCATCTGTATCCTCTTTTAGAACTTATGCAGAAATTAAGAATACCGTCTACCCTATACCCATCAAAGGATTTTAGTCACTAGAGAGCTTTTCTATCCTCATGTCTAAAATTATTATAGTCATGTTAAAACCTACAATATCCAGCATCTTTAAAAATGGACAAAAGAGTAAATGAATAAAATTATTGTTCTTTTATTTAATGATACGAATTAACAAATAAACAACAAATAAAATGTTTGTTTTACAGAATTCTTTTATAATATGCATCTTCACATAGAAAATGATACTAAAAATATGATAGTAAAATGTAATTGTAAAGGCAATGTGATATTTATGGGGATGTAAGCTTTCGCTTTTTCAGCACCACAGAAAATGCATTTCTGATGTCCCTTGTTTTCATTCCATATATAATTGGATTAACACATGGAAGGATGGTGAAGATCATCATTCCACTAAGTCTTTGGGCATTAAGAGATATATTTGGAAACCGATATGAGAACATTGTGAAGGTACTGACTATTTCAAAAGGAACAAATAAGTTACCTGTGCTAAACAGGTATATTTATATATACTTCTAGCATCTGCATGTGACTGTGAGAAATACAGGCAGAAGAATGTGTACATAGGAGAATGTGAACAGCCACACTAATACCCTGCGCAGTCCTGTCTTAGCCAACACAAATATTATTGACAGTGAGATCCATCTCCCACAAGAGAGTTTGAGTAAAGAAGTTAAGACAATACACATTCACAATAAATGTCTTGCACTTTGTTATTCTGGCCTGAATAAACAAGATGACTACCAAGCCAATGTCAGGCCCCAGACAGAGATCACACAGCAAAGTGAAGGGGTGTCATAATAAATTATACCTGAGTGGCTTGCATATAGCTATGTGCGGTCAAGGACATGGCTGCTAAGGAAAAAAACACTGCCTTATACAAATGGGTAAAAATCCTGCAGGACTATGTTTGGGTAATAAACAGAGTTTGTTTGGGTCCACGATATCCTAGCTTGCTCTTTGAGCACATGTAATTCCTAATATATCTCTGTCAGAGAGGAAGGCTAAAAGAGAATATAAAACATTATTGGCTTATAGGCTGTGGGTCACAATCAGGCAAATTGTTCCATTGCACAAGACGAAAACAAGTAGACAGAAGTCCAGTGAAAAAGACAGGATATATGAGCGTAACCCGGGGACATCAAATTTGGCAATTTGAGTTAAATGTAAATGATTCATTTTGAAAGTTGCTTCATTTTCAAACAATCCCAAAATTCCCAAAATGAGAGCTGTTGAAATTCATAACTTCATAGCATCATCTTTCAGGAACACTCAGTACTGATTATGATTGCATGTAAAATCTCACAGTGTATCTTTAGCTTTAAAGAAAA
Organism: Acestrorhynchus altus; assembly: GCA_034509495.1. Classification (NCBI taxonomy): domain Eukaryota; kingdom Metazoa; phylum Chordata; class Actinopteri; order Characiformes; family Acestrorhynchidae; genus Acestrorhynchus; species Acestrorhynchus altus. The sequence continues at coordinate 5,722,211 of CM067517.1, forward strand.
AAAATCATTCCCCCTTAAAAATCATTTTCAAAGTCAGTTTGCTTCCAGTTCAGTAAACTACTGGAAGAGACAATGAAAGATACAAATCACCCTTTGTCTGGATAGGCAGTGCATGTAGTTGCCATTCTGTAAACCCTCCAAGACTATGCAAATTACATACACACAAAAGAGGTACCAGTGACCCCTCAGCGTTTAGGGATCTGCCAGAGCTCTTCCGCGGGACACTGTCCTGGTGCCCCCTGCCCTGCCATATTTACAGGATTACCCCTATTGGCTCAACCACCAATCTTTAAAATTGCAGGGGCTATGTTAAACTTTAGAACCCTAAGAGCCAATTAATGTTGCTTCATTTTCGCTAAGTTTGACATACTGCTTTATTCAACAAAAAAGAAACTAGAAAAGAAATATTTATAGGGAGACAGTCGTTACATTCCAAATTTTTTCTTTTATTTTAAGGAGAACGTTCATTATTACTGAATTAGTCATATGAATTTGACCGTGTTTCAGTAAACGAATATAATTCTGCCTGTATATATATATATATATATATATATATATATATATATATATATATATACTCTTTATACCCATTGAAGGCACAAATTGGTTTGAATGGCTTCCTAAGGTATGATCCTCCTGTGATCTGTTTGCCCCAGCCAATCAGTATATGTGCATAAAGCTGAGTGTGTTTTCTGATCCAGACCGACTCTTGCATCTTTCATCCATCTACTGATGTTTTGGATTGTGTGTCATGGGAAAGCAAATAATTTTTGAATGGATCTGAGGAAAAGGTATGGATTGAACTGTATAAAACAGGAAAGGGATACAAAAAGATATCCAAGGAATTGACAATGCCAGTCAGCAGTGTTCAAAATGTGATTAACAAATGGGGAAAACAATAGCCTCTGTAAAAATCAAACCATGGTCCAGGAAGAGCAACATTAATTTTTGGGTACAACTGCCAGGAGAAAATTGTACTGGGCTGCATGGTTTAGTGCGCCAGAAGAAAAGCCATTACTGTGCAAATAATAAAAGTATCTTGTCACCATTAGAAAGCCAAAGCAACACAGAACAAACCACAAAACTTCTGGAACAAGGTCATTTATGTAATTTGGGTGATGAGACCAAAATCGAACTTTTGGCCACAACCATAAACATTACATTTGGAGAGGTGTCAACAAGGCCTATGATGAAAGGAACACCATTCCTACTGTAAAGCATGGAGATGGATCGCTGATGTTTTTGGGGATGTGTGAGCTATAAAAGCCACAGGAAACTTGATCAAAGTTGAAGGAAAGATGAATGCAGCACGTTATCAGCAAATACTGGGCAAATTTGTACTTTCTGACAGCCTGGAAACTGCATTGGACATACTTGGGCGTTCAACATGACGATCCAAAACACAGGCCAAGTCGACCTACCATTGGCTATAGCAGAACAAAGGTGGAGTTCTGGAGGCCATCTCAGTCTCCTGACCTCGGCCTCATTGAACCACTCTGAAGAGGTTCTCAGGGTCTCAATTCATGCAACACAGCCCAGAAATTTACAAGGGAACTGGACGATTGCCAAGAACAATGGGCAGCTTGTATCATCAAAGAAATAAGAGTCTCTCCACAACTACCACAAATGACTTCAAGCTGTTATTGATGATAGAGGGGGCAATACACGGTAATAAGAACTGGGGTATGTAAACTTTTGATCAGGGTCAATTGGATGTTTTTGGTTGCCATTATGATTTACAAAGAAAACATTTGACAATGAATGGCTTCAGCCAACCACTAAGCTGTGGGTAGACAAAGATTTTATCATTCATATTCTCTGAAAAAGGGCAAGAAAGCAAAAATCTGTATGTAATGTCGGGTATATATAAAGTTTTAGGCTAACCGATATATATATATATATATATGGAAATCCAAAATCAATACCCAGATGGAATGTGGTATAGATCTAATAAGGGCAGGTTGGCGATGTAGGAAGTTGAGCTTTTTCCATGACCTGCAGCCTCAATCTGATATAAATCACACTAGATACTGAATTTTCATTGAACTGAACATTTATAAACCTACAGTTTATACAGACTTAAAATTTGACAAACTAACTTGAAAAAGGACACAGTAAGTGTGTTTACATGCATTCAATAATGCCACTCAATAACAAACAGCATACTCTGATTTCTTATTTATCAGATGAGTGGATGATATGAATCATTACACTTAAAGAAAAATGACAAAGTCTAATATTTTTTTCTTATTTTGGTTTTGATTTAGTTCTCTGTATCACTAGCATGCAGCTCTGATTATATTTGATCCGCATTATATGCAGCATTTAAGAATATCTCTCTGCCCATCAGGATTTCGGTGATTTTATTTTGTGAGGCTTTTCTATCCCCTGTCTTAATTATTTATTGTCACGGATTTGTGTAAAAAGCCCTAAAAATGGACAAAGTGTATATATGAATAAAAGTGTTAATGTTCTTTTATTTAATGGTATGTATGGAATCACAACAAATAAACAGTTTCATAATAATTTTTTAAACTTTTTTAATGTGCAAAATTTTGATTTCAGTAAGTTTGGAACATGTATTTTCCTGTTAATCATTATAATTTTGATAAATATAAAAAGCATAATTTTGAATTCACTTTTATGTCAATTTTATTTTTTAGGCAAATAATGAAAAATATTTTCATTAAACATTTAATCGTTGCAGCAAATAAAGTTTTGTTTTACAGAATTATTTTTCTTTTATGCATATTCACATAAAACTGATACTAAAATATGATAGTAAAATGTAATAGTAAAGGCAATGTGATATTTATGGGGATACAAGCTTTCGTTTTTCAACACCACAATGCATTTCTGATGTCATGTTTTTATAAACATATATAAAATTGGATTAACACATGGTAGGATAGTGAAAATCATCATTCCACTAAGTCTTTGGGCATTAAGAATATATTTGACGATATGAGAGTATTGTGAAGGTACTGACTATTTCAAGAGAACAAAAATGAGATTACCTGTGCTAAACAGGTATTTACGGACTTACTTCTAGCATCTGCATGTGACTGTGAAATACAGGCAGAGAGAATGTGTACATAGGAGAATAACTGAACAGCCACACTAATACCCTGCATGATCCCTGTCATAGCCAACCCATAAATATTATTATTGACAGTGAGATCATCCCCACAAGAGAGTTTGAGTAAGAAAGGATTATCTAAAACACATTCACAATAAATATCTTGCGCCTGTTATTCTGGCCTGAAGGACAAACAAGATGACTGCAAGCCAATGTCGAGGCCCCCAGACCAGAGAGATCACACAGCAAAAAGTGAAGAGGGTGTCATAATGGGAGAATTATACCTGAGTGAAAACTGCATATAGCTATGTATACCGGTCAAGGACATGGCTTATGAAAAAAAGCACACTGCCTCTCCATACAAATGGAGCAAAATCCCTACGGAGACACATGTTGGAGTAATAAACAGAGTTTGTTTGGGTCACGATATCCACAAGCACTCTTGGAAGAGCACATGTAATTCCTAATATATCTGTCAGAGGAAGGCTAAAGAGAATATAAACAGTAAGCCCATGGAAGCTTACGGCACAGGTCTAATCAGAGCAGAATTGTTCCATTGCACAAGACAGAAAAACAAGTAGACGAGAAGTCCAGTAGAAAAAAAGACAGGATATATGAAGCTGTGAGGGACATCAAATTTGGCAATTTAAAGGTTAAATGTAAATGATTCATTTGAAAGTTGCACTTCCATTTTCAAACAATCCCAAAATTCCCAAAATGAGAGCTGTTCATTTCATAACTTCATAGCATCATCTTTCAGAACACTCCAGTACTGATTATAGTTGCATGTAAATCTCTGATGTATCTTTAGCTTTAAAAGAAAAATCTTCCCAGCAAAAATCATTTTCATAGTCAGTTTGCATCAGTTCAGTAAATACTGAAGGAACAATGAAAGATACAAATCACCCCTTTGTCTGGATAGAGCGGCAGTGCATGCCAGATTTATACATTCCTGTAAACCCTCCCAAGACTATGCAAATTACATACTGACAGCACATTTTTTGTGACTTCAACATTTAGGGTCTAGCAGAGCTCTTCACGGACACTGTCCTGGTGCCCCCCTGCCCTGCATATTTACAGGATTACCCCTAATTAGTTCAATAACAATCTCTTTAAGAATTGCAGGGGCTATGTTAAACTTTAGAACCCTAGGCCAATTATGTGGCCTGTTTTTGTATTTTGACATACTTTTATTCAACAAAAATTAGAAAAGTATTTATAGGAGACAGTCACACATACCAGGCATTTTTATTTTCAGGAGAAAATAATTAAATCAGCACTTTTCACAATTGATGTCACAGAGCAGCTTTACAGAAATAAAAGGTTAACAACATATGAACAAAGGATAAGACATAAACGCCTAGAGTACTCAAATTTGGTAAACCTATATACAGACTTAGACTGATCAGTGAGGTTATAGAAGAAAATGCTCATACAGTGTTCAAATTTCAGAATTTAAGTTCTGAGAAAGGATTGATATATGCATAAATAATCCAATTAATATTTTTATGATAATTAATAATACAAATCTTCTTCTTTCGACTGCTCACTTTATTTGTGATCCACATTATCTAATCTAATCTAATTATGGCACAAGTTTTGCACCAGATGCCCTTCCTGACACAACACTCAGTTTATCCAGGCTTGGGACTGGCACCAGAAATGCACAAATTTCATCCCTAATGGCTGGTTTATAATTAATAATACAAATAATAGTTTTTAGTAATTTTGATAACATTTATGTTGTTTTCTGTTATAAATACTTTTCCTATTAATAGGAAAATTGGCACACAAAAGTACTTCAAACTATAAAAAAATCTCATAAAATTAGCCAAGGGTTCTAAAGGTTAAAGTTGTACAAGCTTTAAGTGCAAGTGACTGTCAGTTCACTGGTGGTCCTTCTTTGAAGCACTTTTGGTAGAAACTGACTGCATACCTGGAACACCCACCAGATCTGCCTAATGTTTAAGATATGTACTTATGCAGTGGTCTAGTCATGACATGGTTCTTGTCAATGTGTTTTAGATTCTTATGCTTTTTAATTTTTTCTGTTTCAACATATCAACATGAAGAACTGTCTGCATGTTGCCTTGACAGATGCAAATATAGAGGAAGATAATGTTTTTCACTTCACCTCCCCCTAGTACTAATGTTATGGCTGATTGGTGTTTGTACCAATAGGACTGTGGTAAAACTTTCTTTGCCCACACTCCCCTGAGAAAATGTACATTTAAGTCCCTTGCTACACAACCAGTATTCTGAGAAGTATAAAGCGCAGGTGTTTAAAGTGGTAAAGAAGTTAGACTGTGGCTTAGTAACAGAAAGTACACATTATGCTCTTTAGATCTTCTTCCGAGTATGAATTTCTAGAATGTAATAGCAATGGCAGACATTATATCAAATTTTAGAAGTCTAGGTTTCGAGGGTGGGTTTTGAATCTTAAATTATATTGTTAGATCATTGATGTATGATGATAAAGAAGCTTGTATATATTTATATATACTTTTTTTGGTGCTATAGTAAACTGCAATCAATTTTTCCATTATATTTCTATTGGTCAATGACATAATATGAATATATTATATGTTCATATGTTTTGTGCAGAAGAACCTTCATAATGCTAATATAATGTAAACTAAATTGTACTATTTGTTTATTCAAATTGAAAATATATAATTTCTACTATAACAATAATTATCGTATTTCTCTCAGCAGGCCAAATAAGAACATAACAATGAATAACATCTCAAATGAATCATCCACTCTCACACTGCAAGGTTTCGATTTGCCTGCTGAAAGCATCATCCCTGCATTCTTATTTGCAACAATTGGATATATTTTCATTGTGTTCTGCAACATTGTGCTTTTGATCACCATCATCCTGAATAAGAGCCTTCATGAGCCAATGTATATTCTGCTGTCAAACCTGCCTATTAATGACCTCATTGGCTCCACAGCTCTGTTTCCACAGATTATCAAGGAACTTCTATGGGACACCAGGACCATCCAGTTTTCCACCTGTGTCACCCAAGCTTTCTTCATACATATCTATGCAACAGGTGCTGTGTTCATTTTAACTGCTATGGCGTATGACAGATATGTAGCTATATGTCGTCCTATGAGATACAATACAATTATGAATAACAAACACTTAATGAAAATCATCTCTTTAGTTTGGCTCTCTAATATAATAATGATAGGTGTGCTCTTCATCCTGTTACTGCGTTTACCACGGTGCAGGTCCCTCCTGACACACACATACTGTGATAATCCCTCTCTGCTCCAGCTGGTCTGTGCCAACACCACTATTAATAACATATATGGACTGATGACTGTAGCTGTTTGTCAGGTCATAACTGTAGGCTTAATTATATTTACATACATACAGATTCTTGTAGCCTGTTTCAGAAACAAAAGCTCAGACACACGCAGGAAGGCCCTCAAAACCTGTACCACACACTTAATAGTCTTTCTCATTTTTGAATGTTTAGGCCTTTTTACTGTTACTTCCTACAGATTAGCAGATATTAATCCTCATTTAAGAAAATTCAGTGGAGTAGCTGCTATGATTTTGCCCCCAACATTAAATCCTATCATCTATGGGCTGAAAACAAAAGAAATCAGGACTAAAGCTTTAAAATTCTTCCAGAAAAATGTTAATCCTTCATAATCTGTTGTATGTATCAATATTATGCTGGATTGTTGCCTAAAATGTGGATAATTATGTTGTCCAAAATATCATCATCATTGTTCTTTAAGTGATGCCATACAAGAACCACTTTTCATTCCACAAAGCCATGCTTGTAAAAGTGGTATGATTATGAAAAACCTGCTATAATAAACGTACAGTAAATGTTATTTAAATCCTTAAATGGTTCTTCACACACATTTCAATGAGGCTTCTACATAGGGCAGTATATAGTGATGGACTCCATTTTCTATGTAAACTAAGCAAATTCCAAATAATAAAACATTGGTGATGGTCAGAACAGTGATTTTTAAGACACTTATTCTTTAAAATAGTTGATGAATGAGGCCATTGGTTCTTTAGAGAACCAAAAGTGGTCCTTCTATTGCATTGCTCAAAGAACCTTTTTTTTCTTCTCTTTAACAGTCGATGGCATCTTTATATTGGAAAAAGTTAAAATACAGAATTGGTGTTCAATGCTTATTTATAAAGTTGTCTTTGGGTGTTCCGTGTTTTGAATGTTCATATTATGAGTAAAATGTTTTGTGACGTCTAATAAACTTTACTTACCTGCATATCTTCAAATGAAAAATTTTACAGTGTTTCTTGCATCAGGAATTACATATGTGGATATAAATCACATTAGAATGTCAACTTCAAGAAAATAAGTCTAAAATTGATTCTGAACTCAAAAGCAATTCAAGAGTTCCAGGGGATCATATTGCAGGGCTCTTAACACCATGTCAATGTCACCAAATACTGCAATGGTGTCATAAAAGACTGTCATGGAGTCACACAGAATGGAAAATATCTCGTATGTGTGTCTCCTATGAATATTTTTTTAAGTTTGGGTAAATAAAAGTACATCAAATTATGAAAACAAGTTCTAAAGGTTAAATACTTTTAACCTTTTTAAAGGTTAAATGTCTATTAGATGTGCTCACAGTAAATTAGGGACAACATGATAGTGGAAAGATGTCTACCATAAAAGTGCATCTGCATTGCAATTCCTGTTGATTGGACCGGTTAGTGCCTCTGAAATGTCAATCAAAATGAATCAAACACACTGCAGTCACGCAAGCATCTCATATCCCTCTGCACATCTTCAGTAGAAAGTGTGGTACCCATCTAAAATGGTTTATGTGCTCCTCCAGGGACTGGCTGTAAAATAGAGTATCATTAGTTTACATATAGGCATGTTCAGGGCCTTTCTTAACACGTCCTTAACTTCTGGTACACAGCCGATGTGTTCCTGAGCCCAAACAGCTTTACCCTACATTCGAAGTGCCCTATGGGAGTGATGAATGCCATCTTCCACTCATCTCTCTGCATTTTACTAATGAAATTGAAGATAGATGCCTCAATTTCTATCTATTTATCTATCTTTCTATCTATGTATTATTCAGGATAGGTAATAGTCACTGCACAAGTCCAGATTAGTGAAGATAGAAGCTTCTGGCAGTGCCTCAAAAGGTGGACAGCATAAGATGCAGGAAATAGCCATCCTTTACAGTGACATATAATCCCATTCATTCATACAGGGACATAGATTTCCATCAATCTTTTCTTCAAAGAAGAAACCCCAACCCTGTGGAAGAGGAGTTCTACAGGTAATGCAAAGGCTGAGGCAAGTAAGTGATAAATAATTAAGTGGTAAACCTCTTGTAGCCCCAGAGTTCACAAAGGCCTGGAATGTGGGGTTTTTGTTTGGATTCCATGAAAGGGAAACCCCCAAATAGATGCCTGTTCTAGTTCCATTCTTGTGGCTTGGGTAGGCCCTTTCATTTCCTATAGGGTGGTCACCTGAGTGGAATTCAGGAAGGGCAATTTAAAGATTATAATGTACTACTGATTGGCTGCACCTGGCTCTCTGATAAATATATGTGTCAAGCTGAATGCAAGTGATATAGCCCATATGGTATGGAAAGCAGGTCCCAAGAGGCCAACTCATGCTTAAGTCTTTAGTTAAGGCCTTGCTGAAAGATTAAGGCATCCTTGTTTAGGCCATTTTCCAAAGCCAGTCATGCTTGATTATGTAGTCAGCCAATGAGTGGGATCCCTGTGAGTACTCAAGGAGATGAAGTGTGAACTCTTTCTTGCCAGCAGGGTTGAAGAAAGTCTTACTTTACTCATTAAACCACATATTGGTATGTACATGAACGCTTGTGCATTTTAAGGTTGTGTGTCTTCAGTGTGCCATGTTTGAATGACAACCCATGAGACCACTTCAGCCACTTCTTTACAGTGGGAATGATCTACAAACAACAAACCCAAGACCGCCTTTTGTCTAGGCAGGAAAAATACTTAGCTTAGTAAAAGTAAGGTTTTTCTAATTTTTGTTTTGCTCACACTGAGTTTCCCCAATTTTACTGGAGAAAACTGATACAGCTGAAAGGAGGCTATAGTACCCTTTCAGTCCACCTTTAGCATGGACACAAGATGAGATACGGTTGTGCATGAGGGCATACAGGTTTTGTATGACATTGTGTCAGATATTTGCTTACAGATGTTGTACCTGGAAACCTAGATCCTGCACACACAAAGCTGGTTGGACCCATAAATGCTCAATTGGTAATAAATCTGCCAATTGGGCAGGCCAAAGAAAGTTTTTCATTCTGATGTAAACATTCCTGGGAAACCCTTGCTATGTGTGGTTGAGCATTATCTTGCCTAAAAATACCAGTTGAAAGGCCTGCCATGATAGGCGACATACAGTATATGTCCTGCACGTATCACTGAGCTGTGTCCCTCTTATGACTTCTGGGATGATCATATGAAATTGCTCTTCAGATATTCACACCAGCAGTTGGGACAGTATGTTGCTTTACAGCAAAGGCAGCATTGAACCCTGAAGTCTCTATACTCTAACCTGACTCTTGCCAGATCCCCAACAGAACCTGAATTTATAGTTCTAGTTTGTAGCAGTCAAGGTTTCTCAATCGAAACACCAAATTTCCTTTTGGTTGAAACAATCATCTTGTTTCTCTTAGTACAAAGTTTTTCCACCTGACAAATGTTGTCAACGAGGTACAATATCTTTGAGTGCATAGTAAAGACATCCCTAGCAGTCATTGTTCTGTCAACAAGTGGTACACTACCCAAAAGTAGCCCCTGGGAGTTTTGTACACCCTTAGGTTTTGCAGAAATTATATGTGGGATAAATAACTTTATCACTAATAAAGAATTCAAACTTTAAATATTAAGTTTCCAACATTTTATTTTGTTCAATGGACAGAAAAAAGCACAGGAATAGACATTGGTGTGAAATGATTTATTATACAGAATGTGATTTACTATAATGTGTATGATGATGTTAAGCTGCATTTTATTTATCAATTTATAGGCATTACACATTTCAGATGTTTGGCACTTACTAATAAAGAGTGGAAAAATTCTGACTGATTTAGTAACTAAATATATTTGTCTGTTTACATGTAAACAATATAAGTATGCATATTTGCTTTTTTTATTTGTGATAAATTTGTGATATTATGTTTTATATATATATATATATATATATATATATGTATATATATTATGTTATTTTTATGCCATGATACAGTAGTAGTAAAACAGATGTATAAAGAACAGGAGAAAACAAAATAACAATATATGCATATGTAAATATTTATATATAAAAATGCATATCTATATCATTTCAATATTTATATGTGATTATAACCTAAATAAGCAAACCTTATTGTATTTCTTACTTCCCCCTACTAAATCTCTATTTCAGTATTTTAGGGGAAACCTTCTTAGGGAGAAAAATCAGATGCTGTCAAGTTTTCCTTTGTTTCCAATTAATATATTAAAGGATTAAGTATTGGGAGTATCATCAATGAAGACAGTCTCCTGTCTGTACATGGAGAAAAGCATGCAGAACTATACATTGACAAGAATGAAGTCCTTATGCTAAATGTTTGCTTTGTCCTTTAAATCATTAACTCTTTAAGCCAATTCATTTAAGTATCACAAAAATACAGTGTTTACAATGATCTTAAACAGTAAGGTTGCTGCATATTTGTAACATTACAGTTAACATTTTTCTGTGAAAGTGCTTATGAACATCAACTGATGATTCCCTCTTGGTGAAACATCACTGGCGGAAACTTCTCTGTTAAGCAGAAATGACAATATATTTGACTTTAAAACAAAACCAAAAATAATAATTACAATAATATTATTCATATCATGAAATGTGGAGTTTTTAGGTCAAATAAAAAGATTTTTTTTTTTTTGCTTCCCCCTGTTCAGAGTCGAGTGGGTCCAGAGCTTATCTGGGATCACTGGTTGCAAGGTGGAAACACCCTCTGGAGAGGGGTATTATCGTACTAATACTAAACCAGGTAAACCATCTTACTATACTTCTTACTTCCCCCTACCAGATCTCTTTCTCTGTATTTTAGGGGAAACCTTCTTCTTAGGAAGGAAAATCAAATGCTGTCGAATTTGCTTTGTTTTCAGTCCATATATTAAAGGATTAACTATGGGAGGAAATATCATCACAGAAGCACCTAAGGCCCTTCGTAAGGCTGGTGAAGCTGATTCAAATCTGTGTGCAATCAGGGTAAAAAGTGCATTGAACTCAAATGATAAAAATACAATTAAATGTGTACCACAGGTCTGAACTGCCTTACTTTTAGCATCAGACTGTCTTTTATAGATAACAGTAATTAGGATTTGCACATATGTGAATAACACTGTGAGCAATATTAAAACCTGTTGTAAAAATGTTATAGAAAGTCCAACATAGTTGTTCACCCTTATGTCCCCACATATGAGCTTCAATAAAGATGGATTATTGCAAAAAATGTCAACAATTTTTGTGCTGCAAATCTGTTTACGGTAACTCAGTGCAAAAATTATACCATTGAAACTAAAATTTAGACTCCATATTATTATGATTATTTTCAACAAGTTATTGGGGGTCATTAAGGTGTTATATTTCAGGGGACAACAAATGGCAATGTATCTGTCATAGGCCATAGCAACAAGAATGAAAGATATTCCACTTCCATACATATGTAGTATAAATGCTTCCACATAACAAGCAGTGTAGGTGATTGATCTGTCCTCAGACAGTATAGTAGACACCAGCTGAGGGAAAAAGGCTGTGGCACCCATCAGATCATTGAGTGGCATATTTAACAACAGTATATACATCGGTTTATGAAGCTTCCTGTTGAAAGCAATTGTTAGCAATACAGTCGTATTGAAGAACAAAATGGCACAATATGTAACAGTTACAAATATAAATGCAGGAATAATGTTAGATTGAGGTATTTCCAGTGATTCCATAATCAGGAGAGTTGTATATATGGAGAAATTAGATTCCATTGTGTGCTTTGAAATGCATCACGTTTTACACAACCTAAAGTAGAAGAAAGAACACAATGAGTTATAGAAAATAACAACAACTGGTCAAACCGTTACACAGTGTGATGTTACATTAAGCAGTAAAACATTGCTTACTAAGAAGATCCTGTGTTCCAAATTTTATAATCTCATGAAATAGCTAGAAATAAAACATCATGGACAAAACTACCCCTGATATGCTTCCTTTCAGGGCAGTTTTATATACTGAGGCAAGTGCTCTTCAAATCCCAGCTGATCACTTTGTCAGTATCTTGGCTTTGAAAGAAAACAGACCAAGTCTGAGGCTGAAAATCCCATTGGAAATCTAAAAAAATCCTTTTGCTGTGACCAGGGAAGCCCATTAGCTCCATAAAGGAAAAACAGCACACCTTACACACTGGACATTTTTTATGGAAACATTGCATTACTTTTCGATTGCACTGATTTATGTATTTCGCACCTTGTACTTTACACCTATTTTAGACCTAAGTTAATGCTCTTTCAGTGCATCTAAAATTATATTGTTAAAAACTCCTTCATGATCATAATTTCAAAATGTATTTGTTTATATTCCTTACACCTAAAGTGACATTTCAAGGATTTACTTTTGGTCAGTTTGGTTAGCTCATGGCAACCAGAAATTAAGAATCTCAAAATATTTGAACATTTTAATTTCAATTCGAATAGATTACTCATCAGAGTATGAACTTGAAAACATAAATGCTTAGATCACTTTATATTTCATTAATATATGACAGTTGAATTTTTGAATTAAATGATAATAACCTTTTATAGTATTTGTTACATGGCCACAACACAGGTGGGACTTAGCATGTAAAAGTTGAGACCACATGTTTATTGAAATCCCAGTCAAAGCCGGGTGAACTCAAAAGCAGACAAAGCAGAGCTACTCAAGGTTTGAATCTTGGCTGCCGAGTTTGGTGAAGCAGCGCTTTATCCACTACTCAATGGGAGCTGGGAGTGGTTGGTGACTGTGAAGAGTTATGAGTACTTTATGGAACAATCCTGAAAAATTGAAACTAATGAACAGAGTGCTGGTTGAGACATGACCAGCACACTGAAATGAATTTTGCTAATTGCTGCAGGAAATAATAATGAAGGTTTGAACCCCAGTGAGGAGAGAAAGCATAGTGGTTGGAGTCCGACACGTCAGTGGACCACCATGAGACCCGGAAGTTGAAGGTGAGCGGTCCAGGTTTAGTGTCTGACTGAAGGCAGGAGAAAAGGAAAGAAAAATCAACTCCTATTTTTTTTATAACAAGGGAAAGGGAGAAAATCAACTCCTATTTTCTAGGAGGCAGAGGGAGAAAATCAACTTCACAAATCAAAGCAACTCCTGTTCAGAGAGGAAAGAAGATTTAATGGCTCCTTTACAAAGGGAAAATACTGGGTAAATTACTGGCAGGATTTGGATAAACATAATGACACCAAGACTCTGCTATGAGTGAAGCATGCAGTTGCCTTAAAAAAACACCATGCACCAGATCTCAATTTGCAAAACTGTGGCCATGATTAGTTGACAGCCACCCTCTGGTGGCTGGGAAGCCGCAGTGAGAGTGTACTCCTTACAGTATTCTTGTTTCTTGAGATGCACTAGTGTGTGTGTGTGTGTGTGTGTGTGTGTGTGTGTGTGTGTGTGTGTGTGTGTGTGTGCGTGTTATTCTATGCTTATTTGACATCTTGACATCCCCATCTCTATATCTTGTTTTATGTAAGTGGGCAGTTAGCAAAACATTTCACTGCTAGTTGTACTATGTACAACTATATGCATGGTGACAAATAAACTTTGACTTTGACCCTATAATGCTCTTTATTGCTTCCCTCCTGTCTAAACCACAGCAAAGATAAATAAAGGTCATATCATAAACAATATGAGAAAATCCTTACATTATAATGTTAAAGTATCAGCATTAATTTCTAAAAGCACAAACACACCAAAGTCCTTGTTTAACATTGTTTAAAACAGTTTAAAATATATTCATATCTATGATATACCAACCAGGCCAATGTTGCAGTAGGTCCAGATCTTACCAGGAACCATTAGCCTGATGGCAGGAGCATCTGGTGGACAGTACACCAGTCCACTCAAGGATACCCCACACTCTCATTCACTTACACCTAGGGGCAATTCAGCTTAGCCATTCATAGGATCTATTACAGAATGTGGATTTTGTCACCTGGCTTATCGTGTGACTGTCACATGCTCCCAATCACTGGAGTTCTGATTACATTCACCTTGTCCGGAGAGTACTTAAGCCTGCTTGTAACTTGACTGTGTCTAGCTTTGCCTAGCATCCATTATCACGCTACGTACGTACAGTGTGTCTATACCAGTCTGTCCGTATATGACCTGTTTTCGTTCTATGATCCTTGCCATTTTTCTAGTCCTGTATCTTCTCAACCCGGTTTTTGATCATCACCTGTTATTCAACTTCGTCTGTGGTTTGTCCCATCTCATATTGTCTCTCCTGCCTGTTATCAACACAGACTGTTTGACTCTGTTTATCATATCATTCTCATTAAAGTACTGTATTGATATGTGCATCTGCTCTCTTCTGTCCAGTCCTGACAACAGAACCCAACTAAATTTATTTTTCTTGGGGCAAAAAAATTAGTTTCTCTCAAATTTCCTTTGTTTTCAGTCCATTAATTAGAGGACACCTCCTGTTTAGGGTTGCAGTGGTACACCAACTGGACATAATGCCAATCACTTATACAAGCCTCTTATGAGCAAGGTAGTAGGTGGCTGCTTTTGGCATTGCAAACAAATGAATTCACAGGAAACCCACACAGGAACAAGGAACCCCCCTAAAATTTGTTCCTATATGTGTGTTGATGAGACTGTAGAACATATGTTATTAATTGAAAAATAAACCAATGAAAAACAACACAAAAAAAACAACTGAAATCAGAAAAATGCAAGCTGTAATTTTAAGAAACAATTGCAAGAAACATTAAATATTTTTTATTGATTAGATTTGTTACATTATATAAAAATTAAATACAACAGTCTCAAATTTCAAGTTCTGAACCTAGTAAATTGAATGTATTAGTTTATTTATTTATTTAATTATTGTATTTTTTTGTATTTGAGTACATCATTGGGCATAAGAAAAGATATAAGTATATGAAACTTAATGATGTCTATTTTCAACAAAGAAAATGTATTAGCATGAGGACCAGCCCAACAGCCACAGGGCCCTAGATCTGTGTAGCACATATTTTTTATTCTAATAATTAGATAAAATATTTGAATTTAATAATATATTACAATAATATTGAAACATAATAAAGACTTTAATATTGTATGATTCTAAACTGTATGCTATAAGTAAAAGTACTGAAGTAATTTAGTCAATTTACATATAATAAACATAAAATGTGATACTTTATCTTTTCATTTAATTAGGAATAAAAACTAACTTTTTCATGATTCACTAGTGTATTTCTTTTTTTAATATCTATCATTTGGAGATGCACTGGTAGAAGATTCCCAAAAAGAAAAGGGAGTTAGTGATGGTTTCTGTGAAACTGTTTTATCTATAAAATAAATTCAAAATATATATTATTTATATCCAGAAATGTGGATTTTTATGTCAAATTAAAGGGAAAAAAGTGCATAAAACATTCATTCATCCATTCATCTTATTTGCTTCCTGTTTAGAGACGAGTGGGTCCTGATCTTATCTGTCCAAAGTGTATTATTTACTATTAACATAATTAGCAGTACCTGAAAAAGAATAACCATCTTACTATACTTCTTACTTCCCCCTACCAGATCTCTTTCTCTGTATTTTAGGGGAAACCTTCTTCTTAGGGAGGAAAATCAGATGCTGCCGAATTTTCTTTGTTTTCAGTCCATATATTAAAGGATTAACTATGGGAGGAAATATCATCACAGAAGAACCTAAGGCCCTTCGTAAGGCTGGTGAAGCTGATTCAAATCTGTGAGCAATCAGGATAAAGAGTGAATTGAACTCAAAAGATAAGAAGACAATTAGATGTGTACCACAGGTCTGAACTGCCTTACTTTTAGCATCAGACTGTCTTTTATAGATGACAGTAATTAAGATTTGCACATAAGTGAATAACATTGTGAGCAATGTTAAAACCTGTTGTAAAAATGTCATAGAAAGTCCAACATAATTATTCACCCTTATGTCCCCACATATGAGCTTCAGTAAAGATGGATTATTGCAGAAAATGTCAACAATTTTTGTGCTGCAAATCTGTTTACGGTAACTCAAAGCAAAAATTACACCAACGGCACTAAAATCTAGACTCCATATTATTATGATTATTTTCAACAAGTTATTTGGGGTCATTAAGGTGTTATATTTCAGGGGACAACAAATGGCAATGTATCTGTCATAGGCCATAGCAACAAGAATGATAGTTAATCCAGTTCCATACAGATGTACTATAAATGCTTGCACATAACAAGCAGTGTAGGTGATTGATCTGTCCTCAGACAGTATAGTAGACACCAGCTGAGGAAAAAAGGCCGTGGCACCCATCAGATCATTGAGTGGCATATTTAACAACAGTATATACATCGGTTTATGAAGCTTCCTGTTGAAAGCAATTGTTAGCAATACAGTCGTATTGAAGAACAAAATGGCACAATATGTAACAGTTACAAATATAAATGCAGGAATAATGTTAGATTGAGGTATTTCCAGTGATTCCATAATCAGGAGAGTTGTATATATGGAGAAATTAGATTCCATCGTGTGCTTTTTACACAACCTAAAGTAGAAAAAAGAACACAATGAGTTATAGAAAATAACAACAACTGGTCAAACCGTTACACAGTGTGATGTTACATTGAGTAGTAAAAGATTGCTTACTAAGAAGACCCTGTATTCCAAATTTTATAAACACATGAAATAGCTAGAAACGAAACATCATGGACAAAACTACCCCTGATATGCTTCCTTTCAGGGCAGTTTTATATACTGAGGCAAGTGCTCTTCAAATCCCAGCTGATCACTCTGTCAGTATCATGGCTTTGGAAGAAAACAGACCTGAGGCTGAAAATCCCATTTGGAATACAAGCAGATGTATCACTCTGTGCTGCTTGTTAAATGCTTTGTGAAAGCTTTTTATTTGTTTAAAGTACGAAGCATTGTCAGCATTTTCAGAGCACATGGTAGCAAATGTCCAAAGATAAAATGATTCCAGTGTCATGCTTGTATTCAAACAGTTCTAACTCTTACAATCCAAAATCTGCATTTTGTGGGCCGTTAGATACCAGAATCATAATAACCTACAGATATAATACACATATCATAGCAAACTCAAAGACATACCCAATCAACTGAATTCCAACTCAGTTAAATCCCTGTTTAATCAATCAATCAATAAACTTTTATTTTCACTTGGAAATTAAATTACCAGGTAAAATTGAATAAATAATAACACATAGTTAAAACTAATAAAATAAAATAAAATAGCAATAGAAACAATAAAAGAAACAATAAACTCAGTTAAAACAATCACGGGCTGCCTGAAGGTGGCTAGAAATTAAAAGATTAAAATGGTTAAGTGACCCCAGCGAGCCAGGTTTTAGAGACTCCTGTAGTGAATTCCAGCTCACTGGTGCACTATAGCTAAAAGCAGATTTTCCCAGTCCCCTGAAAACTCTCTATACCTGACAGGTGATCCAGCCACTGGAGCGAGTCTGATATGAACTGAGTCTGCTATTTACTGAGATTGGAGCAGAAATTTAAGCTGGTAACTGAATGGCGAGTGATTTATACATAAAAATGTCAGTGTAGTTCTCTTCTTGCTGCCAGAGAGGACCAACCAACTTTTTCATACATTCGACAGTGTTGAGGTCTGTAAGGGTCACCAGTTACAAATCTCAGAGCAGAATGGTAAATTGAGTCAAGTGGCTTGAGAGCACTGGTGGATGTCTTTCTATACACTATATCATTTTCCAAGACAGTATGGTTGCCTCCACTACTCTTTTCCAGGCATATATGGGCAGACATGATTTATTCCAATACAGGAGGATTCCAAGCTTTGTCTGCAGTTAATGGCTAGATCGTTGATGTGAAATTTAAAAGAGGGTTTATAATCCAGCCAAGCGCTCAATGCTGGATCCTGTCAGGGTAGTAATAGTTAGACAATTTAAAACAATATTTGAGCATCTGGAAAACAGCATGAACCTAGTTTCATTAACATATTAAACCAGTTTGAGTTTATATAGATCAGTCTGTAAGGCGTTGAATGAATGTTGGAATTTTCTAATGTGGCATGTAAGGCGTGTGCAGATTCTGCTGAGCAATGCAAGATTGTATAATCTGCACAAAGGTGCACCCAGACTAGGGGTGGCAAGATCATTCATAAAAATATTAAATAAAACTGGACCCAGGATTGACCCTGTGAGGATCCTTTGGATATTTGCTTCAGGTCTGATTTATAGTTGCTCAAACCATACATTGTTTCCTGCCAGAGCCTTGCACTATTGCAGAAACCAATCTTATATAGGATATCTACAAGGAGAAGTGAAGTCAATAAATATGGCAGCACAGTACTCTTTCCTGTCCAGTGCCTAATACAGGTAATTAAAAACCAGTGTGCTTGTAGAGATGGTGCTCTGAAACCTTAATGATAGCTAGATAAGATAAGAATATTCATAAAGGAATGTTTTGAGCTGATTGTTCACTATGGATTCAAAAATTGTAACTAGACAAGACAGTTTTGAGATGTCTGTAGATATTAAGGTCTGCTGCTTGTCCGCCTTTATGCAGAGGAATGACATGAGCTGTTTTCCAGATACTGGGAATTCTGCAGGATAAAATTAAGATTAAACATGTATGTAATATGTTCTAAAATTACTGGGGTTGTGAGACACAGAAGGTAGTGGTCCAAACCATCCTCTCCTGTTGTTTTTTGGAGAAGTAGGTAAAACAGGTCTGGAAAGTATCAGGCTTCTGGGCAGTAGTAGTTGTGGTCAAAGACAGACCCATGGTCATTATTATATGGGTGTTTTTTGAAAATCTGACCAGCTTCTGAAAATGTACATTAAAAGCTTGGCAAATTTCTTGTTGGTCAGATAACGAATGAATACTGAAAAATAAAATGGTTATATGTTTTTAGGGAATTAATTGCTTAACAGAAGTCTTGAGTGTTTGAGGAGTTTGTAATCAGGTTGAAGTAATGGTCTGGTTTGGCTTTTCTAATTGTAGAGGTGCATCTGTTTCTAAGGTCTGAATTTAAACCATTTTTCATTTTCCCCTGTGCGTCTGACAAGAGACCAAGGTGTGTTTCTTAACTATAGCAGTGAAGAAAGTTCCCCTGTAATCCAGGGGCTCGACTTGTCTCTAATACGTAGTTTTTTGTGGGGAGCATGTTTTTCTGCCACTTGAAAGGAATGATTTGCATAAATTATCAAGTGCTGCATCCACATCTGAACTATTTAAAGTTAAAAGAATTTCGCTCATTGTCAAGTCAGAAACAAGAGCTTGTTCATTAAAATCTTAAGAGAGTGTTGTTATCTTGGAATTGTTTCATTGCATCTGATTAGGCAGTAAGTTTAAGTTTGGAGGGTTGATTCAGTGACTATTTGTGAAAGAAAAAAAATCCCAAAGGAGATTTCAGTGCCTGTTTACTGCCCTGTTGACAAATACTTGCTCAACCTGCATGTAGACTCTGAGTGATTAGTGAGGTGGGTGAGGCTGATGATATCATTCTCCCAGTTATTGGTGTTATACAGAAAAATGAGAAGGAAGGGACAGTTTTCTCTATTTTTTTCTCACACAGTGCTCAAATTTAACAATAAAAGTCCAGAGAAGGGATAATATGTATACATGCATAAATAACAAAATCAATAAACTACATTGAGGATGTATTTTTTATTTGGAGCACATACTGTTGTCAATTATTTTGATAAAAAAAACAAAAACATTTTAAATATCCTTGTTGATCTAATCATTACAATAACTCATCAAAAATCTTCCAGTTTTGCAAACAATTTTTATTTAAAACAATGCCAGTTTCATACAGATTCTCTTAATTTTTTCATCTCAAATGAAGAAATAATTGAGTATGCTAGTATCCCCTCAAAATTACAATAGCTGGCAAATGTGACTGTCTCCTATAAATACTTTCCTACAATGTGGCAAATAAAAAACTATGAAAACAATTGGCCTAGTGTTCTAAAAGTTAATGCAGACTGAAATTGCAAATAGCAGCTCCTTCATGCAAATTTGCAAACAATGCATATTCATCAAAGAAATCACCACGAAGGAGTAGCTGGAAGGAAATTTTCTATGTGTGAATGTAAAGATGATATAATGTATGCTTACTGGGCAAACCGTAAAATTTAAAGCTCTAGTACCCTGTTTAGCCTCTTATCATGGTACAAGATGAGATAAGGTTTTGCATGCAGGCATAGAGGTTCTGCAGCACATTGGACTGTAGATCCAACATTTGCAAAGGGGCAAAGAAAAAAAAAAAAAAACATTCTGGAGAATAACCCTAGAAAGGCTGGAAATACTGGCAATATTTGACAAAGCACAAACAACCCCCCAAAGGAGACCCCAGTGATGAACACCCACAGTACCAGAGGTCCCAGCGGAATCTGTGGAACAACATGGATGGCGGGGCACTGGACTGCGCAAGGTCTCACTTAACAGAGAAACTGTCTACCTGAGCAGGACTCAGGTTGAGTAGACCTGGGATGGATCCTCGGCCGTGGCACTAATCTACTTGGGTATCGGGCATGAAATTCAATGCTAAGCAGAGGTAACCCAACTCTGCTCTTCTGAACTGTACTCCTCCAAGTCTATCAGGTACTGTAGCACTCCACCCCTCCACTGAGAATCCAAGACACGGGTGGGGGCGGAACATTGACAACAAGCCGGGAACCACAGGCTTAAGAGGAGAAACATACAAAGCATTAGATACACAATCTAATCTAAAATGCAATCAAAGTCAAGGTCAAGATCAAGGTATTGTCATTACATCTAAGTATAGGTACACAGTGCAATGAAGTGACGTTCCTCCGAAACCAAGGTGCAACATGGAGCAGCAATACAGTAGGACAACATAAAGTGCAAACACTACAATAAATACAATAAATACAGCAAACAAGAGACAATTTAACAGACAGGACAGGACAGTGCAGTACTGAGTGGTATAATGAAATGAAATGATTGTGGTGAGAATAAGGTGCAAAAAGCGATATGTAACATACTGTAACATATAGATGTACGTGATAACAGCAGTTACTGTGGTAGAAAATTTGTAGTTCTGAGTGAGCAGCAAATATTGCTGATAAGGGTGGGGATGATCCAGTCTCAGTGTGCTAAGGGGGTGTGTAGAATGCTGGGTGGGTACAGTACAGTTCTTTGTGTGGTTGTGAGGAGTGGTGTGGGGTTCAGTTCAGTCCCTGTGTGAATGTGGGTGTGTGGAGTGGTGGAGGGGTTCAGATCTGTGTCTGTGTGTTGAGAAGTCTGACTGCCTGGTGGACCAAGCTGTTGCAGAGTCTGGTGGTAGAGGCTCAGATGCTCTGGTATCTTCTGCCAGACGGCATCAAATTGAAGAGACTGTGTGAGGGTAGGGTCTTCCACAGTGCTGGTGGCCTTGCGGATGCAGCGAGAGGTGTAGATGTCATTGATGGAGGGGAGAGGGACTCCAATGATCTTCTCGTCTGTCCTCACTCTCCGCTGTAGGGTCTTGCGATCTGTGATGGTGCAAACCAGACGGTAATGCAGGTGCTCAAGATGCTCACTATAGTCCCTTTGTAGAACATGGTGAGGATGGGTTGTGGAAGATGTGTTCTCATCAGTCTCCGCAGGAAGTAGAGGCGCTGCTGGGCTTTCTTGTTAGCAACTGCACCTCCTCTCTGTATGCTGACTCGTTCTTGCTGATGAGGCCAACAACAATTGTGTCATCAGCGAACTTGATGAAGTGGTTTGAGCTGTGCTTTGCAGTACAGTCATGAGTCAGCAGAGTGAAGAGCAGTGGACTGAGCACACAGCCCTGGGGGGCACCGGTGCTTAGTATGGTGGTGCTGAAGGTGTTGTTTCCAATCCTGACTGACTGAGGTCTCTCAGTCAGGAAATCCAGGACCCAATTGCAGAGGGAGGAATTCAGGCCCAGCAAGCTCAGTTTTCCCAATCAGGTGCTGAGGGATGATGGTGTTGAATGCTGAACTGAAGTTGATGAACAGCATTCGAACATAGCAGTCTTTGTTGTCCAGGTGGGTGAGAGCCAGGTGGAGGGCAGTTGAGATGGCATTGTCTGTTGATCGATTTGGATGATACGCAAACTGCAGTGGGTCCAGTGAGGAGGGGAGCTGCTTTTTGATGTACCTCATGATCAGCCTCTCAAAGCACTGATGATGATGGGAGTAAGTGCAATGGGACGGTAGTCATTGAGGCAGGAGACTTGAGTCTTCTTTGGCACAGGAACGATGGTGGACGTCTTGAAGCACAGCAGTGCTCAGAGACATGTTGAAGATGTCCGTGAGAACATCTGTGAGCTGTTCTGCACATCCTCTGTGCACTCTGCCAGGTATGCTGTCTGGTCTAGAGTCTTTCCATGGGTTGACCCTGAGTAGAGTTCTCCGCACATCAGCTGAGGACAGGCGCAGTACCTGATCATTTGGAGGAGGTGTGGTCTTCCTTGCTGCCATTCACTTCTGTGCTTTGAACCTTGCGTAGAAGGTGTTCAGCACATCTGGAAGGGAGGCATCACTATTACAAGCAGGTGAAGGGGGCTTGTAGTTGGTGATGGCCTGGATGCCCTGCCACATGCGCCATGTGTCAGCAGTGTCCTGGAAGTGGTTGTGGATCTTCTCTGCGTGGGTGCGCTTTGCCTCTCTGATGCACCGGGAGAGCTTGGCTCTAGCTGTTCTGAGGCCTGCCTTGTCTCCTGACTTGAAGACCTTGTCCCAGTTTCTCAGCAGCACATGCACCCCTGCAGTCATCCACGGCTTCTGGTTGGGGCATGTTGTGATGGTTTTGGAGACAGTAACATCATCAATGCACTTGCTGATGTAGCTAGTCACTGATTCTGTGCACTCCTCCAGGTTGATAGAGTCATCAGATGTAGCAGCATCTCTGAACATGTCCCAGTCAGTGTGCTCAAAACAGTCCTGAAGAGCAGAGATGGCTCCTGGAGGCCAGGTTGTCACTTGCTTCTGTTCTGATTTGGCACGTCTGATGAGAGGTCTGTATGCAGGGATGAGCATAACAGGGATGTGGTCAGAGTAGCTGTAGTGGGGTCAGGGCTCTGCTCTGTACACACCAGGAATGTTTATGTAAACAAGATCCAGCAAATTAGCCCCACGGGTTGGAAAATCCACATACTGATGAAAACTGGGCAGCAGAGACTTCAGGTAGCAGTGGTTGAAGTCTCCACCTACAATAAACAATCTGTCAATGTGAGTTCTTGAGTTTACTGACAGAACTGTATAGTTCACAGAGCACATTAGCACTAGCAGTAACGCTGGTATTAGTGCTAGGTGCCACATACACTGCTACGATGTAAACAGTGTTCAGTTCCCTGGGCAGATGGAATGGTCTGGCTCTGATAACAGCAAACTCCACCAGCGGCAAGCAGTAGCTGGAAACCAGCTTGGCGTTGTTACACCATTCATTGTTGATGTAGACACACAGGCCCCCTCCACAGGTCTTACCGTATAGGTCTGCGTCGCGGTCCGCATGGAAGGAGACCAGGCCGTCCAGCTGAATGGCGGAGTCCGGAATGGAGTTCATTTACCATGTCTCCATGAAAATGAACACACAGCAGTCTCTGAACTCGCGCTGGGTTGTCCGTTGAATTCTCATGTGGTCCAGTTTATTCTCCAGGGAGCAGACATTGGAGAGCAGAACTGATGGTAAGGCCAGTCGGCTGCTGTTAGCCATTAGCTTAGCATGGACTCTGGCTCTCTTGTCGCGCAACACTTGCAGGGAGCCTTCTTCTGGAAGGCCGACTCAGGAAACACCGCTGATCTTAGCAGGCCTAGCGCACGCAGATCTGCTCATAAACCATCCAAAAGTGGAGTTTTTTCCAGGTTTTGCAGGTTTAGGAGGGTCTGCTGGTCATATATGAGGGTGCTGGTTGCTCTGGTAGTGAATTCTAGCATGGTTGCGAGTTCAGATCAGGTTCTTCCCACAAAAACAAACAAAAAATCCCTGTGTTTTGTTCCCGGAGTTGCTCATGCCACCAACTTCCGCCAATCTGTAGCAGGTAAGTGACTTGTTCTTGTTTAGTACTTCATATGGACCAATGTATTTCCTAGTCTGCCTGCAATTTTGTACCTCCTTAGAGTCTACTGGATATATGCTCCCTTTTGTGCCACAGGCCATGGAACAAGGGGTGGCTGGTACCCCAGCATGCACTTAAAGAAGGTTAGGTCTGTGCTGGACTTCATAAGATTTCTGTGGGGTTATTATATGCACAATACATTCTGAGGAACTTACCCAGCTCCTGGTTTCTCCTCTCACATTGCCTGTTTGTGGGTGATAGCTAGAGGACATTGCCAGATTTTCAAAGAAAGCTTTCCATACACATGTGGTGAACTGAGATCCCTGATCCCAAAGAACCTCCTTTGACACTCCAAAGATCCTAAAAACTTGCTCATAGAGAGTTTCAAATGCAATGGGGAGGAACTTTGAAGGAACAAATCTTACAGACTAGGAAAAGTGATCCACCACTGTCAGTACTCTAGTATACCGGTCTGAACTGGGGAGATCTGTTACATAATCTGTGGCAGTGTGTGACCAAGACCTTGCAGGCACGGTAATGGCTTTCCTGCTGGGAGAGTCTTAAGGGTTTTATTCTGTGTGCAATTGGAGCAGGACACTGCAAAGTGTTGCAAATCCTACTTAAGAGTCTTAGGTGTCAATTTTGACTTGAATGGAAACTGTAATTTGAAGAAAAAAGTTGAATGATTTTAATAATAAATGTGTGAAGCATGATTTAAGAGTTAAATACAACATTCTACAACAAGTATAAGTTTTTAAACTAGTAAAATGAACTAAAAGGACAGAGAATAGATTTTTTTTTGTGTTTATTAATTTTTATTTTTTTGCATGAATACATCATTGGGCATAAGTAATGATATGTGTATGAACTGATGGATATATAATCTTGATCTTGAATTTGTAATGCAAGTAATAGTTTGCTCTGTTATCTTAATATAATATTTTAAAAAGAGAGAGGAACAAGACAACAACCACAGGGCTCTAGATCTGCACACCACACACGCTGCCTGCTCTACCACCATGTCACCTTTATGTAGACAAATATTTCTGAATATTTTTAAAGTAGTTGTTGCAATGAACTGTACTAATGCATCTCCAAAAAGATTAAACATCATGAAAAAGTTCCTTTGTATTCATAATTTAATTCAAAGATACTTTAATGTATTTTATTCATTCATTCATTCATTCATTCATTTTCCAAACCGCTTATTCCTAAAATATTTTATATTTTTATATTTATTTATTTTATTTTATGTATTTTATATTTATTACATTTAAAGTGACATATTTCGATATGTCAATTTATTCAAATTAGAAAATGGGTATTTTCATATTTTTATTCTAATATTTATAAAGAAATCTATTTTGCAAGTAATACAATATTAAAACATAAACATTCTAATTATTTAGACTTTGACAATATACTTATGAGTAAAGCAAAAAAGTTATTGAAGAATGTCAATTAACATATAATAAATGTAAAATATGATAGTTTACTTTTGACTCATGTTTAAATTTTTTAATCATAAATACAAAATAACGTTTACTTGATACACTACTGTTTTTCTTTATTTTTTTATTTAGTTTACCTCATGGAGATGCACTGGTAGATGTTTCCCAAAACGTGTATCTATCAAAGGTTTCCTGTCTTTTTAACCACAGAATCTTTAAGGCAAGCACAGTGTTTATCACAGTATATCACAGAATGCACAGAATATATATATATATGTATTTATAATTTCCTGAAAAAAAAAAGGTTCATTCATTCATTCATATTATTTACCTCCCTTATTCACAGTAAACCATCTTACTTCCCCCTACCAGATCTCTTTTTCTGTATTTTAGGGGAAACCATCTTCTTAGGGAGGAAAATCAGACGCTGTCGAATTTCCTTTGTTTTCAGTCCATATATTAAAGGATTAACTATGGGAGGAAATATCATCACAGAAGCACCTAAGGCCCTTCGTAAGGATGGTGATGCTGATTCAAATCTGTGAGCAATCAGAGTAAAGAGTCCATTAAACTCAAAAGATAAGAAGACAATTAGATGTGTACCACAGGTCTGAACTGCCTTACTTTTAGCATCAGACTGTCTTTTATAGATGACAGTAATTAAGATTTGCACATATGTGAATAAAACTGTGAGCAATATTAAAGTATGTATTAAAAATGTCCAAAAGAGTCCAAAGTAGTTGTTCACCATTATGTCCCCACATATGAGCTTCAGTAAAGATGGATTATTGCAGAAAATGTCAACAACTTTTGTGCTGCAAATCTGTTTACGGTAACTCAGTGCAAAAATTACACCAATGATAGTAAAATCTAGACTCCATATTATTATGATTATTTTCAGTAAGTTATTGGGGGTCATTAAGGTGTTATATTTCAGGGGACAACAAATGGCAATGTATCTGTCATAGGCCATAGCAACAAGAATCATCATTATTCCAGTTCCATACAGATGTACTATAAATGCTTGCACATAACAAGCAGTGTAGGTGATTGATCTGTCCTCAGACAGTATAGTAGACACCAGCTGAGGGAAAAAGGCCGTGGCACCAATCATATCATTGAGTGGCAAATTTAACAACAGTATATACATCGGTTTATGAAGCTTCCTGTTGAAAGCAATTGTTAGCAATACAGTCATATTGAAGAACAAAATGGCACAATATGTAACAGTTACAAATATAAATGCAGGAATAATGTTAGATTGAGGTATTTCCAGTGATTCCATAGACAAGAGAGTTGTATGTATGGAGAAATTAGATTCCATTGTGTGCTTGGTAATGCTTCAAGTTTTAAAGAACCTAAAGTGATAGCAAGAAATTAATAAAATGTGCAGAAAGAACATCTGGTCCAACAGTTTCATAGTGTAATCATACATTAAGTAGTAAGAAGTGCTTACCCAGAGGCCTGCATGCAAAACACTCACAAATGATCACACTGACAACCAACAAATGAAGCATCATTTAGAATATTGCCTCAGCTGCCCAACAGTTTAGACATATAAATAGGCTTCCTTGCAAGGCAGTTTTATACGCTTGGTGTAGGAGATAAGCCCTCCCATATTCCCAGCTGATCACTTCATCAATACCACAGATTTGAAACACACTAAAACAAGTCTGGAGCAAAAAATATACCTGAATCTGATTAACCACCCAGTCAGACAGTGAAGATGTGATGAAGTCTCTGACCAGTGTTTGAAAACATCACAACTCATGTGAGGGATACTGACAGCAGTCTTTGAGGCAGACTGTTTGAGGTGTCTGTTATTACTCTGGTCCTGAAAACCCAACCTGCCTCAATGACTATTACCCAGTAGCCTTCACATCAGGCAGAGTTAATGTTTTCAAAAGCTGGACAGAGACTTGACTCCACTGCTATACACACAATGCCATGCCTCACCTGCTCCATACAACTCTGTCTCGTCACTAGAAGGAGGAAATATGCTAACGTTTAGAACCCAAGGTCAATTTTGTGGGATGTTGTTGTAGGTTGTTATATTTTATTTGCCAAGAAATTTTGAAAAGTATTTAAAGGAGACACAAGGCACATATTTTCAGGAGATCCTGGAGTATTCAAACGTCACTTTCTTTCAGATGTAAAAAAAATTAAACATTTGTATAAATATGACCATGTTTGATCAAAATTTTAATTTTCTTTGGCAACTACTGTTTTATATATCTGTATTTTCCCTTCTCATGACTTTTCTTAAATATGAACACTGTAAGCAATAAAGAGCACAAACAGCCCCTCTCATTTTCCTCAATAATTCTATACCTGGGTAAGTGACATCATTAGCCCCACCCCTTCTTGCTGATCAGAGTCTTTATGCAAGTTGAACATGTACATGTGGACAGAGCAGTAAACATGCACTGGAAGCTCCTTTCACATTTTAACTGGATTTAATTCTCACGTTTAGATCCACTTCAAAAAAAGAACCAGCCCAACCAGCTGAATGACTTCCGACCAGTGGAAGACACTTCACATGTGATGAAAGCATCGGAGTGGCTCTTCCTTGAACTCCTCGGGCCCCAAGTGCAACATGACCAGGACCATCTGCAGTTCCTATACCAGACAGGTGTTGGTGTGGAACACACCATCCCCTACCTGCTACACCAAGCCCACTTGCACCTGGAAAAGGGAAATGGCAGTAAGGACCCTGTTGGACTTCACAAGTACCTTTAACAGCATCCAGCCCCTTATGCTTCAGGACAAACTGAATGGATTGCAAGTGGAAGCCTTTTTTGCTTTACAAAAAGCATTTTTTTTTGCTTTACAGTTAATCAGTTTGGCTTATAGCTCATGAAAACCAGAAATCCAGAATCTCAAAATATTATAACATTTTAATTCAAATTTGAATAGATGTCAGGTATAGAGTCCAGCATGTCTTGTTTTGTTTACCATCCCATGTGCTTTTGAGCACATGTCATGTCTCCTCCCATTCCCAGGTGTGTTCCATTTGTAACCCTGCCCCATCGTTATCATGTCCCAGCCATGTCTAATGTGATTGTGTGTATATAAGTCCCTTGTCTCTGTTGGTTCTGGTTGGTCTTCTTGACTGCTTGTCATGTTCATGTCTGCTACCAGTCATGTGTTATTTGTAATTTGGTTAATAAACATACAACCCAGCGTGTACGTCCGCTTCCAGCCTACCTCTGTAAGCCACAAATGTTACAATAGATTACTAATCACAGTATCAACATCGCCTTTAAAACATTATATATATATATATATATATATATTACATAAAAAAGACATTGTGTGTGTTTTCTGAATATTTTTTAGCAATCTTATTCTATGCCTATTTGACATCTTAACATCCTGACGTCTATATCGTTACCAAAGCATTTCACTGCTAGTTTTACAATGTATAATAATATACATGGTGACAAATAAACCTTACTTTGACCCTATAGTGCTCTTTAAAGATTGGCTCTTGTCTAAATCACAGCAAAGATAATCAGAGGCCATATCATACCTGTATGAAAAAAAATTAAATTAAAATATTAAAGTATCAGCATTAATTTCTAAATGCACAAACACACCACAGTCATTTTAATATTGTTTAAAATAGTTTGAAATATATTCATATCTCTTATATATTGACCAACCCAAATAGCTGGGCTGATTGCCTGGAATCTGGTTGACAGTACATTAGTCCACTCAAGGGTACTCCACAATTTAGCTAAGTCATTCATACAATCTATTACATTATGCAGAATTTGTGGAACACAGGGCTTGAAAATGTATGTGTAAAGGTATATAAAATTATATAAATATTTTTAGCAAACTATCCAAACATTCTTACTGTATTTCTAACTAACAGGGGCACAAAATTAGATTCCTTCAATTTTCTCTTGTTTTCAGTCCATTAATTGGAGGATTCCTCCTGTTCAGGGTCACAGTGGCACACCACCTGGGCAAGATGCCAATTACTTATACAATTCAGTCAATGAATCAGTCAGTCAAATTTAATTTATATCATGCTTTTTACATTACACTTGTGAAGTCCAGCAGGGTCCTCACTGCCATTTCCCTTATCCAGGTGAAAGTGGATAAGTTACTTCATTGTATAATAAATAAATAAATAAATAAATGAATGAATGAAAAAAACATCAATCAGACAAAAAATAAATAATAAAAACATTGGAAAATGGAAAACTTCTGAAGAGATTTGTTGTAAAATGTTATTTAAATGGAAACTGAATTTAGCAGACAAAATTGCCAGAAAAGATGAATGACTTTTATTGCTTAATTGTGTTACATGGTGTAAAAGTTAAATACAACAATCTCAATTTTTATCCGTCTTAAAAGACAGAATATTTTTTGTGTTTATTTTATTTTATTTAATTTTTTTGCCTGAATACACCATTGGGAAGAAGTAATGATATAAGTATATGAACTGATGGATATGTAATCTTGAAATTTTCATGTAACATTTTTCTCTAATATGTGTCTTAAAATAGTATTTAAAAAAAGAAAATACATCAATATGCGGTCCAGGCCGACAACCATGGGACCCTAGATTTGTACGGCACATATTTTATTATAATAATTAGATATGAATAAATTCATTTAATAATATGATACATTATTTAAACAATTTACAAAACATTCTAATAATTTATGATTCTTACCTGAATGCTATACTTAAAATTAATAACACAAAAAAGCACTGAAGTAATTTACAGTCAATTTCCTTATAATAAAAATAAAATATGACAATTATCATTTGAATTTAATTAGGAATACAAATGACTTTTCTTTATATTCTTCCTTTTAGAGATGCACTGGTAGTTTCCCAGAAAGAACAGGTGTCAGTGATGGTTTCTGTAAAACGTTAAAATGTTTCCTGACTGTTTATGGAGAAACACATGCAGAACTATATCACTTAAGAAATCATTGATAATGAAGCCTTTATGCTTAATGTTTGCTTTGTCTTTTTAACCACTGCATCTTTAAGACAAGTCACAGTGTTTTTCACAGTGTATCACAGAATGCAATGTTTACAATGATCTTAAACAGTAAAGGTGCTGCATGTTTGTAACCATTTCAGTTAACATTTTTCTGTGAAAATACAAATGGACATCACTTGATTCCCTCTTGATGAAACATCACAGGCAGTAACTACTCCGGTAAGCAGAAATGACAAATTTGACTTTGAAATACAAAATAAAAACAAGAAAAAAATCTATATTATTTCTATCTTGAAATATGGACTTTTTATGTCAAATTAAAGGTAATCCATCTTACTTCCCCCTACCAGATCTCTTTCTCTGTATTTTAGGGGAAACTTTTTTTTTAGGGAGGAAAATCAGGTGCTGTCGAATTTCCTTTGTTTTCAATCCATATACTAAAGGATTAACTATGGGAGGAAATATCATCAACGAAGCACCTAAGGCCCTTCGTAAGGATGGTGATGCTGATTCAATTCTGTGAGCAATCAGGGTAAAGAGTGTATTGAACTCAAAGAATAAGAAGACAATTAGATGTGTACCACAGGTCTGAACTGCCTTACTTTTAGCATCAGACTGTCTTTTATAGATGACAGTAATTAGGATTTGTACATAAGTGAATAACACTGTGAGCAATGTTAAAACCTGTTGTAAAAATGATATAAAGAGTCCAAAGTAGTTATTCACACTTATGTCCCCACATATGAGCTTCAGTAAAGATGGATTATTGCAGAAAATGTCAACAATTTTTGTACTACAAATCTGTTTGCGGAAACTCAAAGCAAAAATTGCACCAATGACACTAAAATCTAGACTCCATATTATTATGATTATTTTCAGTAAGTTATTGGGGGTCATTAAGGTGTTATATTTCAGGGGACAACAAATGGCAATGTATCTGTCATAGGCCATAGCAACAAGAATAATAGTTAATCCACATCCATACAGATGTGCTAAAAATGCTTCCACATAACAAGCAGTGTAGGTGATTGATCTGTCCTCAGACAGTATAGTAGACACCAGCTGAGGGAAAAAGACGGTGGCACCCATCATATCATTGAGTGGCAAATTTAACAACAGTATATACATCGGTTTATGAAGCTTCCTGTTGAAAGCAATTGTTAGCAATACAGTCGTATTGAAGAACAAAATGGCACAATATGTAACAGTTACAAATATAAATGCAGCAATAATGTTGGATGGAAGTATTTCCAGTGATTCCATAATCAGGAGAGTTGTATATATGGAGAAATTAGATTCCATTGTGTGTTTTGATTTGCATCACGTTTTACACAACCTAAAGTAGAAGAAAGAACACAATGAGTTGTAGAAAATAACAACTGGTCAAACAGTTACACAGTGTGATGTTACATTAAGTAGTAAAAAAAGACTGCGTACTGAGAAGATCCTTCTCACATCAGAGAGAAAACTGCCTCAGATATCTAACAGTTCAGAAAGTATGTATGCGTCCTCGCATGTCAGTTATATTATCCAATTCCCAGCTGATCACTGTCAGTGCCATGGCTTTGTAAAACAACAGAGCAGCTCTGAGGTTGAACAATCCCATCTGACGCTTGTCAAATGCTTTGTGAAAGCTTTCCATTTGTGTAAATTACAAAGCATTATCAGCATTTTCAGAGCAGAAGACAGACTTTTTCCAAAGACAAAAGATTCCAGTGTCACAAAATTGTAGGTACTAGTAAATTTGTTATCAAACATGTCCAAATTCACACATATATTTAAATTCTAATGAAGCATATTTGCCTATAGATGTTGCAGCTGGGCCTGTAGATCCTTGTAGGTTTTCATTGGACCTTCTATCTAATCTATCAGATTTCTGAATTTGACAGCTTTTCTATATTTTTAGACCACCGAGTGTGTTATTTAGTTGACATTTATTTTGTCTCAGAGGAGACCTCATACTATATTTAGTTCTTATTCAGCAGATACATTGTTGAAGTAACTTTTTTGAAGTAAGCATTTTGTCACGTACCGCTGGTCTGTGTTGTGTTTACTGTTCCATGTGCTTCTGAGCACATGTCATGTCTCCTCCCATTCCCAGCTGTTCCATCTGTAACCCTGCCCCATCGTTATCATGTCCCAGCGTCTCGTTATCATGTGTGTGTGTATATAACTCCCTTGTCTCAGTTAGTCCTGGTCGTGTCCTGGGTTTGTATGTATGTCTAGTTGCTTACTCGTGTCGTGTTTCCATGTCTGTTTCCAATTGTGTTATCATTAAATACAACCCTACAAGTACTTCCGCCTCCTACCTCTGTGCCGTGAGACGTTACACATTTATTGACTTTATGCTTGATTTTGGAGCTTTGCTGTAAGGATTTGAACTCTGGGCTTGAAACAAAATAGTGTGCAAATACCATTAAAATACACTGCATGAAGCAAAATAATTTATTAATAATAGTATAGAATTGATTACTGCTGGAAATTATGTCTCTTAGTCATGTGTTTTTAAATGCAAAACACTTCCATTTGGTTTATATAGTACTGGACACCCACAGGTTGACTTACACCTGACGTGTTTTGGGGGTAAACCGGCTTCTGCAAGTGTGTTGCTTATTTTGAATTATATTTTGAAAAAATAATAAAATTTCATTTTATTTTAATATTTGAAGATTACAATAATTTTCCAATGTAGAACTAAAATTGAAAAAAGAACTAACACTAATAAAATACACTTCAATTAAATACTTGCATGCACATGCGGTTCCTGAGCCGTGGGTTGCCGACTCCTGGTCTAAACCTTTGACTTGTACTTCCAGTCTATCAGAAATTCCAAACCTATACCCACAAAGTCCATCTACCTATACATTTGGGGTGTATAATTACATACTGTAGACTGACACTGCCAGTGTAAGATTGACTAGATGATTTTGTAGTGACACTGACATGAAGAAGACATCAGGCACAGAAGATCTTGATTTAATCTAGTTGGTTTACACTGCAGGCCAGGCCTTGGGCAATTCTGGTGCTGGAGATTCCTGCACAGTTTTGTGCTTTTCCTGCTCAAACACATCTGAATCCCCTCACTGGTTAATAGCCAGGTTTAGTGGTTCTGTTAGAGCAGTCAGAAACTGTGCTGGACTTTGATTGATGCAGAGTTTGTGTCCCCCATATGTCCTTCATAAATGGTATGTACTAGAATTTTTTGTGGATACTGGACCAACACTTCTATGCTTGATAAACTTTTAGATGTTTATATTGTCACACATTTCCTTGCATATTAAATCTAAGTGATGTTCTGAAAATGGACTAAGAAAATCATATTAAATAAACATTATGTTGGAACTGACAGTAATGCTTTAGTTTAAATGTATCCAGTTGCACATTTGATAGATTTTAACATGGGCTGATAATGTTTTACCTTATTTTAATTTTTTTTTTTTATTATTATTTGCACAATATAAAAGGGAAGAAAACGAGGAATTAAAAATAGTGGTAAAAGACTGTGTAGAGAAAGTAAAAAAAAAGAAGCTCAAATCAGCTTATGTAAAGTACTTTCCTTAAAAGAATGACATGACAAATGTGATATTAAAAAGATATTATGGTTTTTAATTCACCATTTGGAATAAACATTGGTACATATACAATATTCTTCAAGGAGTGCATCCAGGAAATTACAAGCTTTGTTTTCTACACAAATCTTACCTTCATTTTGCTTGTATTTCTTGTTTTAGGAAAATGTCCAATTTATGAAGGGTCATTCAAATAAAATAAATGTGATATAATAAATATAAAATCAATATATTAAGAACATAAACAATATTTTGAGATATTTTTTGATATAAACTGAATAAACTGAATTTTAAGCAAATATCTTCCTGCGTGCAACCTTTAATAAAGTGTTCCTCACTTCACTTGTGTTCAGTCCATAAACTACTGGATTAAGAAATGGAGACACTGTAAAAATGAGCATGCCCATAACTTTC
The DNA here is from genome assembly GCA_034509495.1 of Acestrorhynchus altus. Taxonomy (NCBI): domain Eukaryota; kingdom Metazoa; phylum Chordata; class Actinopteri; order Characiformes; family Acestrorhynchidae; genus Acestrorhynchus; species Acestrorhynchus altus. The sequence goes on from CM067517.1 coordinate 5,756,986, forward strand.
TGCAGATTTTTGGAGATATTTGCAAACCTGTACGAAAGAATTGTGAAGGTCCCAACAATTTCAAATATGAGGAAAATAACCAACTGTGTCACACAGGTTTTTATGGCTTTTCTTTTTGCCTCAGAGTGACTTGTGTTCAAGCAGGTGATCAGAATCTTTATGTATGAAAAAGCCTGAATGGAAACACTTAAAATTTGCATGATGGCCGTGTAGAGCAGGCCGACAATGTTGTTGATCGTAGTATTAGCACAGGTAAGGGACAGTATAGAGGGGTTATCACACAAGACATTCATAATGGTTGTTCTGCAAATGGGAAGTTTGTTCTGGAGAGAGAACAGCGAAGCTATGAAGGCAAAGTCCAGACCCCAAACTAAGCCTGTGATTGACACCACAGCCCTGGATGTCATTAGTGAGTTGTAATGGAGGGGTAGACAGATGGCTACATAGCGATCAAAGGCCAAGGCGGCCAGGATAAACAAAACAGCACCAGCATACATGTGAAGCAGGAAGCCTTGAAGGACACAGAAAGGATAATAGATTTTGTTGTTTTCTGTTAGAATGTCTGACAACACCTTGGGAAGCATAGCAGTAACTCCAATGAGGTCGTTCAGAGGAAGGCTGAAGAGAATAAAGTACATGGGTTTGTGAAGGTTGTGCTGCATTATGATAAGAAGCAGCAGGGTAAGGTTGCAGACAAGACAAAAAAGGTAGATTAAAAGTCCAAGGAAAAATATGGGATATTTTGCATTTGATGGGATGACGAATGGATTCAAACTAAGCTCCAGGTCAATAGAAAAGGACATGTTTTCCATTAGAAAGCATGGACTTGAATTTAAAACATCTGATTAGTGAACAATATTAAATACTTTTAAATGAGTGCATTAAAAAGAAAACATTCTATTACCTATTGTTGACAAAAGGCAAAGGATATGAAGACGACAAATTGATACAGCAAAACAACTGAAAGTGATTACAGGAGAGAAAACATGTCTCCTCCCTACCAGACAATGTGAAACAATGTGCTTTTATAGGATTTTATAGACATCATTACTCTCAGGAGAGCGTAATACACTGGATTAAGTTCCATTCAGGAAGTATGACATCATGATTTTATTAGCTACAAGGTCTGTCAAGCATAAGAAGCAGTACATACATTCAAAGTAAACTTCATTATATGATTACAAGGATTATAAGGATATTCTAAGTAAACAGCAAAGCACTTTTGTAGGTCGCTCTGGATAAGGGCGTCTGCTAAATGCCGCAAATGTAAATGTAAATGTAACATGAAATACATGCCTTTTTATTACAATAAAAATTCTATATTAATATTGTATAAAAATACAATAAAAGAACTGTTGGAAATTGAGCATCCAAACTGTTTTTGAGCTGAAAATGCAATAATAACTAAACAATGTCTAAATGATATTGTGATTGTGATATTTGAAATCTCACTCATCAGAGCAGTAAACATGCACTGGTAGCTCCTTTGATATTTAAACTGGGATTTAATTCAGTCGGAAATGAGTGAATTTTAATTGTTTTCTGAGCTGAATTTCTCACTGGTAATTCATCACACAATGATGATGACCATGGTAATTCTTGTAGTTACGATATATCGTGTCTATAGGTTACTCTGATCCTGAGATATTAACTTGGTTATGAAAATGGCATGTAAAGTGCAAAGTGTGCCTATCTGGCTATACGTGTTACAAGGACAATCTAGTACCCTGTTGGGCCTGTAGCCTGGATACAAGATGAGACTGTTGGGCCTGGAGGCTTACAGATTCCATATGGCATCTGGTTGCACATTTTCCAACAGTTCCTGCAGCTGGGCCTGTAGATCCTGCACATGGGGTGCTTTAGCTGGTGTCCCAGTGGGTCCCATAAGTGTTCAATAGGTGATAAATCTGGTGTCCAGACTGGCAGAGGAAATGTTGAAATCTGAGACATTCCTAGGAAACCCTTCCTGTCTGTGGGAGCATTATCCTGGAACATGCCAGTTCACATCATCAGTTGGGACAGTGTGTCACTCCACTGCAGGCATGATTGAAGCACTCAAACTGAGGTCCCCATACTTTAACCCAATTGTCATTGGATCCATTTTAGTATTATATGTACTTTTTTGAGAATTTATTGAGTTTTGGAGGGTTTGCCTGACATTCCTGACATACTGCTATTCTATTTGTGCAATGAAATGCATTTATATTTGATTTATATAGTGAAACATAGTGTCTTGCAATGTACAGAATAATTTGTACTGGTCCTTTGTCACCTAGGCACCATTATCTTTTGCTGACCCATCCTAAATTCATTTAATAATAAAACGTAAGAAAGTTCTGAAGCTTTCTTCAGAGCTTGGTGGCATTGATTCTGTAATGCACTGACTCAAACTTGCTCTTCTCCATGACTTTTTGCTTCCCTTTTTGAACTCTACATTCATCCTCAAAGAACTGATTTACTCATAAATTGTTGTATTATTGTGAGATTAATTTGTGGTTATTTCATATTTCACAGGTACCACATATTTGGGCTCAAATTACACTGGGTTTGGATTTTCCATGTGAATGACTAAGCACTTCTGTAAGTCAACAAGAGACTGTGAGTTAAGTACTGGATTACAGTCCACTAAATTTCAGAAATGTAAATGTCAATGTAATGCATTTCTTTATTCTTTAAGTAAATCTTTAATTATTTCTGTGAGCACTTTCCCACATGTGACCTGTAAGTGCCAAAAATGGCCTAGATTAGGCCCAAATCTGCTGCTATCTCAGAGACTAATCGTGTAGCAAGTGTCAGAACATCTTATTAGAAACAAATGAATAAACATGATCGTATTTGTCTCTTGAGTCAGTTTTAGCTCACTCTGTTACATCATCTTAAAATAAAGCAGTTCATTAGTGAGGCAGATGGGATTTCTGTTAATGATGTTTTCTCATTAACAGTAGCATGTTGTAATTAACCTTTAGAGCATTTTTTTCTTATTAGTGGCAGCATGTTGTTATGAACCCTTGGAGACGTAGGGGTGATCTTGTACACATGCTGCTAATAATACCTCGGGGACGGGCTCCCTTCACACTGCAGCTGACAATCTCAATAATTTATAGAGATTTCTCAATATTTATATATCTTTATTGAGAATTCTCAATACCTGGGTTTTCATTTATATTATTTAAAATTACCTACAAAAACTACGTGAGGTTTATGATTCAAAGCATGAAATTCATTTCTAAAATATTATTGAATTATTTAAACAAATTAACTTATCTTACATGAAATAATCTCAGTATGAAGGATCTTTAAACCTATATCTCCTGATCTATGTACTCTCAAAGGTTCCACAAAACATCACTTGAGTGATGCCACAGTGGTTCTTCTGTTGCATCACTCAAGGAAACATCTGAAGTATCTTTACTGGAGTTAGGATCTCCAGATTCATAGGTGGAACCTGTATAAAGTTCTTGGAGTCACTTATTTCTTCCGAATATGGCTCAAGTAAGGAGATATACCGAATGTTAGAAACATTAACTATTAATGCTTTTAATGCTTTTTGAAAAGGTGGCAGGTGAGCATCTCAGGGCTAGAGGTTAAGGGATATCCTTCATCTATATGTGTCCAATCTTCCAGAATGTGGGAATGCCTGGCCTACTGGGACTGAGGACCAAGAGCCCTATTAATTAGACACCAGCCAACTGGTCAAGGCACAGCAGAGAGTTTAGACGGAGCTTAATTCAATGAAACATTGATCATTGCAAGTGATGAAGGCCTCTGAGCATATCCATGTTTAGCCACCTGATAATTGGAAGGATCTGAGGCTAATTATTTATTTAGCAATGTCCATAAAATGTCTACAAAAATTCTAGGGCAACTGCACTGATTATTTGTATTATTTGTGCTTTTGTTAAATTACTTATTTATTTACTATTTTTTATTTATTCAATATTAAACACTGTGGTCTAGAAAGTGACCAAATTGATGATGATAATAATAATAATAATAATAATAATAATAATAATAATAAACATTTTGTTTTTCCCCATTTGTAATATTTGTGTTAAAAAGTAGCTCTTAAGGCTACCACTGAGAGCAGCTTAATTAGCTCTCCTGGTCGTTAGAGGATGAATGCATATGTTTTGTTAGTGTTTCTAAACTTATTACTGCCTGAATTTACTGCACTAATAATGTCACTAAGGAAAACTCATAAGTGTTCTAATAAACAGCCCGTTAACCTCCAGCCCTGAGATGCTCACCTGCCACCACTTTGCTAACAAGTTTGCTGACCTGCTTTTGTAGGGGACAAGGCCCTTTATTTTGTTTTCTTCTAGTTTTGGTTAATGAGATAAATTATAATTTATTAGATTTTTTTTGTTAGTTTAGTTGCTGTTTATGAATGAGTTCGATTTGGGTTGTTTATTTTTTGGGCACATATTTAACCCTGAAGTTATTTGCTGCCTGATTAATAAAACCCACAGGCTCTTATTTGTATTGGTGTCTGTGCTTTGGTCTGTATACAGGGTGGGAGGGAAGAGGGTGTCCACCTTATGTTCAAAAACTTTTCATTATTGAGGTTAAATGTCATGATAAATAAGACATAGAGCATGTTAATGTATGTTTTAATGTTTACAAAAAAATAAAAAATAGTTTAAAACTAAAATTTAATGTACCACTTTGTTAGTATGATGTGATTTGACCAGTATCCTAGAAAAGGTTTGGCCAGAGTTTTTTTTTGTTTGTTTTATAGTAAAACTTTTTTTTTTCCAAAACTGAGCAAATATTTTGCACTTGAAAAAGTATCAATATTTTCAATTATTATCTAAACATTACAAATAATTAAAAATGTTAGTGCAATTAAACTGTTGATCACACCATGGTAAAATGCATACACATTTAAATTCTCAAGACAAATTTAAATATCCAAGGATCAATATAACAATATCTGGTATCCTATTCTGTCCCCTATTAATACTTTTCAAACAAGTAAAAGGGCCTAGGGCCCTAAAGGTTAAGGAATTTCCTTCAACTACATGTTTCCAGTTTTCCAGGAAGTGGAAACACCTGGCCTACTGGGACTGAGGACCAAGAGTCCATTAATTAGACACCAGCCCACCGGTCAAGGGACAGCAGAGAGTATAAACAGAGCTTAATTCAATTACATTGTTGGCCATTGCAAGTGATGAAGGCCTCTGCGTATATAATCGGTGTATATAGTCAGTGATAATATGAAGGATCTGCATCACAAACTCAATGAGGATGATTAAAAGCAAAATTGATTAATCTGTTTAACCAATACTCATTAATTAACATTAATTTAAGGCTTATTTAAAAACAACAACTCTCAAACTGATAAAAATAGTAGACTGTATCCAGTAATAACCTTATCACTGTTGTCATTCAAAAACCTTGTATCTCCAAAATGACCTAAAAAATGATGTTATTTGGTCCCAATTAAAAAAAATAAAAATAAAAAAGTCACAGAGATTGCAATCGAATTTTTTTTTTAGCAGAGTTTTTGTTCAGCACATGTCAAATGAAACCTGCAGGCTTCAACTGAAATGGGAATTCTGAAGGAACTACTGTCCTTGAATAGCATTGTAAGCAGGAGATATATGAACAGAAAATGCAGTGGCTGAGTTGGTGAAAGCTAAATTTATGAGGTTTGTTAAAATGTGGAAATGTCTACTAGAACTATACGTTTACTGGTATCAGTTATGATTCTGCCAATATCTCACAACAATGTTATTCCACTGTGAACCAGTTAAGGGTGATGGTGGCATGGAAACTGATCTTGATTCTGATAAGAACTGGTAGCTGTTCTTGGTTTCATCATGTTGCACAGCTGAGCACTCTAAGTAAATTTTCCTTGTGACGACGAATCCTATGACCTAATAATTGGTATTTTCATCTTTGGCTGAAGCAATGTCAATTACATATTTTCTATAACCATCTGCCAGTCCTGGAAGTTAACCAGAACAAAGATTTTCTAACTCCTCCAAGCAGAATTCCTTCAGCATTAGTCTACAGATGATCTTACACCTCTGATACAATAAAGAGTTCATAGTGTTGATATCTCCAGACACTGCTGCAGCAAAGCAGCCCCAAACCATGATACTTACACCACCATGCTTCTCATTTGTTATAAGTTACTTGTGCTCAAATATTATGTTTGGTTTGTGCCAACAAGTTTTGTGTTATTGTGCCCAAATGATTCAATGTTGGATTAAACTGTCCAAAGCACATTTTTCTAGATGTCCTGCTCTTTGTCTAAATGTTCTCTTGCAAACAGAGACAGATCCTTCTTGCTGTTTGGTCCCTTTCTGATGATTGATGATGCACTTTGACATGTTGACATTTTAAGATTGATGGGGCCTTTTTTACACATCCTGTGATCTGCTCTTGGGCTGAACTGCCATGTTGGCACTCTTTTTAAATGTTCAATGTAAATAATGTTCTAGACAGTAGACTGATTTCTAATAATTCTGAGATTTTTTTTAATCCCTTTGAAGGCATTACAGAGCTTTTTGGATCTTGTCATAGTGATTCCACTCACTTCATCTACTTTCACAATGTTTGAGGTTTTACATATTCATATTTGTCATGAAAGTTCTCGTAAAAACACAACCTGGTATCCTTTTGAATCATCCTACTGAGAACTGAACTCAAAACTGCAAAAACAAACACACCAGAGAGTTGTTCAGGCACACAAAAACTGTAAAACTAAACACTGTAAAAGTAAAGGCATCACAGAGATGTTTCACTGGAATGGTTGTAATCTAGATGTGACTGTAGATGTTGAAAAAAGGCTACATTATCAACATCTATTCACTTGTAATGGATGGACAGTCATTGTTCTCAACACAGTTGCAAGCATAACTTGGTCATGCAGATTTCTCCTTTACAACTCACTCGAGGACACTCATTCAGTCAATTATTATCATTAAAAGACTAATGAAACTCCCTTCTGGCTGCTCTTCCTATGTGTGATCCAGACTGCGGTGGAATAACCAGTCCCTGCATACCTGATGGCCAAGCCCAATCAAGAGCCCTTTAACCTTGTCTTGACCACAACACTAATTTTTTTCTCTACAAGGGCCTGTTGTCCTCTTATGAGGCCATTATACTGTCACCTAGTGGTGGCAGAAGAGTTTAACACGTTTCAATTTTGATTCAAGATGGCTGACAACATACTCAGAAGTTCAGATGTGAACTCCTGATACAAACGTCAACCAGGTAAAGAAATTAATCAGATTTCATGGGTGATTCTTGTTCAGATATGTAGAAAAGCGTTCAATGTTTGTTATAGAAGTCAAATTTTACAAAAGTTAGCAACTTCTTGCGGACTTACTTTTGTTATTTTAATGGACAGGGTGTCACATATGCTAACAACATAATGTGAGAATGAAATTGTATTTTGGGATGTTTTAGGTATATATATATATATTTTTTTTACTACAGTACAAGCAGATATAGTGGGTTTTATAAATAAATGTACGTATTTTCTCATATTTTCTCTTTTTTTTTTAAATACTCACAAGCACTGGAGTTACTGGAGTTAATTGGTGGAGACTACTCAGAGGTGTTGGACATTGATGATCTCGTCGGGGATACTGAATATCATCCCCCACAACAGGAGCCAAGCAGCAGTGAGGAGGACAGTAGTGGGTGTGAGGACCACATTTCACAGCCCTCTCAGCTTATCAGGGGACGTAAAAGTCACCGTGATGAATATGAAGGATATCGTTCAGATCGTGACATTCTCATATCACGGCCTTCTAGACATCACTCTCAGACACAGCAAGATGAGGCTTCAAACAAGGTTTCAAACAATGTCCGTGAAGAGACAAGAACAGGACCAAGCCATCAAGAACAGTCCAAGAAAGGGCATGGGATGCGATGCAGGGCCTCTCCACTAACACCAAATAAAGCCCAGATTGAGCATGAGGAGGAAACTGTGCAGAACAGAGAGAACTGGACCCCACTGGACTACATAGAACAGTATATTGATAAAGATTTAATGAAAATGATAGCAAATTGTTCTAATGCTAGAACTGGCTAGAAGTGGGGCCCCACTCAACACATCAACTGATGAAATATATAATTTATTGGTGTCTTTATTTTGATGTCTTGCATTCCTTAATATTCCCTGCCATCACTGAAAAGTTCACACGTGACAGATTCTTCAGACTGAGGCGATCACTCAAAGTGCTCATTGATGATGATGCTCCAGATGATCTGAAAGATTGTGATAAATTCTGGAAGGTGAGGCTGCAAATCTCAGGCTCGACCACAATGCGTTTCCATTGATGAGCAGATGGTTGCATTCACAGGAACTTGTCCGTGGTGACAATATCTGCCAATGAAACCAAATCCACTTGGCATGAAACATTTTGTGCAACAGCAGACATTATTGTGCTGGACTTTCTCCTTCAGCAGGTTTGGGAGGCTTGGTGATAGATCGTCTGTCTCAAACTCTGCATCCTAATACAAACATTTACTGTGATCGGTTCTTCACATCCATCCAAGTTATGGAACACATGATGAAGAAGCTGATGTATGTAACTGGTACAGTCGTGAAGAATTGGGTCACTGCAGCAATACAGAAGCTACCAACTGACAAAAGAATGAAAAAGAATGGAAGAGGTACCTCAGCACAGGTTACCACTGAGGATTCAAAAATGTCTCGGCCTGACCCAACATCCATCCTTCACAATACAATCCCCATCACACCATAGACTTCCATATGTTATTGAACTTTTAGCATGCCCACGTGTAGGCTGATGTTCAAATTGACACATACTGTTAAATATTAGTGTGCCACTGCTAGTCCACCCTGGAACCACCCAGACTATTCTCCTGCTCTCAAGATTTGTCATTTTTTTATTACTGAAAAAAAGTAAAATACTGCTTTGTTCTAGGGAATAAAATAAGACTTAACATTTAAAACTCTAGGCCAATTTAATGGGATATTTTTGTAGATAGACATACATTCATGATTAATTATATTGACAAGGATATAATAGTAAGCTCTTCAAAATACTTGACAGCAGTCCAAATATAATTAAAAAAACAACCTGAACGTCCTTTTTTATTATTTGTTGTTATTTATGTATGTATCAGTATTTTCCCTTCTCAGGACTTTTAGTCTGAACTTTGAAACATGTGAGCAAAAAAAAAAAAAAAAAAAGAGCAAAAGGCCTCAGAAGAGGTGTGATAATGGAGGTAAAACGTCTGAATGTGTGAACAACACTGGCCTCAAGAGGGTGCCAAGTGACTAACAATCACATCAGCAGGGTGATGCAGAAATGTAATGCAGATTATAAAGACACTTTTTGTCTGGTGGAAGTTATAATGCTTTAATTCAGTAATTGTACAAGCCACAAAAGTAGCTCATGTATTTAATGATGATAAAAAAAATTAAAAATAGTTTTTTATCATTATGGCCTTGATACATAGAGCACAAAAAGCATGAGAACAAATCCCACACACTATAATAAACTCACTAACTGAAATGGTTTGAGCTACTACATGTACATGCAAGGGATGATGTTCAAAATGTCATTATTTTCAAAAAATCAGTACGAAAAATCAAGATGATAAACTGTCTTCCAAGCTTAGTTCTGAGTGATAAAGAATAGTACACGTATTTTACTGTTTTTAACCAATAACCAAAATAGAACCAAGTTTGATGGACAGTAGAATCACAAAATATAAAAGTCTAAAAATATAAAACAAGACAGTGAGTGGAGGTCTATGAGAATACTATTTTGGCTCAATAGTATTTTGCATTTTACAGCATGCTCTATCTATTGTGCCATAAACTGTGGATGCAGCTGGTAAAGAAAACATTGATATTTTATACACATAATATAATGTAAAATAATATCATAATAAAATATCTTCCAAATAACTTATTTAATATGTATTCGACTGTTTGCACTTTGGTCTTAAAAGCAACCTTTACTTAAAACACTGGATATTAAGTGTGACAGGTGTAGAGGTAGGTGCTGCTCAGGCTCCAGTTTGGGGGGAAGTCCTGGCTCGGGTGGCCCTTCAGATGCTTCTGCATGGTGGCCAAGCTGCTGCAAAACTCCAAGCACAGGGTGCACTGATAGGGAGTGGCTCCACCGTGTGTACGCAGATGTTTAATCATAGCTGAATAGTCTCGTGAACGCTGACCACAGAGCCGACACTCAAATGGCTTCTCACCTGGTGAGAGAAAGACAAACAATGTTACATGGTTCATCTCCACTTTAGCTTCAGTTTTTAGACAAATGGTCCCACATTTTCTAATACAGTGAAAAAAATCATAGTAGATTCTCTGTTGGAGAGATCTCCACTTCCTGCTGCAAAGCCTCAAACTATAACACTTCTACCCTCATGCTTCACAGTTGATATGAGGTGCTTGTGCTCAAATGCTCTGTTTGATATGCACAATTTGTGCCCTAATTTAATTTTCAGGGAGCTCTTTGGATTTTGCCATGGTGAACCCACACACTTCAATGTCTGAGGTCAAGACAACCTCCTCCAAAATCCTCTAAAGATGGTCTAATGATTTAAAGCTGATGTGCTGCAGCTGATTCTAATTTAATGTTAAATAGTAATATGGATAATCATAATCCTAGAGATGCTAAAATTCAAGTTTAAAAGTTGTAATAAAATAATAATAAAACAAATTCAAAACTTAAAATTACAAACAGAATTGAAGAGAATTGGTGGTGAAATGCTGACTATGATAATACTTACTGCTTAGAATAATATTAATAAAATGTAATGAAATTAACAGCTTTGGTTCTCAAAAAGTAACCACAATTTTCCTTAAAAATAGCCATCAAATCTTTTGGCAGAAGACGTAATTGTCTCTGCTGTCCAGCAAAGGCTTTTCACCAGATTTTTTTAGAACTGCTGTGAGGATTTGATTCACTGAAGGAGTCAAGAACACTAGTAAGGTCACAATGTTAGATTATACCACCCCAGTCCATCACCAAATGAACAGTGTTCCACTGCTCCAAGGCTCAGGGCTGGAGGGCTTTATACCCCTCAAGCCCACACCTGACATTAGGCATGTTCATATTTATCTGCTTCAGACAGTCCTATTCTATTGGCAGTATTTTTCTACAGGGACAACACAAGCTGTGTGTAAATCACTGGACAATCATGTGGACATAGTGTCAAAATGGTATGCTATTGATTAGTTGAATAAAGTGAAATCAATAAGTGCAAGAACAGGAATTTAATAAATGAAAGAAATGGAATCACAGTTTTCATTTTGTGCAGAAGAGCAGGTTCAGTGTTCAAGTAAGTAAAAAAAAAATCACTCAGGTGTGATGAGGCCAGATTACTGCATGCATGGTGCACACAACTAATCAGCGTTTTAATCTGCTCAACAGCATACTGAGTGAAACTACACAGAATCTACACATCATTACATCCACCAGAATGACTGGGACAAGTCTATCACCCTCTGTGTTCGTGTCAATGTGAATTGTTCTGAAAGCTATGAATGTGTTTTACACTGAATATCAAATTAACATGCAACCTTACCCAAGTCGACTGCATTGCCAAGGACTTTCAGACGGAACAGTTGCGAGCTTTTACAAAACATATCTTTAAGCAGACAGATTGACTAGTTGAGATAATTATAGTTACATGTTGACCATCATCATCCAAATTTGATATCAGTGTATTAACCTTTAGAACCCTAAGTCAATCCCCTTTGTGGGATTTTTTTCATGGTGTGACATACTTTTATTCTTATTGTAGAAAAATATATATAGTAGACAGTCCCACAGCCAGACATATTTTTATTTTTAGGAGATGTTACTCAAATATTTGATTTTTAAATATAAACAGAATTTAGATATTTGTGTGAATTTGATGTGTTTCTGTCATTTTTTTTTTGATACAGTGTGCTTTTGAGCTAAGAATGTTATTTGTAATGATAAGGATATTTATAATAATAATAATAATAATAATAATAATAATAATAATAATAATAATAATAATGTTATTCAAAATACCTGAAGTTAATCATTGTAATACAGTAGTTAAAAGACAACAACAATAACTCATATAAACTCGTATATGTATTTTATTATCTTTGTTATTTATGTATGTACCAGTACTATCCAATCTCTGGACTTTTATTATGAAATTTGATCACTTTGTGAGACAGAGCAGTAAACATGCACTGGAAGATCCTTTGGCATTTAAACGGGGATTTATTTCAGCTGGAAATGAGACCCCCACAGTCAGATGAAAAATGCAAAATGTGGATCCAAATGTCAAATGTCAACTAAATACACTCATGATGAAACTTTTAGGACGCCCCAATGAACACCTTTGACTGTAACATAATTAAACATATAGACATGAAGGACCTCATGTGGGACCTTCGTGAAGGACCTCAGCCATCCTAACAATGGGCTCTTCGCTCTGCTACCATCAGGAAAGCGCTTCCGCTCACTGAAATCCAGCACGGAAAGGATGAGACTCAGCTTCTTCCCCCAGGCTATCCGGACACTGAACCAGACCCAACTCTAAATTTCACATCACACAAATGTACTCAGATCTATCAAACACTTTACTGCTCTTTAGCACAGCATTATGTTGCAACCAATTTGCACATCTGCAATATTATTCCTATGTTTATTCATACATCTGCACCTCCTACCTCCATGTAAAGTTGTTCTTGTATTCTTGTTTATTTTTTGGTCATTTTATATTTATATATTACCTAGGAACAGTGTTTTTTACCTTACCTTAAATACATTGATATAATTACTTGCTTACCTTTCCCCTGCTTCCTTTATTGATTTGTGTGTGAAGACAGTCGCAAATAAGCATTTCACTGCATGTTGTACTGGGCATAACTATGTGCGTAACAAATAAACAAACCTTGAACCTTAAGACATTTGATCTTCATTTAAGCTATATTCAGAGATGGAGGTGACATAAATGAACCTAAAGCTGAATTAAACAGAAATGTCTTAAAATTATTGCATTGTATTTAATTTCCTTGTGAGGATGAATTTAAGGCACACAATGCACTTTGCTGGTATTTCCTCCTTGAGATGAAATAATGTCAGATAGTCTATCAGTCTCTGACATCAACTGGGAAAAAAAGGTCTCCCCACACCTCCATTCAGAATTCGTTCAGCTATATGATTTTTCAGCTTCAGTCCTTGTGCAGACGTTTTCACATTCTTCTCAAGCCCCCGGATACAATGAAGATTTCCTAGCCGTTTCTATAATGCTGCAACTAAGCAGCCCCAAACAATGACTCTTCCACCCCCATGCTTCACAGTTGGTATGAGGATCTTGAGCTCAAATGCTGTGTTTGGTTTGTTCCAAACATGTCTTCTGGTACTATTTACAATAATAAGGCGTCAACTTCACATTGAAAAAATTGGATATGGCCCATTTTTATCACCAGAGCATTCTGGACCGCTTACATCATCATATCCATTGCCAAGCCTGTCATTTCATAATATTAAAGTGTAACTTATTATTAAATTTGAAAGCCTACAAAAGCACAGATGCACATAGATGCTTCACATCATCTAGCATCTCACCAAGTCGTTCATGGGCTACGCTTGTTTGGCTCTTCAATGTCAAAGCATCTAAATACAACTAACATCTACAGTTGATAAAAAAAAATGCCTTTCAAACAGGGGATGTGATGAACCCTTGTTTCATTTCCTTTCAAATCCAGTTTCAGCTGCTGTGTTGTACCTGTGTGTACTCTGAGATGTGTGTCCAGTTGGTGTTTCAGGCTGAATCTTTTGCTGCAGTGTTTACACTGGTAGGGTTTCTCGCCCCCTAGGCTTCTTCTAAGTGACCGCAGAGATCTCTTCTCCCGCATACCTCTCCTACAGAACTTACACCCACTAAACTCCTCTGAACCTAGAAATGAGAGAGAGAGAGAGAGAGAGAGAGAGAGAGAGAGAGAGAGAGAAAGAGAGAGAGAAAGAGAGAGATGGAATTCATTAGACTACATTAGTTTTTCATTAGTGACCAATCAACCATAACATTATGACTACCTCACTGTCCAGGTATGTATATGGGTGGTTGATCATTATCAATACATCATTGACATGGACAATGTGGTTGTGTTCTAGTGTGTGATCAGACAGCAGTGCTGCTCTATTAGACACCTTTAGATACCATTTTGATCCAGCTTGTCGATGTAAAGTCAGACGCACAAGCTCATCTGTTTCTGCATGGCTTGTTCTGCTCATCCTCTAGCGTGTACAGGATGCTGTTGGCTGGATATTTCTGGTTGGCGAACTATTCTTAGTCCAGCAGTGACACTGAGGGGTTTAAACACTCCAGCAGCACTGCTGTGCCTGACCACTCATACCAGTGCACACACTAACACACCACCACCATGTCAGTGTCTAACGGATGTTTCCTATAACTGTCTACTATTGTCTGATGTCAACTGAAAGAGATTTCCCCACTGCACTGGGAAATATTGGGTTTTTTTCTTTTTTTAATCATTATTTGACACCATTAGTCACAACCTCCCAGTCACAAGGTCGCTCCTCTTAACTGCAGGCTACAGCAGTACACAAAATAACTAAATTATAACCATAACCAACACCTAATCAGATAAATGTATAACAACACATTTGAGAGTTCAGGTCAGACATTCATAATAATAAAAAACCCCTTTTCTTCTGAAAAGGTCAGTGTACAGGCAGGACACATACAGAAATAGACAGTGATGATGCTGGTGTGGTGCATATTTTCAAAAATAGACTGGCCAGGTCTTTCGCCAGATCTCGCCCCTATTCTCACTTTTACATTTCTGTAAGCTATAAGCTGCTTTGAAGTGGAGATAACCATTTCACTGCACATGCACCCTGGCTACCCACATGTCAGATGCATCTGCAATAGGTGTGTCTGTTGTGTGTGAGTGTATATGAACCATTTCTTATAATAGGTGCTAATAGTCGGAGATCACTGTTCCATTTTGGTTGGTGCTGATACTAATCTGATTTTTCTTTTAAAAGCTGAGCTTACTTATGTACAGTGTAAACCCAAATGAGGTAACTCAAAAATAAGTATGGCTTTGTTGAACAAAGAAGCTCAGTAAGTTCAATGTACTTAAAGTACTAAATACTGTTGATACAGTGAGTTAGAGTACATTGAGTCTTAGGCAAGACATATACTAGATGTTTGATCATGTGTTCACATAGACTGCCGGCGGTCTCACGGCACTGACCAGGTTTTCACATCACTCTTGTGAGATTGTAACATCGTCATCATGACACGCCAGTGGTGCAGACACAAGTTGTACAAAATAAACAAACTGCCATGCACTTCACTGAGCCAGGTGACGATCAGCATCTGGTTAAGTGGAACAAGCCTGAAGACTTTCTTTAAAACTTTCTGTCATTATGATGCTGCTGAGTACCTGTACTGCCCCTAGTGTCTTTGTGTGTACTGCACCGCGGAAACATGTTGCGTTCATTTCTGAGCACATGCATCAAACAGATGCAGACATGGTGGCACAGCAGAACTCCAAATGTTCAAAAGTACATTTAGTCAAGTGTTTTCAAACCCTGGACCGGTTGAGAGAACCGACATCTGGTCCTCCTGAAATCAACGGCCTGGTGTTCGCTTCAAGCAGGCTATCCACTCCCAGCACTGTGTGGAGTTGCCTGATTGGTTCATTTCATTTTGTCAACTTGTCAGGCTCAAAACACTCCCCCTTGGAAATTCTGTTCAAGGTTGAGGGTTTGTATCTTTCGAAAACAATACAACGAGGCCAATGTATGAACCTAGGCCAAGCCTTTTAGCAGAAATGCATGCAGGAAAGTGACATCTGAAATTGCATCATGGTTAGATCCATGAAATTCTTCTGTGCAATCCCCTCCCCAGATGACCCCACAATCGGTCCTGGTGGGGACTTGTGTATTCGATAGCTTGTCAAAATGTTTGACGTGTGTATGAGTGTAAATCCAAACTTGCTATAGAGTTTCTGTGTGGAATCTCAGGTGTTGCATGAGATTTCTTTGATACCTCAGGTGGTTGCTGTGGTGTAGGTGTAGCTAAGTGGCTACTGAGGTGTTAGGTGGTTTATATGGTATTGTAGGTAGTAGCTAAGGTGTTACTATGTGTTTGTTATGGCATGCCATGCTGTGGTATTTCAGGGTTTTGCTAAGTTTTGAAAAGTTGTTGCTGGGCAGCTGCTATGGAATCCCAAGTGGTAGCAAAGGTGTTCCTATTCCTACTGTTACTAGGTGGTTGCTATAGTGTCAAACATTGTTAATGTTTTGCTATAATATTCAATGTGTTTGCTATGGTTAGGGTTAGGGTTAGGATTACGGTTAGGGTTTTTAGGTGATTGCCATGGTATTGTAGGTGGTAGCTAAGGTGTTGCAATGTTTGTAATGGTATGTCATGCTATGGTTTTCCAGGCCATTTCTAACATTGATCCAATAGTTTTGTTCACAATAAAAATGGGTGGGCTCAGACAGAAGGTGTTATCTTCTGAACTGTGTATGAGACCCGGATGTAAATACTTGGAAATAAAAGCTGAAATGTTCTTTTATCTCATATTTTTTTTAATGTCAAACCAAAATGTTTCCAGTCTACAGCAAAAATAAAGAGATTGGCCTCACTGTTCCATTAGTTTTGAAGGGGAGTGTAATGAATGTGTGCTCTTGACACCCCTACCCAGCATTTTCTGCTGAAATTACAACTTTGACATCAATTATAAAAGTGCTATACAAATAATTTTTGATTTTTAAAATTTGATATTATTCATGCATAATAATATGCATTCTCCAATAATAGGCATTCTAGTGACAGCCCCTGTAAGGCAGTAAACCAGTCACTCCATCCATCCGTTGATTAGTGTCAAGTGATAAAATCATAAAACATGGATCATATGATCTTTACATGCTCGAGTTTAGACTAAAATTAGTGCATATTCTCCATTAACCTTTACCTTTTTCTGTGTACAGAAGATAAGCAGGTCAGTGTGGTCAGTGAACAAGCAGACACGATTGACACTCATTTTCAAGCTAAAATGACCTATTTCTTTTCAGTGCCGGTTTGTGGATGCTCTGTCCATTCATTTGTACGGCCATTAGTTTGTTCTATGAAAAACAGAGTGCATTTGTCGTGTTTTTTGCATTCCCCCAAAACATCCAGGTACTCGTCCAGGATAGAGCTGTGGTGATGCAAAACCTATTTAAAACCTTTCAGTTGCTCCAGTCTTCTCACACTATTAGAGAACCATTGCAAATGGTGTGTAAAAGAGGATAGAAGGGTGAGATCTGATAAAAACACCTTAAGGCCTAAAGTGTCATCCCAACGTTGCCATCGTGCTGCGAAGGGGCCCATTTTTAGATAAGAACATCCTGTGGCAACTTTCAACATGCAACCTGCTGTACTGCGCACTGTGTACACACACACACACACACACACACACACACACACACACACACACACACACACACACCACATCCTCTCTCAATACAGCTGAAAAGATGTAGAAGAAAAGCGTGGTTAACACTTTTGTCTTTGTTTAGACTGTTTGTGAGAACTAGGGACATATGGAAGTTCATGACAAGTTGTTCTGTTGCAAAAATGACAAAGTATTTGGTGACCTGCCACCTATTTTTCAAACATACAACACCTTTCTCTCTAACTCTCTCTCTCTCTCTCTCTCTCTCCCTCCCTCTCCCTCTCTCACCCCTTCTATCTCTCTCTCCCTCACACACACCCTTTACCAGTGCCTGCGTCCCCCCCCCCCAACATACACACAGGATGCTTCACAGAGAAGCATAAAAATCTGCAATAACAGAAACTAATAGCTTGCAGAATCAAGGGCAGTTGAACATTGTATGCATTAAAATGTGTAGCAGTGCTGATTCAGATGCAGTATGATCACGCACACATACACGCGCACACACACACAAAAATTATATGTTGACGTTTGCTTGTTTTCAGTAAACACTGTACAGCCAATCAGCCTGCAGTGCAGAACATACTGTACAGTTCCTTTTACCACTCAACCGCAGTAGTGCACCAGTGTACCACAAGAGACAGCCACAACGTTTTCCATCCACCCACCCATCCACCCATGCACCCACCCATCCATCCATCCATCCATGCATCCATCCATCCATCCATCCATCCATCCATCCATCCATCCATCCATCCATCCATCCATCCATCCATCCAACCATCCATCCATATGAGAACATTTTGGCTGTCTCTTTTGGTATATTGGTGCACTGGTGCTGTGGCTGCAACAATATATAACGTTATTTTTTCTCCCTGGTTAACCAGGTGGGTGTGTTTTAATATAACAATATTTATACAGTTCTGTCCCATCGAGGCCTCTGAATGTGTCTTGTGGTATCTGGCACCAAGACTTTAGATGTTAGCTGCTGATCAGACATCAGATCTTACATATTACTCATGCAGTCTTCAGGTTGTGCTGAATATTAACATGAATCCTGGGTATTACCATGGTATTAACATGTGTCCTGGGTGATTCAGGACCTCGTATTAACATGTGCCCTAGGTCATCCAATCACAAGTAGCCTAGCAGTATGGCAGTATAAATGAACCCTTACAAACCCTTCCAGCCACTTTCAGAGGTGGTCAATGACACATATGACCACAATACACCTATAGTGTGAAAGGCCCACTGGCTTTATATAAATAAACTTTGATTGATTGATTGATTGATTGATTGATTGATTGATTGATTGATATGTCACAGTATCATCACCATCAGTGGTTTTCACCCCGTCATCTGCAGCCCCCAGTGGGCTGTAGCAATACTTCCTGGGGCTGTTGGCCAGAAAAATGTTCTTTAATCTCACAAGCATCAGCAGAATATGGGCAATTACCACTTTGTGATATGGTCAAATTAGTTTTCATGAGGGCCATGGAACATTTTGTGGTAGGTTAAGTGGGCCACAAGTTGCAAAAAGTTTGGAACCCCTGATCTACATGATGTGAAGATTTCTTAGAAGAACATTTCTCAGACTGTTACTCTGCATCAGTCATCTTTGTTCTTTGGTGCAACCTGGTGTCATTTCTTCTCCAGGTCATTGACACATGTACCTGGCTGTGTATATGATGCAAAAGAAAACATGATTCATCAATTTTTTTTCCATTGTTCTATGATCAAGTTCAGATATTCAGAGCCCCGTCACCATTTCACCATTTGCCCTTTCTTGAAGCACGTCTGGTAGACACTGAGCTTTCCAAACACCTTCCAAAGACCTGCCAGATGCTGTGACCCAGTCATCTAACCATTACAATTAAAAAAAAACCTCCAGGACACCTAGTCAATCAAGAACACTTTTGAGGAGGTAGGCACATCATTGTCAGAAAGCCAGATTAGACTGATAAATAACATCTAAAAAGATCTGATCAGTCAAATAAGAATAATTTTTGGACAGGTGAAATACAGATTAAATGGAGTATGGTGAAAGAAGAAAATACCAAATACTGTCAAACATGGTGGAGGTAGTGTTATTGTATATGCATGTAAGGCTGTGAACTCGGTGTAACTTGGTGTTACTTCTGATAGATGGTGATACTTCTAATAATATAGAGCAGAGTTTTACTATCTGATTAAAGTCTTACAGCCAAGCATTGTTGTTAAATTCCCTCATCTCAGCTTTTTACTAACTGAAGGCAGGACTGAGGACTAACTGTAGGACCAGCAAAGCATTTCAAAGGATGAAACTCAAGCAGTCATTGCTAAATATGTGGGCTTATTTTACCTGAGGGTGTGGACCTGGATGTCTGTCTCCATGCGCTGTCCACAGCTGGCTTGCTGCAGTGTCTACAAAGTATTGGTTTTTCTGACTGAACATTTGGCTTCCTGTGGAAACAGAAGAGCAGGAGAAAAAACCTGATTATGGTAAAAATAGGTATGGAGAAAACATACCTGATTTTGGTATGTTGAACCTCTTACCTCTGCAATTTTCTCAAAGCAGGAACCTTCACAATTTGCAAAAGTTTATATGTTTAAGCCTCTCAAATGTAGGAGAACAGTGACACAAAGCCTACATTCACCTTTTTTCGTTCACCAAACACTAATTCACACCTGGACTACAATTGTTTTTGAGCTTCAAAAAAAAAACCCTGACTGCATGGCATCATGAACTAAATTGAACGTCTTCAGGTGAGGCTTTTTAATGACAGCATAGGTCACTGAATTGGAGATGTCTTATCAGATGCAAGTGGTTTGCATTGTTGGCCTCAGAAACACTTTGGTCATGTGTTCGAATATGACTGACCACAGATAAATATGACCACTATGAGAACAGTGAGAAGGCCATTCTCACACATACATGCAGGAATTAATAATAGCCTTTCAAATTTGAGTTTAGAGGATGACAAATGTTCAGCAGTGTTGGGATCTGATGCCTGGTTTTGATAACTTATGCCCAGGAGATAAAGAAATACAATTGAACAATCATGGAGTTTCACTACAGGACTTCACCACACAGTTATGTTATTGAAATGATAACAGTGTTTGTTTACAGTTATTGAGAACAATTAGCAGAACAACCTTTCAGAAAACAATGTGTAAGATACTGCAAAAGTGTGACAGGAATAGAAGTTGAGATAAAATTACACAGAAAAAAATAATTAGTGCTTATTATGCAGAATATCATTGCTGTCACCTTGTTTCTCCAAAATGACTTGGAATCAAATCTTTGCCTTCAATTGAAAGCTAAGATCCAACTATTGTGGAATTATACTCCTAAGACTCACAAGGTCTATGCAGGGGTACTGGAGAAGAGAGTCCAACTGATGGTCAAACCTCAGATACAAGAGGAACCATGTGGGTTCTGCCCTGGCCGTGGAACACTGGACCAGCTCTGTACCCTTGTGAATATCCTTGAGGGTGCATGAGAGTTTGCTCAACCAGTTCACATGTGTTTTGTGGATCTGGAGAAGGTATTCAAACATGTCCTCTGGGATGAGCTCCAGGAGAATGGGGTACTGGGCTCACTGCTACAAGCCTTCCAGTCCCTGTGCAATGAGAACAGTCTGGTTCCCAGTTGGAGTTGGACTGTATCAAGGTTACCCTTTCTCACAGACTATGTTAATAACTCTTATGGAAAAGTTCTGTGTATGTGGCCTCAGGATTACATATCTGCTTTTTGCCAATGATGTGCTCTTTCAGCCTTATCAAGACAGGACCTCCAAGTCTTGCTGGATCAGCTTGCAACCAGGATGAGAATCAACACCTCTAAATCTGAGACCATGGTACTCAGTCAGAAAAAGCCGCTGCCCTGGTGACCCAGTCCCCAGAACAGCGGCACATGATGGATGGATGCCTTCACGCCTTGAAGGTACTTAACCTCCTAACTCATAGTCCTAACCCTGAGTAACCTGATCCAAATAAAAATCAGTCTGGATAAGAGTAAATTTAAATGCTTTAAATGTAGATCTTCCAAATGATTCTGTCTTAGATGAAAATTCTTTTTTTTGTACATGCTGAGTAAAATGATACATTTTTTATACATATAATTGTTTATTTTTTTTTAATTTATTTTATTATATATATATATATATATATATATATATATATATATATATATATATATATATATATATATATATATATTTTTGTTTTGTTTTTTTTTTTGCCTATACAGTGTTCAGGGAAAAATTCTTTGGGTCTTGAGTTCTGTTGATACGCTAATAACAGTGTTGTGTGGGATTTGAAGGCAATCAATGCCATCTAGCCTCCCAGAGAAACATGGCCCAGTTAGGCCTGTACAGGTGAAGCATCATGCACACACATGATCCTCAGGCCATAGTGCTACTGCCTTAGTCTGCCGAGCTCTCAAATGGAAAAATGCCAAAATTAAAAGTGCTGTTTTCTAGATAAAGGGTCTAACATGCATACAACTTAAAACAATACCTCATATATACTATTAAGAAGTTGTCATAGAATTAGACTATGTAAATTACTAAATTTTGATTACAGTGTCAGATAGAACATAAGCAATGGGATGATTTAGCAGATGCAATCAAAAATATACAAAAGCGAAAGAAATATACAAAAGCCAGATTCGAATGAGCTTACAGACACAGATACAATAAATCAAAACAAAGAATGAAATTCAAATAAATGTACACACAACCTCATTTATACCTGCCTTTATAAGACTCACACACATTTAGTAGACCATCGTGCATATAGACCACATGTACATGCAGGGCCCAACCCATAACCTCTCCAAAATGAAATATATTGGTGGGGCCACCGCACTAACACAGCAACTTACATCATTTTACATCTAAAGAGATGAATAAGAAAAATGCATGAAGGTGTGTGTGTGTGTTTGTGTGTGTGTGTGTGTGTGTGTGTGTGTGTGTGTGTGTGTGTGTGTGTGTGTGTGTGTGTGTGTGCGTGTGCATGTGTTGTTGGGGAGGGGGGGTGCTAAATGTGTGTGTGACAGGAAGCGAAGCACGAAGGCGATGGTTTCCTCTGCCAAAATGAAGGTGGACACAGATTAAAATCTACAGAAGGAGGGAGAAAAGATCTGTGGGCTTGATTCTTCCTACTCTTAATCCCAAAATAGAACAGGAGGGCAGTCGTGCCCGGCTGTTATCTGATCAAAGCGGACTCGAGTGTTACTCAAATTACTGGCGATGATCGCTACAGGGATGTTATGCAGAGCAAAGCAGGTAAATGTAGCATTTACCCACAGCAGAAATAGTTTCACATTCTAATATACTAACATACTAACATCTCACGTACTAAGATACAGACTGATCAATTTACAAAAAAACACACAGCTGTCTTTTTAATGCACCGTAGGTCAATTTTGTGGGATGTTTTCATGGATAGTCACACCTGCCAGGTATTGTTATTTCCAGAGATGTTAAAACAAAGAGAAATGAAATATCTGTATGAATTTGACAATGTTTTTATCATTTTAGATCTCATAGGTCCTGCGGGAAACTGATCATCAGGGTGTTTTTTAACTGAAAATGCAAGAATTTTGAGTTATTTTTTAATAAATAGACTGACAAGGATGTTTATAATAATATGCTATTCAAAATATTTGACATTTAGTTGATGCAATAAAAATAACCTGAATATTTCTTTATTTGTATTATTTCTGTGTGTGTGTGTGTGTGTGTGTGTGTGTGTGTGTGCATTAATATCAAATCAGCCAGTGTCTATGTGAGACTGAAACACCGCCCATGCCTCCTAATGGAACAAGGAGAAAGCTTTCATGTTTGTTGTTTGGTAATGAGGAGAATCAAGGGGTCTCCCCTCTGTTTCTCCATCCTGATAGTATTTGCTCTTTTGCTCCATTAGCACTCCTCAGACAGGAACCAAGTGGGCAGTACAGTGCAAAAGGCTCACAAGAACTTACAGTGCACATGCGTATGCAAGGTTTCACCAGAGGTTGCAGATTAAATCAGATCAGATTTTACTGCTACAAAAACAAATCCAACCAAACTCATATAATCATTAAGTATTAAGTCCGATTGTAATGGAGTTGAGCACAAACATGTACTTATATTGCACTACAACATAAGTAGCCTAAGTAATTAGTAAACTTCTTAAACACATCTGATAAGCTTGATTGTGTGTAGGTGCTTGAGGGGTTAAGGAAAAAAATGTATGAGAAATCGTAAATCAGTCAAGAGATACATTTATATGTGTCAATGATACAATAGAGATGCATCACACACTGACGGTAATACACTAACGTTTAACCCTTACACTCTATGCTTCTGTTGCAGTAATCATAAACAAATGAATTAATTCATAACACCTCAAGCAAATAAACTTCTAGAAAATGTAAACACTCGTAATGCTGAATTTGGCCAATGCTTTGTTGACAGGAAGGCAATGACGTAAAATACATTTCTTTGCATTTCAAAACTTAAGTGGTCGAGGCAGTTTAACGTGCACCTGATTTTTTCTGATTGACAAATCTAAGAACCTTCTTAATCACGTGGTGTTAAGGAGGAAGTGTTGACAAATTCCATCTTAACAACGTGGTGTCGAGGCCAAGACATACAAATACAACTGAACTGAGAATTTCTTTGAATCAAGTGAAACAGTATGAAGGCTGATATAACAATATTCCATCCATAAGTTTGATTGTGATACACAATATACACATCTCCGTCACAACCTGCCATTGAGGTGTAGTCAGTACATTTCATTTTGTACCACTTAGAAATGTTTGTTTTATTATTTGGACTTTTATTTTTTAGATTGTTTAACAGCAGCAACATTCCAAGCTTAAGCTCTGGTGATTTGTGATAGAAGAAAGACAAGCATGCAGTGAAGATACACTAAAGAGTGATGTATCACACACTGACTAATATTAACTACTCATATTGTTGTATTAAGTCTTATATTAAGTTTTTTGTTGACTTAAAATCTACTAGTACGACCTACTACTACAGACCCCTTTTTAATACATCTGTTATTGCAGCAATAGTATGTTAATAGCACTGATTTAAATACAACAAATAACAAAACGAAGAAGTCAACAGACATAATCCTGCATAATACTGATGATGGTACTCTGAATCTATGAGCAGGCAATATCTGCAATATTTTATTGAATTTTGGTGCAAAATAAATGATACACAGTATACATCTCTGAGCATACGTGGATATTTTCCCATTAACTTTACTAATTTTTAAGAATGCTTAAAGACATTAAACTTGATTGATTACTTATATGATCCAAGCTGCAACAACATTCCAACACATGAAGTTATTTTAATAAAACCCAGCACAATCTGAATTCCCAATTGATTTTGAGTTCAAAGATGTAACCAATGAAAAAAATGCTTTTAGAACTGGTATCCAGTAGACACCACTTTCTCTAATATCTTCAACATCATTTTTAGAAAGTGTCACCAAAAAAAAAAGGCAAGGCTAAAGTCACATTTGTGATCAGTAGAAGACAAGCACAGGACATGATATAGCTAATATGTCTATGTGCACTAGACACATAACTTATCAGGTCTAACTAGTTATAGATATTATGTTATGCCTTCAAAACACTTTCTCTAAATATAGATTGTGATATTGCATCTGGCAGTGGATGGATGAATGGTGATGAATGAGCTGATAGGAATTTTGTTTTTCTCCAACTAAAAATGCAACATTGCCCTGTGACCCCTTAGTATTTAGTATTAATCTTAAAAAAAAGGAAGAGACTCCATTTTAATGAATAAGAAGAACAACTAAACTGCACACTCATGTTTAAATGTCTCCCCAGAAATGAAAATGCACATATGTTCTTAAGCATCACCCCAGTCACAGCAGTTGTACCCAATCAAATATAGCTTCTGAGAGTAGTGTAAGCGAAAGACACAGCACAGTGGCAAATTTCACGGCATCAAAGCATTCTCATAATAGACTAGCGAGGTGTTTTTAGTACAGCAATAAGCCACTTGGGGACTACGATGTTACGGTGTTACAATGATTTTACCACAGTAAAAGGGTGGTGCATGAAACAAAGCAGAGGAAAGCCTCCTCCGTCTGAGGTGGCTTGCAATTTACGAACCATCCCCAAATACATTGAAGTAAAACAAAGAAAGTGCAGTCACTACATTGAGTTCTGTAATTCAATTAATTGTTAATAACCTGCATTAACATTTATTCCATTAGTTAAACATGGACAATACTTTGGATGGTTATTTGATCATTATTTGAACAGTGCAATAGTTGGTATATAATGCAGAATTTTTACCATTTGATTTGTGCAGCATACAGATTGTAATATAAAATCGTGTGCACTGTGCTTTTTGTATTCATTCCATTTACTAAGAAATTTCCATTTTCCATTTTTTTGCATGCCGTTGCTGTCAAAACAAAATCTACTATCTTATAAATGGAACTTTTTCAGGAGAACGGAAAACTGTGTTTCACATTTAATGTACAGCAATGTAGAACACATTTCCATAGGCAGCATGTGTAATTTGATAACTGGAGAAAATCAGTTTCTCTCGGTTTTGAATGGAAGTTTAGGCAATATTCGTTTCTATGTGAAAACAGTCTGCAGTCTCACAGGAGAAGTTAAATGTGATGATGGGGAGTTAAGGGAATGCCTGTTGGTTCACCATATTAGTAGTAAGAAATCAGATTACTGAGCTAAAACCCAGCTCTTGTTATCAGACCTTCTAGCCTTTAGAACCCCAGGCCGATTTTTTGTGGAATGTTTTAGTAGTTTGACGTACTTCTATTCACTAAAATTGATGAAAGCGGACAGACACAATATATATATATATATATATATATATATATATATATATATATATATATATATTAATATTTTCAGGTCTTAGGCTACTCAAATATGTCTTCTTTACAGTTAAAAAATAAATAATAAATTTGACTTTTGTTTTGATTTGAGTGTTTTTGAGTTGAAAATGCAAGAATTTTGATTATTTGTAACCATTAGTTTGACAAGCATATTTATAATAATTAGTTTGACAAAGATATTTATAATAATAAAAGGTTTGGACTTTCTCTGCATTACTTCAAATTAAGGAGTAGGCTGATTACATGACCATTTCAATTATCAGATAATTAAGATCAGATTATTGAGTTCATGTAACACAGTTGGTGTTCACATAATATAATACAGATTTTCAAATGTGTCAAATGAAGGGGAAGGAAAAAGGGTGTCTTTGACGAACACTGTCATTTTACCTTTCTCTGTCCTGCTCTCCTCCTGCCATTGTTGCTCTGATTGGATCATTCTTCCCCTTGAGGCTTGGCATGAGTGGACTGTCCAAGGCCAGAGCTCTGGGGTGGAGCAGATGGTTGTACGGATGAACCAGAGCAGAGTAGCTCAGCAGAGACGAGGGCACCTGGGGCTGGACAGAGTGGTGAAAGAAAGGATACATGGGACTGGGGTAGGGACATGTCACCATGTGCTGGGAGGCTCGAAAGGTGTGGAATGCCATTAGGTCTCTATAGCTAAGGACCATCCGGCGAGAGGGGTTTACAGGTGACCAGTGGAGTGTTGAGGTTGGAACTGGTGACGTGGACAAACTGGAAACAATGATTTCTCTGGAAGCTGCAGTAGGTGGAGCAATCATGGACAAAAGGGGCTTCTGTGGTGGGGGAGGTGATGGACTCGAGACATGTTCTGACCTTTTATGGTCAGAGTGTGTCACAGGTGAAGAATCTAAAGAAGAACTGTGAGAGGAAGATGCATCAGAAGAGGGGATTTTCTTGCATTCATTAGTATCAAAATGCTCTGCATTGACATCAGGGGACAGCCTCTGCTCTGGTTCTGCATCTTTAACCCCCTGTAGGACCCTAATGTGCACCTGACACTGCTCCACAAGTGACTGGACCTCCAGATGTTGAGCTCCTCTCAGAAGCTCTGGAAGATCCCCTTCAGGAACCTCCACCCAGTCACTGTACACATAGTCCAGGATTTGCTTGAGGGTGTGTGGAGAAACACTATCTATACTGCAGCGATAACCTTCACCTGGATTCTGGCTGAGTAGTTGGCGCTCAAGGCTCTTGCTGGACCAGGCTAGCACCAGTGCATGAGCTTTGAAGATGTGACCATCCACTTCGAGGACAGTATCACAAAGGGTCCCTCTCCGCAGGAACGCTTCTGTCTGACGCAAAAAGGGCAAATGGTGTGGGTTATGAATGCGGATCATCTCAGCTCACTCAGAAAAGAAGGGGTGATCGAGAATGGGTGAGGAATAGGGGGGACAGTGATCAGGATAGACCATGTGCGGAGAATCTCCATTCAACCTGATGGACAAAAAACAGAGATGGGAGAAGTTACACACGTGTTTACAAATCTCCCTAAATTGTTCTTTAAGATTATATTGAAGTTCTTTTATCTTTATAGAAACTTGATCATTTTAAAAACAATCAATTCAATTCAATTTTAGAATGGGGCAAATTTATTTTATTTTTTTAAAACAGAAACTGGATTTTTGATAGATATGACAATTCACTAGGAAAATATTAAGGTCAAGAAATATGTCTGTTATATACATGTTGTGGAATTAGTGCTGTGTCCACTGGAAGCTAAGCAAAGCAGCACTGATCTGTGGAATATGCATCTAGGGCTCCATCATTGAATTTGGATGTGATTTCTGTGATTTCAGAGTCGCTTGTCTTTGCACGGACAGGTCTAGCCAGATGCCATTGAAGCCAGAGTTTACTGTTTACATGACCAGTTCAATAATCATATAACTTCAGAAATCCAATTAAGATCAGATTACTGAACATGTTGACATGCACGCAGTCATCCGTTAACTGCTGAAAATCACATGCACGTAGGTAGTCAGATAACAGGAAAACTCTGGGTCTACATGAATCAGTTAACAATCAGATTTCTAGTCTGCCACCCTCCAGTAGTCTCACAGAACAACGTGAATGTGGGAGGAGGGAGGCAGCGTCCCCGCTGGTCTCTGCTGGCTACAAGAAATCTGATTACTGAGCTAAAATCCAGTTTTCTTTATCAGATTTTTAGACCTTATTCCAATCTTAGAAAACCCTGAATATGCTGTTTACTTGACCACTTTAGTCGGCAGATAACTGCAGAAATCCGAAATCAATTTTGTCTTTTGATTTAATAAAACTGAAGTACACTTTCAAATATCAGAGCTTCAAATGCTTTTTGAGCGTTGTTGGTTCCATGCAGAACCATGTTTGTAATAGAGTTACTGTTTGTAAAAGAAAAGGACCTTCTTTACACCTTAAGTATAGCTACAAAAGTGTGAAACTGAAACTTACTGTGTGTAATAATGTGTAATAAACAATATTAGACATTTATGTTAGACATGTTGTCCCCTTGAAACTATAAGGTTCAAGCTGACATTTTATTTTTTAATGAATGAATGAATGAATGAATGAATGAATGAATGAATTATTTTTTAATTAAGTTATTTTTTTATTCATATTCTGTGACTTTGATGTCATTATTGGGTGCATTTTAGATTCTTTATCTAGAAAACAGAAATGTTCTTTCTCTATGTATTTTAATGTTACTATAAAGACTTTAAGACTCAAAATCTGAAAACTGCACAGAATGCAAAAAGGACCAAATTATTTTACTCATATTAATTTAATAATTTGATTGGCATAATACCACATATGAAAGTATATAGAAACAAATTACAATTTGTTATTTAAAAACATGTTTTTTTTTCCTGCAATTAACCAGTACATACCCGTCGATGGCTCTCACAATAATTATCTCATGAATTAATGATTAATGTAAAAATAGTACCTTAACTACTTACTAATTGAAGCTATTCTAAACAAACTAAGTGTTATATATGACAATTCTCTCTCTCTCTCTCTCTCTCTCTCTCTCTCTCTCTCTCTCTCTCTTGCTCAGGTTCAAGGACATATGCAAAACGAGCCACATTTGTTTCTAGATCCTCCACAGTTTGCGTCAAACTTTCATGATCAGCTTTTTCCATGACTGACAAAGACAAACCCCAAAGTAATTTATTGTCTCCCACAGCAATACTAATCAATTTGCATACAATTATGACAATGGTTTCATACACTAAAGCAGGTCAGGTCACATTTTGGAAATGTTACACTCTTGTAATGCCAAATGAGGGACTTCAGTAAGTAAATACATTTGTTCAACCAGAAAAAGATGAAAGTTTATGGTTAATTTTTCCACTTTAAAACCTTGTAGGCTGAAGACATTTTGCTGCTGACATTGGTTTTAAGCATTTTAGTGGTGACATTCAAACTACATGCATTTCAACATCCCCGCCCTTCTTGTGCCAGGCAAGGGTTAGATTCCCCGGCTAGGTTAATACACCGCTCTACACCAATAAGAGTGCTGGGGCATGATTTATAATTCATCATTCTCCTACCTGTGTAACATTCATCGAATGTAAATCAGGATAAAAATCAGAATGCCATAGCTGCATTTGGAATCTTGATTTCACTTTATTGAAATAGCAAATGATTCTTTGAGCAATGCCATACAATAATCACTTATGTACGTGAAAAAAAAGGGTTCTTCATACTGCAGATGTTCAAATCATCAGCAAACTACTGAATTCAACAGTTGATCCTCAGATTCTCATCAGCATTATGCATAGGCTTAGGATTAGGTCCTGATGTAGTTTTAGGACCGGGTATGTATAGGTTTAGGTTTTAGGTTTTTAGATCTAGGACCATCCCTCCAGAGAACACAGTTCCATTGCTCCATAGCTCAATGTTGGGGGCTTTATACTCCTCTAGCCCTCACATGGCATCAGGCACGGTGCCAATGAGATTATGTTTATCTGCTCCAGAGAGTCCTATTCTATTGGCAGTAGTTCTCTACAGGGACTAGACAAGTTAATCCTTCAGTATTAGATAGATAGATAGATAGATAGATAGATAGATAGATAGTATTACATAAACATTATGCAGGTAACATTAGTTATAATACAGTACAAATGAAAGCTCAGTAAGCCTGTACATGTGTTGTGTACGTGTATAGTGTGTGTGTGTGTGTGTGTGTGTGTGTGTGTGTGTGTGTGTGTGTGTGTGTGTGTGTGCAAAAGCTATGAATTAAAGATCTGAATATTGTCTGTGCAGAGTATATGAGTAGAAGAGCAGTATGTCCATCCATTCAGTGAGTGTCAGTTAAGTACAAGTGTGGATAAAGTGTCTGTGCAATGATTGGATTATCAGCACATCTTGCTTAAACTGAGTGACTGAACTATTTATGGAATAAAAACATCCGCTTGCTATGAGCTGATACACAGCATTAAGAGCAAAACAACTGGACAGGGACATCTAGATACTGAATAAAGGCCTTCTATGGCATATTTAAGGGGATCAATTGCTGTAGAAGAGCCACTTTAGGTTCCATGAAGAGCTATGTTTGTAGCATGAAGCATCAAATTAAGATTCTTTAGACTATTAAAGGATTTAACAGTTTCTTTATTATCATCGTTCATGTACGAAATTTATTCGCATTTCAGTGCTCAAAACTGCATTTTCAGGTCCCTTAAAGGATGGTTAAATTAAAATGCTTATATTTATGTAGCATGTAGCTTGCTGCCCAACTTCCTGCTACTATTTAGACTAGTCACCCATGTGTCATCACCAACTATGAAGAAATCTACACGGTCGCTAATTATGTACTACTATTAATATGATAACCACTGTCAAGCCATCACCACCGTTAAATTAACAGTATCCTACTGTTGTAAAAAAATAGAGTACTGTGTACGTGTATACTCAAATAACTGCAACTGTACTTCAGAACTGTTGTATTTCTTCATACACTAATTAAAAGTCTGCAGCATTTTTTACAGTGTAAGCATAACAGCAGATGTGGTGTCTCTACTCCTGGATTTCTGTAATGCTGCTTTGTTACACCAGTCATAAAAGGCCTGCATTTTGTGGGGAGTTACATGTTCTAGGCTTCATATCTCAGGATCAGAGTGACCTACAGACAAGATACACATACACTACTTACTCCCTATCTAACCTTGTGATTGTGTGACGAATTATCAGTGAGTAATCCAGCTCTGAATTAAATCCCAGTTTAAATGCCAAAGGAGCTTCCAGTGCATGTTTACTGCTCTGTCCACATATATATGCGCAACCTGCACACAGACTCTGACTGATCAGTAGTAGGGGGTGGGGCTAATGATGTCACTGACCCAGGTATTAGGTTATAGAGGAAAATGAGAAGGGAGAGGACATTCTAAATATTCATATCAATCTAATCATTATATAAAATTCATAAAAATCCTGGCATTTTCAGCTCAAAAACATCCTGAATGATCAATTTCCCATAAGATTTCTGAGATGTAAAGTACAAAATACAAAAGACAAAAATGTACAAAATAAGCCTTGTTTCTAAAGGTTAAAGAACCATTTGAAGCACCTTTATTTAAAACAGAGTAAGAGTAAGTTAAGGTAAGTTAGATATCTGCAAAGCATCTAACGTGTTTTATCCAATGTTAATCCAATCTTCTGCTGTAAGTGATCACAGAAGCTTGCAGCAGTCTGGAAAGGCTTTGGCCCTTCAAGAGATCATTGAGAAAGCTCAAACTAGTTCATTAATGACTATAATATATAATATTTTATAAGCAACATACTGTAGTCGGTACATGAACATTATGCCGTTTGAATTACAGTGAAAAACCATCCCAATCAATACATTTCACTCTCTTTGATGACTACAACACCACCTTTACTCTACATTTTCTGACACTCTGCTCTTATTTAAAGGCAACTCTTGCCCATTTGTATTGCTGCTCCATGTTGCACCTTGGTTCCGGAGGAACGCAGTTTCATTGCACTGTGTACCTGGACTCGGTTGTAATGACAATAAAAAGCCTTGACTTGACTTGAAGACTGTGATGTGTATCAACTGAATAAAGACCTTGGCGCGTCAAGAGATCAGCAATATATGCTCAAACTAGGTCATTAAAGGCTATTTACATCATAAGCAATTCACGGTAATCAGTTCATGAAGTTTATCTTCTTCAATTACAATGAAAAACCATCCCACTCAATACATCCCATTGACTGTCTACACAGAGCAGGTTCTTTTTGATGGGCTTGATGACTTAGTTCATACAACACCACCTTTACCAACAAACGATGTGACACTATGAAAGTCTGCTGCCATCAGGGCACCCCTTGCCCATTTGACAAATACGTGTGTCACCTGAACAAAGCAGACTGTAGGACGAGTATGTCTGTCTAGCCATGTCAGCCAGAGAACAACTTTCGCACTTTGCATCATCTTTGAAATTTTGCCCTACAGCCCAAACTGAAGCCACAGACCTCCTTAGAATATGAAAGTGTGACTAATGCCTGTACGCAGTTTCTCATAAGACAAAGCTCCAGTTTGTTTCATCAACAACAACAGTATCAAAGTGATACAGTAGGTTGGTTAAGATATACATCTACTGTAGTAAGAGTGTGATGTGGTGAGTGGTACGTTGTATGATTATGGGCCAATACGTCACATAATTACTGAGAAATTGCTGTAATACCTTATGCTCTACTTCTAGAAAACAGGAAAATTGGGGTAGTGTATTTTAATGAGCATGGCTGTACATACATATGCAGCAACTGATCCACGCTATAGTACTACATTTAGTCATTTGTTTACAATAACTATGTAATATTTACGGTATTTAGATTTAAGCAATAGTTCTTAAAATAATGTCTAAGATCTAAGACATTGGATGTTCATCTACCTCTGGGAATATCTGGGAATGGATTTGGGAGGGCACATCAAAAATCTAGCACATCACTTAAATTAGTTCACTATAAAATCATCCACGAAGCTGACGCTCTCCATTTTTCTTGATCTAAAATGAAACCATCAAACAATATGCAAGTTTGCATATGTTCTATGACTGTGAACCAGTTGCGAAATTTGGGGATTTTGTTCTACATTCGGTGTCCATTTCAAGTAACAAAACCTCTGTTAAACAACCGAGGCCATATCTTTTGAATGATGGTATCTTACTCAGTCTCACTGTAAGTCAGCAGAGTTCTGTATACAGCTTTAATCGTCACTAAAAAAAACATCATTAAATCATGGTTTGAACCAAGTCCATCTCATAGGTTGTATTTTATAGAGTTTAAAAATATCATTATACTGGTGCCAAAGCTGGATTAGCAACTTAATTCAGCCCTAAATTTTGATATTGACTGGTCCTAGTTTGTCTTGTCCACCTGGGTTATAAGGTCCCGGCGCCCCTTAGAACCATTATATACATATATATGTATTCTAATATGTAATTATCCATTTAGCAACCCCTGACTTTGCACATAGCTTCATGTGGTGCCACTACATAGTCTATTTTTCCTAATAAAATAAAATATATTATTGTGCAAAAAATTCCCCATAGTTCAGTAAAAAAAACACTAATGACAGTTGTCAGTATTACTTCTTTGCAATTATTCTGCCATGCTCTTTATCTCCCAACACCCTCAGATAACCGTTGTTTTGGGGAAAGAATGTGTTAAGACCTTGCAAACATTCATGCGAGTGCATATTAATCACATAATCACTCCCCTTCAGTTTGGTTTGTATGACACATTAGGTGGAAAGTAGCTGTGGTGAAATGATAGAGGTCATTTTCCAAATTTCTGGAATTGATAACAAATGGAATTAAACCCCCAATGTAACACTTGTTTGTATTGTTGACCCTGATAAATCGTCAGGCTGGGGCATCAGCAAAGTTCAATAACCTAAATTTTAATATTAAGAAGCAGTGGAACATAAATAACGTAAGTATAAATAATGTGCTCAGACCATTTAATATTTAGTATTCTTAGCATAAAGGAAGCACACGCAACTTCTTCTATTCAGTCGATATATTTTATGTAAATAAAATTAGCTTGCACGACTGGCAGCAGGCAAACTTCTACTAATGAAGATTTTGTTTGAATTAATTTGATATACCTCAATAAACAATTTCATAAGAAATGTTGTCTTTTAACTGCACTACCAGCAGAGGAATATGTATGACAAAGGTCTGGTTACATTTATCTTTCATGGAAGGTTGTAAACAACTTGTGTGTGTATGTGTGGGAATATTAACAAGAACCAGCTGATTAAGTTAGACTCGCTCCAGAGAACTATCAGATTAATGATGTGTTTTTCCAGTCATGACTGTGAAAGATTGGCAGCATTTTCCATCTTCAGTTTCTGTCATTGGGGAAGTGTTGCGTTTGTTTTGGCGTTGGCCTTAATTCATCAGTGTGCCAGGTGGACTATCCATAGTTATGCACCATATTAACTATAAAGCAATGATTTGTATAACAGTGTGTGTCCACTATAGGGAATATATTGTATAAAAAGAAAATGTAATATAAAAACATGTTTCATTTTATAAAGATCATATATGTATGCTAAATTTAAAACTACTGCAGGTTCATATGCTGTCCAATGAAAATCATGTATTTCCATTTTTGTTCATTTTTAGTTTTGTCCATATTTCAAACCCTGTATGTGTGATGTATACTGTGTACTAAAGTGCACAGAGGAGCACAGAATTATTGTATATATATATATATATATATATATATATATATATATATATATACATATAAAGAAGCTGACTATGTGACTGCAAACCACAATAATCTGAATTGTCAGTTTATTTACCAAGAGCTTTCATTAAAATGAAAAAAAGGAAAGAAAGAAAATAAAAAGAAAAAAGACAATTTGTTATTGATTTGCTTATATACATTGTAAACTGGCTTGAATTTGGGTATCGCAGACTTAAAGGTGTTACATATGAATGAGGACTGAACACTATAGGCAGGATTTTCCGTGATGAACCAGAAAATCCATTTCAATTTCAATTGCAATTTATGCCTATGAAGTTTAGTCTTTTGTGGTCTAAATATGGTTCGTGTTGAACGTATAATGAAATGATTAATATTACTCTGAAATATTTATTTATATTTATTTTATTAAAGACGTGCTTGTTCATTGTTCGCGAGTTCAACAAATATCCGGTCGTTATATGAGTGTTGTCCTACTCTGGTTATATTTCCATTCTTTGATTCAGCATCTTGAAAGCTGTTTGATGAGGAGGGAAGCCTGTATATTACCTATGTGTTATGCTGGATGCTGAAATTGTGAAAAGCTATATATCAACATACAAATTGGAAGGGAGAGGTAGGAGTTACAAATGTTAAATGTCAGTTAAAACACCGAACCTCTTTGAAAGGAGTTTAATTCATTAAAGGGTCTAATATAAGGGTCTGCGAGCTGGTATTATGCACACGCAGGTTTGACAAACTAGACAATGAAGTGGAAATGAGGCCAAAAGTAAATGACTTGTTTGAAATGTGATCATCTATGTTCTTCATTAAATATCATCCTAATATGTCTGAGGTAGTTGAAACCCACAATGAGTTTCTACAGACTTTGGAAAGTGTTTCACAAAACTTATCAGATTGAAAAAGCATTTTAAACTCTTTTAATTTTGCATCATTTAAATTCTTGAATCTCGCAAAGGTGCGATAGGGATATTATGAGCAACATTAGATCTTATGGATGCAAAATGTGCTGCTGCGCTTATTAAGCTGCAATTAAAATCGATACATGTGGATATATGCTGTTTGCTATTGTACGGGGCTTTGCTTAGTCAACTCCAGCTCATGACTCTGCACACAAACTCTAACCATTAGTTTATGTCAGTAGAAACGGATTTGTGGTTGGTAAAGAGTTCCACAATGCAATCATCACAATCGACTGTCACAATGTAAAAGTTAACCGTTACAGATGTGTAGTGTATAGTGTATGAGTATGCGCTGTAGGACGAGGTATTGGTCTCTATTCAGGAGACAGTAGGAACTCACCCGTTGTGTACTTCCTACAGTGTAGGCCGATATCTATCTGACCCCTATGCAAACAGGCGAAAGGTCCATCAGCAATAAGTGGCGAATAGTTCTTAATTATCACATATTACAGCAATCCTGATCACAACCATCTACGCTCTGTGCGCTGCTCTCCTTAGCAGTGACTAACTATATATGCCCCTGGTGCCCTCATAAAAGGTCATTTGCAGGGTGCTATCGCAGAGACTTCACTGAAAAACAAAACTGCTGAAATGAAGTGTTTACTTTAAGTCCAGACAGAGAAAGAGAGATAAAGAGACATGCTCATGAGCAAAAAGGGGAAAACCTCTCAGCAATGACACATCCTCTCCAGGCCTGCAAGCTGAGGCTCTCCACCAGAAGTCTGACAATCTATCTGACAGCTTGATGCACGGAAGAAGAGGAGAAGAGAGAGAGAGAGAGAGCAATAAAAAGTCAGCAAGTACGAGAAAGGGTGCGAGAGAGAGAGAGAGAGAGAGAGAGAGAGAGAGAGAGAGAGAGAAAGAGAGACTGAGACTGACACTTACCATTGCATTCAAGGTTCAGGCCATGTCCTGAGGTGTGAGAGTGTACAGACAGATATATACACACACACACACACACACATCCACTGTGGCTTTGCCCAGAAATGACATCGACCTGTGGGGACTAAATGTAGGTGATCTACATTACTACATGGCTACCTCTGCTCTCTGGCCAACCCCTCCCCACACTCATCAGCTTCCTCTCATTGGTCTGATTGACATCTGTAAGAGCGTATTCATCTTTGCAAGTGTCTGGCAGCTGCCTAACTAATGCAGGTAGTGTTGTAGTAGTGGGAAAATACACATGTAGCAGATAATTATTCATATTATAGTGAGAAAAAAGTAAATATCTAATGAATTCTACTGTACTCTACTCTCCAAGGGTTAATCTAGAAAATGCTTTTCAGGCCCCTGATCCAGAAAGACATCTATGCATGTGTTAGTTTGTTACATAACCTAAAAAATACCCTTTGAATAAGACATGTAGAAATTGTTATATTTGTGATTGACCATTTAATAAATTTAAGCTATATTTAAACATTAAATACAAAAAGTATGAAAAATATTTTAGCTGGTTAGATAAAACTCCATCTTTTTGGATCTTTGGATCTCTGTTTATTGCACTTTGTAAGCCACAGAATAATGTTTTCTATACTGATCCACCTGATTCACCCATCCCTTCTATCAGCTCCTCTAGCCACACAGGAGCACTTTGTAGTTCTATAATCACAGACTGTAGTTCATCTGTTTCTCTACATTCTTTGTTGTCCTCCTTTCACCCTCACAGGACGCTGTTGGCTGGATATTTCTGTTTGGTGGACCATTCTCAGTCCAGCAGTGAAACTGAGGGGTTTAAACACTCCAGCAGCACTGCTGTGTCTGATTAATTCACAGAAGTATAACTAACACACCACCATGTCAGTGTGACTGCAGTGCTGACAATGAGCCACCACTCAAAGAATACCTGTGGTCCTGTGGGGCCCTGACCACTGAAGATCAGGGTGAAAGGAGGAGGATACAGTCTGCAGAGAAACAGATGGACTACAGTCTGTAATTATAGAATTACAAAGTGATCATTGGGGATGTGGTTATTATTATGTATATTTATATACCAGTGCATGACAATAAAATTAGAATATCGTTTAAAAGCTCATTTGTGAACACATTTTTATTCAAAATTCTAAATTTATTCATCAGAAGTATAGCAACACTGAAAAGTTTTACTGTTGATCGGTTTGAAATGAAAGCCAAAATCTCAAAATATTAGAAAACTTTAATTAAAAATTGAATAGATTACTGATCACAATATCAGCTTTAAATGAAAAGGCTTGAAATATGAGACTCATAATTAAGGCTCATTTACACTTTGCTGATGTGAAGCCTTAATGTAGAGGCAACATGGATAATGGAGGTCATAGGCCAGTGGTCTCCAACTTTTCCAGTCCAGCATGAAATAAAAACAGTGAGCATTGCCATGATGTTACTGTCAGTAATATCAATCATTAAATTGTCAGTCACAACTAAACCCAGGACTGGAAAATGCATTCATGGTCTGACTTCAGTGCCTACTCACATTGAATGAGTGATCCTAAAAATAGCTTACAGTTATCATTTTTTAGCCTTTGCTTCCAAGTATCAGTACTTTCACACTCATACTGCTTGACATATTTGGATAAAACATGAGATTTTTCCTATAAAAAAAAGTTTATGCTACGAAATTACACTTGTGTGCCCCCAAAAGGTCAAAAAAGTTGCTACTGTAACTCCACCTCAATTGATGATGAAGCGGAGATAGTTTTCTTCTAGGGATTTTTTTCTAGGGACCTTCCAAATGATTACTTTCCCATTTGGTCATCATGTGACATGTGAAGCAGATTAACCTTTGATTTTTGCTGTATTCTACCCCGCTGGCTGAAAGGCTGGAGACTTACTGATTTGAGGGTGGATGTACTCTTTAATTGTCCCATCTGGCACATGACCTACAACACATTACATTAAAAAAAATGTTTAATTAACACAATGTTAAAAGGTAATGAAAATGTAAATGTAAATACTTCAAAATTGAAATTTCAACTTTGAATGAGGGCTGAGGAATAGGACTAGAAACTTGTATCTTAATATACTTAGAGAAATTGTGACATACAATCTGGTATAATGAAAACCATAACAAAATATAATGTTAAAGTATCAATGTTTAAATTTTCCAGCATATTTATATAGTAACCTTTAATTGAGATGTTTCTATGGTATAATTTGAACAAGACTGTGTTATCCTTTTGGGAACCAAGCTATTTCTACATAGGTGACCCACTCACACTTTTTTTAAAATGAAATCATACACAGGAGCAATGTTATGATATGGTCGTTTTTATATATATCTTGTACAAAATTTAGCTTGATATACTGTGCATTCTGTCTTATGACTTTTATTAATAAATATTATTTTATTATTTTATGATGCAAATAAGAAAATTAGAATATTATGAAAAATTTGTCAGATGTTATATTAATTACATGAAAAGAGACGTATCTCAAATTTTTAATTACTTAATTTATTTATTTTACTGTTGATCAGGTTGGATTATAGCTCAATCCAGGATGTCACATTATTACAGTATTAAAATACAAACAAAATCTTGAAAAATATATTTTTATATTCATTAAAAGTAATAAATATAAATATCACAATACAATAATTGAATATACATTTAAAATGAAATTAGTAGCAAAGTAATTATTAATTCAGAGGATTAAAGCATGGAAAAAGTAGAAATGATAGATTAATCAGGGCCATCAGATTAAATGCTGTTTACACAAATATGAGTTTAAAAATCAATAACACTGAAAATAAAATATTAAAGTTGGTTCACTTTTCAGAATTGAAGCATAATTCTGCACTGATTCAAAGCTGAATAAAAAGTGAACTGGGATATAATACATTTTAAAACCAGTGCAACTATAAAAAGCAGAGTGACTGATTTGAATGGTTTGACACCAACACCATTATGGAATATGCTCTTACATTTTTCCTACCTACTCATTCTTAGACAATCAGTGCACAATTTGAAAATGTCAAGAGATGGAAATTAGCCAATAAAGGAAAAATATTTTTTGTTGTATTTGTTCAGTGTTGAGCCAAAACTGAAACCTGTGTCAAGATCATACACTCCTTCAAAGATACATCTAAAATCCCCCTGTTGATCTACCAAAGTGTCATCGTAATCCTCACACCCATACCTAGTCCCAAAGGTGTGAACATACATACAGGATATGATGACCTTTGCACAATACCTTACTGAGATGCTCAAAGATAACAAAAGGCTTTTATCACACCTACAGAACCAGTTAGGATTACACCCTCTTTGCACTCTACAGACTCGAGGGTCACTGGTCAAATATGTTTTTTGCATCCTAATGACGTCTGAATCCTCTGAAGGTGTCTTGTGCTTATGCTGCACTAATACAAACGTTGCAGCAGATCACTTCAGTCCTGTAAGCTGTGAGATGAGCATAAGTTAGACTTGGGCCCCATCACCCTGCCATCGGTTCACTGAATGTCCTTCCTTGGAGTACTTTTGGTATGTACTGACATTGTGGCATATCCCACAATCTCACAATATCTCAGCCTGAAGTTTTAGAGATGTACTCACCCAGTCATCTAGGACATCACAGTTTGTCAAAGTGTCTCAGATTCCTATGCTTGTTATTTTTTTCCTGCGTCCACAAATCAACTTCAATAACGAACTGTTCACTTGCTGACTAATATATCCCCCCCTTTGACCACTGAACATGATCAATGTTTTTTTCACTTCATCTGTCAGTGGTACTAATGTTGTGGTACAAACATCTTCAGTGGTCAGGATTCCACAGGGCTACCACAAAATGCAGGTATTGGGTCATTCTCAGCACCGAAGTGACAGCAAACAACAGGTGGGGTGTTAGTGTGTGTTGTGCTGGTATGTGCTTAAACCCCTCTGTGCCACTGCTGGACTGAGAACAGTCCACCAACCAGAAATATCCAGCTAACAGTGTCCTGTGGGCAGCATCGTGTGAGCATTGAAGAAGGACTAATGGTTGACCAGCACAAACTGTACAGAAACAGATGAGCTTCTGTCTCTGACTTCACTATAAGGTGGAGCAGCTAGGGAGGAGTGTCTAATAGAGTGGACAGGGAGTGTGCACAGGGTTTAAACACTCCAGCAGCACTGCTGTGCCTGATCCACTCATACCGGCAACAAAGAGGTCAAAGTGTTAGTGTTGATCAATGCATGTACAAAATAAGTCTGTGCAAATCATGAAGATGTGAAATTCTTGGGGTACATATTTGGTCACATATGCACTTATTTTTGGAGCTCATCATAGATCCCTGATTCTGCCACCTATTGATAGTGACACCATGAAATTTGCAGTTGTTTACAATATCCCAGAAAAGAAATGGGGAAATTCACAATGTTACAGCAGCAAAGGCATAGCAAGGAACTCAGTACAAGAAATAGATAGTATGGTACAGAAGTAGAAGTATAGTACAGTAAATAAACACACACACACACACACACACACACACACACACATAAATTACAGATAATCAGATAATAGGTGGAGACTCCTCTGGCATCTATTGTAAAGGGCAGTGACTAGTCAACTTTGGTGAACACCCAGGTAGTTATGAGTCCACTCTCTCAATGTCCATTCCCTGGATGTTCACTGATGGAGGGGTGTGTCTGCACACACAGAAATCCAAAAACAGTTCTCTGGTATTTCTCACATCTGGATGTGGTTCTGCAGGCACCAGTCCACAAAGTCCTGAATCAGTTCTCTGTACTCGCTGTCAGCCTCATTATTTATGAAGCTACTCTGACAGATAGTCACCCCCAGGGTTGCAGGAACATATTGAAAGTGCTGGTGTTTCACCTATTCACTCTTGGTCTTCATGGGAGAGCATTAGTTCCAGTGGAAAAACAGCAAGGTTGTTGCTAGAAATGATAAAGATGAACCATTTGACATTAACCTATTGGCACCATGTCTGAACCAGTCAAGAACCTTTGAAGACAAGACAAGTCGAATCAAGTAGGTGGATTAGGGTCTGCAGAAAGGTAGCTCTCCAGGAACAGGGTTGGTGTAAAGCCTACCCAGCATTGAGTTGTGGAGCAATTGTGTTCTATGGAATGATGATGCTCCATCCACAAATTTGGAATGAGGTGGGGTGTTGATCCTCCAGTGCACCGACCTCACTAATGCCCTTGACATGTACTGCAATGAAATGCTCACCACAATGCTCCAAAATCTAGCAGAAAGCTTTCACTGGACATTAGAGAGAGTTACTCCAACAAAAGCGACATAAACTATTTTAATACCCTTGAGTTCAGAAGAAAAAAAATGAATGAGTAGGTGTCCCAATACTTTTGTCCATATCGTGTATGTAAACATTTTTATTCATGCATTCAAGCATTCGGTGACTCTTAAAAAGGAAGATTACAGATAACCAAGAATAAGTGCTGAGGCTGAGGCTCCGCAGCAAATAAACTGTTAAACTGCCCAAGGGTTTCTCAGAAACACAAATTGAGTTCTGGCTTGTGTGATATCTAATCTGACCACTTGACATTTGCCTTTGATCTGCTGTGCATATACCTGTGGCATATCTGGGTTAGTACTAGGTGTGAGAATGTTCTTATGAGGCTATGGTTCACAGGAAACAGCACCTTAGCAAAGCTAAAGACATCATTGTCAATGACCATGATTCCTTTTCCCAGAAAAAGAAACAAAGGTCTACACAGGTCTTGTTAGTCTTGTTAATAATAGACTTCTTTTCGTCATTTGCTCATCTAAGAAGGTTACTTATAGCATACAGAGTATACCTTTACTGAGATTCAGAATATAAAAAGTCATTTATTCACTCTTATGTGTTTATCTGCTGGAAGGCAGGGATACTCCCTGGACAGAGTAGCAGTCCATTTCAGACCCATTTACAAAATACATGTTTATCCGGTTGCCAGATAATTAATATTTTGTACCGACATTTTCTGGAGCCTACTAAGTTTGTTTTTCACAGTACATTTTTTTTTTTACAATGTACTCAATGTACAACACGGTTCCTGGTTTGAATGGTCCAGTGATTTCCAGGCGGTCCCCCACAGTTTAAAAGGAAATGTCAAGTTTTGCATACTGTACTTAACGGCTTTGTGGCTGCATGGAAGTGATGCACTCTGAAACTGTACTATTGGGACTGAAACCTCTTAAAGAAACTGCCACAGACTCAGTCTTCTACTATAAGCCTCCTCACTCTGTGCTCTATAAGAGGGGTACCCCATGTTTCAACATTACATGGCAGGTGTAGGTGTTGATGTCCTGAGAAGATCATACTCAAGAACAGTAACAAGACTGGGGGTGTACAGGCGGTGTTTAAATTGGCTGCAGTTAAGGGAAGTACCCTATCAAAACACAGTTTGGAACAAACTGATATAGTCCAGATGACCTGCATTAATAAGGATTTACAGCATATATATATATATATATATATATATATATATATATATATATATATATATATATATATAGCATATACATGTTTAAAAACTCCAGCAGCACTGCTGTATCCAATCCACTGCTACCAGCTCAAAACACACACTAACACACCACCATGTGCTGAGAATGACCCACCACCCACATAATACATGCTCTGTGGTGGTCCTGTGGGCTCCTGAGCATTGAAGATGAAGGTGACAAAGCATGCAGAGAAACAGAGTCTGTAATTATAGAAGTACAAAGCACTCCTGTATGGTCAATGGAGGAGCTAAAACGGGCAGAAAAAAAGCAGGTGGTCATAATGCTATGGCTGATCAGTGTATATACAAGTTGTATAACCTTTTTTAGGCAGCAAAGCTACGACTGCACCTCTAACACACTGCAAACATTTTTTATTGGACAGCAACTTCAAATAATCATACTCAGAAAAGAGAGTATGAGCAAACTCAAAACACGACTGCTGGTCCGTACACTGCTGACTGATCATGTGGTTATGATTAATTCACGCTTATATGGTAGAAGCATGCTGAAATGTCAACAGCAAAGAGCAGATAGACACCACTGACAAGGATTTGAGGGGCTTGACAGTAATCTCAAAAGCCACCTTTGCAAACTTCAATAGCAGTGTGACCTGCAACCTACTGACAGTTTAACACGAAGAGCACTGGACCATTAACCAACTCAAGCTGACTCACAACAAGATCCATGAAACAAGGTTACTAAACCAACCATCACTTTATCTGTTTGTGTCTGTGTGCACTTGTGGGCATTATTGAAGAATTTGCTTGGGACATCTGCTCATCTGTTGCATCTTCTGGAATCAAGGATACTTAAAGACTAAATGTAACTACTGCCCTTGGAAAGCTTTCTGCTATGTTTTGGAGCATTGCTGTGAGAATATGGCTGCATCCAGTGACAAAAATCTTAGTGAGGCCAGGTTATTGGACGATCATCACTCCACCTCATCCCAAAAGTATTTGATGGAGCGCCATCATTCCAGAGAACACAAGTCTGTGGATCCACACTGAATCCACATTGGGGAGGTTAATACCCTTCCTGCACACACCTGTAAATAAGCATGGTATGACTAAGTTTCTCAGTTGGCATTTCGCCATTTACTGACCATTAAATGAACATCATGGTCACAGTTTAAAATATTTTTGATTTTTTTTATCCATTCACAAGGCTGGTTTCCTAGCCACCAGACTACAGCTGTGAATGAATGTTGAATAATTTCTTAATGTTGAATAATGAACGTTATCACAACATTCAACAATTACAACATTGTTATTATTTTTTATAACATTATTTCAATGCCTTTTTTACAGCCACATTCCAACACTGAAGGTCAGTCATGTGTCACCTGGGATGTTTAGCTGCTCCAGAGAGTCCTGTTCTATTGGAATAGACAAGCTGTGTGTGCATTTGCACATCTGTGTCAACAATGGGTGCAACTTAATGTAGCTGAATGCATTCATTAGAATGGGTGTCTACAAACATTT
This sequence comes from Acestrorhynchus altus, assembly GCA_034509495.1. NCBI lineage: Eukaryota > Metazoa > Chordata > Actinopteri > Characiformes > Acestrorhynchidae > Acestrorhynchus > Acestrorhynchus altus. The sequence continues at coordinate 5,801,880 of CM067517.1, forward strand.
GGACATGCAGAACCAAAACAAATGAGACAAATATATTACATTTGCTGATTTGTTTTTGAGGATAATGTTCCAATATCACAAAAAGGGACAAAAGTAGGTGCATTCAGTATATTCGTGACTCCTTTGTGCAGCAATAACTGCAACTAAATAGTTCTTGTAACTGTTGATTAGTCCTGCACACAGGCTTGGAGGAGTTTTAGACTTTTCTTTGTTCAAAACAGCTTCAACTCTGTTATGTTGGTGGGTTTCCTCCCATGAACTGCTCAGCTCAGGTCCTTCCACAACTTTTCTCAGTACTTTGAAAAGACCATTCCACCCATCCATCCATTTTCTGAACCGCTTGTTCCTGAATAGGGTCACAGGTGAGCCGGTGCCCAGCCGGCAACTCTGAGCGCAAGGGCGGGAAACAACCCTAGACAGGGCGCTAGTCCATTGTAGGACGGGGACCATTCCAAAACATTGGAATGGTGTGTGTGCTTAGGGTCATTGTTTTGGTGCACGACCCATATTCTCTTGAGATTCAGCTCACAGACAGCTGTCCTGACATTGTCCTTTAAAACTTGTCACCACTGTGTTTCACAGACGGGGTTTTTATGCTAGAAAGCTGTTTTCCTTTCTCCAAACATAATGTTTCTCATTTAATCCAAAATATATGTCCTGGTCTCATCTGTCCACAAAGCATTGTAGTAACAGCTTTCAGTCTTGTCCTTCAGCAAACTACAGATGGGGAGCAGTGTTCTTTTTAGAGAGAAGCACCTTTCTCCTCGCAATCCTGATAATGGTCTTGTTTTTCCTCTATTTGTACACAGTGTTGTCTGATTGTGGATTGGTAGAGTCCACACACACACACACACACACACACGGTACAGTGCAGGCTATGGCTGGACACATATACAATGTGCATATGAGAGAGAGAGAGAGCGAGCAAGAGAGAGAGAGAAAGAGAAAGAAAGAAACAGAACGAGGAGTAGTATGAATGAATGTGCTTTGGAGGAATCTTCAGTGGTGTCTCAATATGAAATTCTCTGTAATGTGTGTGGGTTTCAGAGAGAGAAAGAGAGTGAGAAAGAGAAAGAGAGAGAGAGAGAGAAATAGAGTGACAGCCATTTACTAGTTATGCTAGTCATGGGAAATGTGATGTTCACACTAAAATTAACTGTCCTTCATGTTCACCTCTTCTCAGGGATTTTTTTCTGGTGTGGCCTCATTACAAATGAGGTAAATGTGGTGATGAGTTTGAATCGTTTCTGTCAATACAACATCTTTTTGTTTTGACCAATGATGCATCTACTCATCTGCGCACTCTTAAGAGTGCTCTTCAAGTCTGTGGCCTTCTGGCGGTACTGAGCGCAACAAAAACAAAACGTTAGGAATATATTTATTAAGTGAAAAATAAAATCCAAAACGAAAGTGAATGTCATACACCCCTCCACCTCCCAGGACTCCATTTCCCAAGATCCCTCAGTCAGTCACCTAACTGATCATGTGACACTCAGACCATCACCTGAGTACTGATTGTTCACACCTGGACTGGGATGTATTTAGGCCTAGAAGTTCCTGCACTCTCTGTCTAGCTTTGCCTGGCCACATTATTCTCTGTCTGAGTGTTTCTCGTATCAGTCCTTTCGTGTTTGACCCATTTTCCTGTTTCTTGACTCTGCCCTTGCCTCGTCCTGCATTCTGACCTTCTGGTTTTTGATCCTTGCCTGTTTGACCCTGTTTGTGATTTTGCTCTACTTTACCATTAAATTGGTATTTTTATATCTGCGTCTGCTCCACTCTGTCCAGCCTTGACAGTGAACAACACATTTTGAAAGTAAAGGTGCATCAGTGTTGCTGGCAGTTACATTGAACAGCCGAGGTTAAAATAAGCATGTGCTCTTAACTCCCCGAACCCGAGGTCTGCACTTTGCAGGCAGTTACATGCCATTTTCTTGGCTTTATAACCAGCAGATAGTACACACATAATAAGCTCGAAGATCTAACACTGACAGTGTAATGTGTTATCAGTAAGTAATCCATCTTGGAAAACAGCTAAAATTCCCACGTTTCCAGCTCAATTAAATCCCAAAGCTCAAAGTTTAAATGCCAAAAAAGCTTCCAGTGCATGTTTACTGCTCTGTCCACATGTACATGTTCAACTTGCATACAGACTCTGACTGATCAGTGAGAGGGGGTGGGGCTAATAGTGTCACTGACCCAAATATTGAGTTGGCTCTCTTTGCTCACAAAAATTTCAGAATAAAAGTCCTTAGAAGGGATTATACTGATACATAAAAATCAATTGTTATATAATTATATAATATTTTATATTATATTATATAATTATATAATATTTATTTTAAGATTATATAATTATGATATAATCTGATTAGACAGCATGATCATTGCACAGGTGTGCCTTCTCCTAGCACAGAAAAAGGCCACTCTAAAATGTGCAGTTTACTTTTACTGTATTAGGGGTCCGGGGGGATCTGGGAGGTTGGTCAGAAAACCAGTTAGTTTCTGGTGTGAGCACCATTTGCCTCATGCAATGCAAAACATGTCCCTTGCATAGAGTTGATCAGGTTATTGATTGTGACCTGTGGATTGTTGGTTCATTCCTTTTCAATGGCTGTGCGAGGTTGCTGTAATGTCAGGAACTGGAACATGCGATTGTATAACATTGTTCAATTACTGAATTTCTTATGGCTGCATTTCACCAATTAAGTTCAGTTATGTGCCAGATGCTCCAGAGAGTCCTGTTCTATTGGACCAGACAAGCTGTGTGTGCATTTGCACATATGTTGCAATGGGTGCAACTTTAAGTTGCGGAATGCATTTAAAGTGGGTGTCGACAAACATTTGGACATGCAGTGATACATGAAAGCGTTTGAACTCTTTATGAAACATAAGGAAAATCAAAACAAAAAATGAGACAAAAATGACACTTGCTCATTTATTTTCTGAGGATAATGATCCAATATCACATATTTGTGAGTGACAAAAGTATGTGACCATTGGCTTTCATTATCTGGTTTGACCCCTTTGAGCAGCAATAATTGCAACTAAACATTTCTTAAATGTTGATGTGTCCTGCACATCGGATTGAAGGAATTTGAGACTTTTCTGTGTACAAAACCGCTTCACAGCTTCAACTCTTTGATGTTGATGACATAGTGAACTATAACCTTCCATTCCTTCTGGAAAGCATTACACTGTGCAAAGGTTATGTTTCAGCTATTTCTCAGGGGATGTCCCAATTTTCCTCAATTACACATTTTCACAAACAACAACAAAAAAAGCACCAAGAAAGGGTTGATGAAATTGAATGAATTGTTCGATGTAATAATGATATATGTAAGTGATTTTACAATATTACAGTGAAATAAGAAGAATATTGGAATAAAACTGTACAATTGAAAGGAGGCTAGAGTACCCTGTGGGGCCTCTAGCCTGGATACAAGATGAGATATGGTTGGCCTGGAGGTATACTGGTGTTGTATGACCTACATGTGCTGCACATATTGCTAAGCTGTTAGTGTCCCTCATATCACTAATAGGGGTGACAGACTGTCATAGTCAGTAACAGCAGTTGGGGCAGTGTGATACTCCACATACTCCACTTCATACTTCAACCTGATCATTGTTGGATCCCAAACAGAACCTGGATTCCTCAGTAAAGAGGATATGGTTTCAGTCTATAGCAGGTTTTGGGTTCACAACACCACTACAAACAAAGGTGACAGTGGCTGGTTATCATTGGCAGTCCTGATACCAATTTCCTTTTTCATTGAAATGACCAACCTGCCCATTAAGGTGCCCCCTCTCAAAGTCAAAATGACTTGAAGTGCATTGTAGAGGCATGACCACCAGTCAATGATCTCTCACCACAAGGTACACTACCCAAAAGCAGCCTCAAGGAAAGCACTTTACACTATTTTCTGTGTGCATAGACTCAGCCTCTAATTGCACCACATTTGTAGTTATTTACATTTCTCTCTGAGACAGAACTGCATGCCAAGTTTAGTTCTATCTGGCTGATTTGTTTGTCAATGAGGTTATTGCTTCCTGTACAAATTCTAAAGTACATTGATATAGTTTAAATTCTGAGCTGTAAGAAACCTTAAACCGATTACTGTAATGCTCTTTTTACTGGGCTTCCTGAGACGTGAGTACACCCTGTCCAACTTGCTTTCCAAATGCAGTAGGACAAAGAGCACATCACCCTCTTCTGAACCAGACATACCGCTTAACTCTACTTTTTGGGGTTAATTTTAAAGAGCTTACGCTTTTATTAGCACTAAATGGCTTTAGACCTTTGCAGATACTGAGCTTCTGTAAATCTCTTGAGTAAATTACAGAAACAGTTGAGAGGCTTCTGCTACAACTTGCTGTTTCCCCAAACAATGATGCTTCCACCACCATGCTTCACAGTTGCTATGTGTGTGTATGCTGTGTTTGGTTTGCCCATATGTTTCCTTTTTCCTCCTTGCACACCTCCCATGAAAATCCAACATGCACAGTCTCTTTCTGATTTTTTGATGCTGCACTTTGACATCAGCCATGGCAAGAGCAATCCGAAGGTCTTCTGATGACATTGTAGGATTGTTGGAGACAATGTTGGATTGCTGGGGGCTGAACGTCCGAGGACGGCCTGGCATGGCCATGTTGGCAGTTGCTGTAAAATGCTCTACACTTAGAAACTGCTTTCCAGACAGTGGTACGGCTGATTTTGTAATTGTTTGTATTATTTCTTTCTCTCCACGGTTTGAACCCTGTAGCTCCTCAAAGCAGAACAAGAGAAATTCTCTAAAATGTTAATTTTACCATTTACAAATTTAACTGTTAATTACTCTTTACATTCACTGCCATTCAAAGTTAAGAACATGTTTGCCTTCTCCTGTAAAGTCACAGTTTTAGAGATACATGTTTTTCATTGGACAGTGACCATATGCATCTACAGCAAGGATGTCACATCAGGTCAGAAATGTGGCTGCAAATTTCACTGCAACCAAACAGAAGCTCATGTGAACAGTTATTTGAAAACCTGTTTCTGACCTGATTTGACACCCGTGATCTACACCCTTCTTTCTTAAGGACTCTTAACCAAGGAAGAAGGAAAAAAACAATCACTATTTGTGCCACACATTTGCGCGCGCGCGCACACACACACACACACACACACACACACACACACACACACACACAGGATCTCAAAGCATACGTGTCTGGAAAAATGAGCTAACCCTTTATTAGTTTATTAGATGCTGTAGATAGAACATAAGACCTCATACATGCAAATCCTGCCCTTCACCACTGAGCTACATCCCCTTAAATCCCCACCTCAAAACCAAAGACAGGCTCCTCTAGAATCCTCGCATATCATGATCTAATCATCCACAGTTGATGTTCTGTGTAAAGAATTACAATGCATTCAATTATTTTTTTGGACTAACTTACTTATTCCTACAACTCCTACTTACATGCCTCCCCTCACCACCATCACCTCCACCACTAAGAGGAAACATGAAATTTGTTGTTCACAAGATGTGAACGATGGTCACATTGTGAGAAAGCCGGGGGTCTCATGTACCGTCAGACCTGTGGGTGGGATAGACTTTGTGTTAACTGAGTAATGCTGTCCACTGACACGTATGTGTATGTTAATAAGCCCCCTTTGATGACCTTTACAGCAAAATGGAAATGAAAAATATCATGCTCTAGCATGGCACTGTATATCAGAGAAGGGTTTATCTTTGTGGCTACAGTGAGCCCAGTGAAAGACCAAAAAGGTGATGAAGAAAGCAGTGAAACTATATGAACGATGTTTTAAGTTTCTGATTCCTTGGAAGTGTTAGTACCCCTACCTGCTCAGTAAGTGTATGTCTCTGCTGTATCTGCACCTCTGACTGGTGTGGTTCATTTGAGTCAGAGGTATTTCCCTGCATTTTCACCCAGTAAACACCCACAACCTGCTGCCTGCATATATGAAAAAGCCCTGAATTTTGAAGAAAGTATCCATTCACTTCAATTAGCTAACATCTCATCAGTCTGAAGGGTCACCCATCTCAAACGCAGGCTTCTTCGTGAAAGTGGTTCTTGTACCTCACTCATAGAACCATACAATTATTTTTACTTTTAAAAAAGGGAGCACTGTTAATGACAGTGAATAACTCTTAATGATTCTTCTTATTAAAATCATTTCAATCAGTAATAAGAGTTTTTCTGTAAATAAAACTCCTCCAGCTGGTGTTTCACCATTTACTCACCATTGAATTAACATCATGCTCCCGTGATTTTGAAAGGTGACTCAACGTTGATATTACATCATTGTATCAATGTTGATTCAACTTCTTTTTGTTTTAACATCATCAATTTTATAACTCAATGTTGAATCATCATTTGATTTTGAAAGGTGAATCAACATTGATATTGCAATGCTGTTATTGATTTTCTCTAATTTTCAAAATTCAACTTTTATTATAAATATTTTAATAACCTTTTAACAACCCTTAAACATCATTTCAACATTTTTCTTGAAGCAACAACTGACATTATTTCAACCACATTTCATCACAAACAATTGCATCGCACCTGATTTAATGTCACAGAAAACTGATTTATCCAAACCAGGTCCTGGATGAGAAATATAAATAATACTAGACTCCTATGAGGAGAACTTTGGAGATGTTTAATGAACACAGTGACGGAAAACCACAAATTTCTGTAGGAATGTTATTAGTGTTTCTTTTCTAATATCAGTGTTTTACTGAAGTAATAAACTCTCGCTGCTCAGATTTTTACACCGTATGTCCAAAACTTTTGCACAGTATATTATGAGCTTAATAAATAATAATGCTCTAATATTATTGTATTATTAAATAATATTTTAGTATTGATTAATTTAATATTTTGAACAGTGCAGATTAAATCCATGGGTGAAAAACTTATACATTTAAAATGAATGAAGCTTTATAAAAAGACTATAGAACATTATGTACTTTACATTCATACACTGTACAGAAACCTCACAATACAACGCATTACTGATATCTAGTGGTTCAATCACATCAAATAAGCACTAACTTTTTCAAATTACACCCTGTCCAACTTGCGTTCCAAATGCAGTAGGACAAAGAGCACATCACCCTCTTCTGAACCAGACATACTGCTTAACTCTACTTTTTGGGGTTAATTTTAAAGAGCTTACAATTTTATAAGCACTAAATGGCTTGAGACCTCTTCAAATTACCATTACTTGATGTTTGCAATGATTTTTGTGTTTAGTTTTTCTTTTTCTTCCTTAGGCAATGATATATTGAGGCAAAATAAATAAATAAATAAATAAATAAATAAATAAATAAATAAATAGACATCATTTGTAAATAAAAACTATTGAAAATAAAAATTTAAAAAGAAGTTAATAAAATATTTTTAATTTTAGAAACAGAACATTTCATAAAAAGAAACAAAATAAATAATGACAAAGTGACTAGATGCTTATGAACAGTATATCCGGAAAGTATTCACAGCATTTCACTTTAAGCACATTTTGATACATTACAGCTAAATCTAAAAATGGATTAAATTAATTTTGCTTCAAAACTCTACACACAATACCCCACAACGACAAAAAAATTGAAATGTTTGCACAAAAAATAAGTCTGGATGCGGAGTCTGGGGTCTAGAGCACTGTGGATCAGGTTATCATCACCTCCATTCATAGCTGCAGTCATTTTTCCCTCAACCTTGACTAGTCTCCCAGTTCCTGCTGCAGAGAAACACGACCTGATGCTGCCACCACCATGCTTCACTGTAGGAATGGTGTTAGGTGATGAGCAGTGTCTGGTTTCCCCCAGACCGTTGACATTTGACAAGTGGAATTTTTTTGTTTCTCATGGTCTGAGAGTCCTTTAGGTGCCATTTGGCAAACTCTAGATGGGCTCACTCAGTTTGGCGGCCAGCTCTATCAAGAGTCCTGGTGAATCCAAACATCTTCCATTTATGTATGATAGAGGCCACTGTGCTCACTGGAACCTTCAATGCAGCAGAACTTTATCTGTACCCTTCCCCAGATCTGTGCCTGAATCCTGTCTCAGAGACCTGCAGGCAACTCCTCAGTCTTCATGGCTTGGTTTGTGTTCTGACATGCTTTGTCTATTATGAGACCTTACTCAAATCATGTCTGACCAGCTGAATACACCAAGCGTGGATCAAACCCACAACCCCAGGACCCTGGGGATATGTGACACCTGCACTACTCTAAATGTATAATCAGGTCAATTGTTTGTTGTCATGTGGTACACATCCAGAAGGCTTGGTGTCATAGTGTTTCTTACAATGCCAGATCAACTTTGGTCTTCATTACAGGCAGTTTGGCAGCCCAACATTACATTAGTGAGGTCCTGCAACCAGTGGTCCAACTTTTTCTGAACACACACTCCATTGCTCTGTTCAAACACGACAACTTGTTCACATACTGCTGTCATTTCAAGAGCTTGCCTTGAAGACACAGATACTATGCCTTGGTCAGTCGCATCACCAGAGATATTGTCCATTTTACACTTTAAAGTGTAAAATAATTAAAGTTGAATAAAAATATGATCATATTCTGACATCATCTTGGGTCAACTCTCCACAAACGTTTCTGGATCTGGACATGTAGCTCACATTCCTTGTTTTCAAAATCAGTGAATGTCCATGTGTTGAAAATTACAGTTACAAAAAACATTTAAAGGTCACATATGCAACAAAACCAATTAATCGTAATACCCCCTTGGCTACATAACAGCTCTCTTTAATTATTGCAGGAATATATCAGTGCATGCATTTCCATTGATACGAAACTAGATTCTCTCAAATTATTACCAGTGAAAATTGCTGTAAGGTAGGACACTAACCAGAAGAGCGGTCATGTAAGATAATTATAGACCTATTATTTTATATATATCCAGCATAAATGTAGCCACTTTAATTCCACACTGAATAATAAAGTACAAAGTCTCAGACCTCCAAGCAAATTATTCAAAATATCAAATATATAAGAGCTGGATATAAGAAAAACTCTACAGAGTGTCTGAAATAACCATGATGTGTAAAAGAGCACGATGCTTTGCCAGAGTGAATAAGTAAAGGCTGGACCAAGAGCAGCATTGTCTGCTCATAGACCTCAAACATGGTTGTACCGTTGTCTAGAAATAGAAAAGAGAAAGCAATTAAAAGCCTGGAAAACTTTGTTGTTGATTAAGGACAGTTAATAAAATGTGAAGTGAAAATTAAAGCAGGATATTTGAGTACAGCTGGAAAACACTGTGGAGTTTTGAGTCGATGCAGAAAGGCTGTTTAATAATGTGTATTCTGATTATTTTATTGTTCATGTATTTTATAACATAGAGAACTGAGCATTATACGATAGTAGTCTGAGAAAGACTGAAAATAGATAGACAAAAACATTGTTTCTCCAAAATGGCAACTTTACAGTAGAAAAAAATATATATTTGCATTTAATTGAAGATTTTATTCCATATTTATAAAAGGTACATTCATCGTGAAACTTGCCATGACCAGATTCACATCATGGCACAAAATGAAAAAGACCTAAGTCTTCTTCAGTTTCACTGCACTGAAAATATTTCAGATTTATTTATTTCAAATAAATAAACAACATGGTCTAATGGAAGTGGGATTATTTATTATTTAGAAACTTGATTATTTATCTTCTCAATAACAAAAAACAAAATGAACTATCATAAATGAACTGATAAAAAGAAAATGAAGTGAAATCAAAATCTTTTTTTTTAGAATTCTAGATAGTTTTTTCAGCATTTTATTATTAATACATCACTCATACGATGCATTATATGACTGTTTTTGGATACAAATGTGTGTTGCATATAAGGAACAAACATTCAGACTGTGGCCTGTGCCTGTTATAAACATACATAAATTGGAGGAAAATGCCTTCCAGTTGCTTTGGGTTTTGTTTTCTGTTTCAGATGCTTTTTGAATGATTAACACAGAGATGTCTGTGGCAAATATAAGTATCAGAAAATTCACAGAGAAGAAGAGATTACAGCCTTGGATGTGGATGCTGTTACAAGGCCGCAACCCAGATGAGAATTAGTGCATGAATAGGCCAGAGTTGAGGGTGGACTCAAAAGTGGAGGCGCTCAAAGCTTGAACCCTGGAAGCCGAGCTGGTGGATCTGTGCTTTAACCACTACTCCGTGGGAGTGATTGGTAACTTTTTGGGCTCATCAGCCCTCAATGAGGAGTGGTGTTGGTGCTTTTACTGTGTAAAAAGAAAAAAAAACAGAAACTAATGAACAGAGCTGGTGGAGACTTGACCAGCATATTGTGTAGCGGCTGGGAGACCAACATGTTACCACTAGGAAAAGAAACAAGAACTACTTATATTTTAGGAGGGAAAATGAGAAATCAGGAGAGAAGGAGAGAGAGAGTCTAAGCTCTTGTTTCTCAGGAGAGAAAGAGAGAGATTTGGCTCCTGTTTTTAGGAGGGAGAATACTGGGTAAATGAGGTGAAGTTTGATGGTCATAATGAGGCTAAGACTTCAGAGACTGAAGTAGGAGGCCTTTTAAAACCACCTGCACCTGACCTCAATCAGCCTGATTGTGGCCATGATCAGTAGAAGGTCGCCCTCTTGTGGCTATGCAGCTGCAGCGCAGGACTGAAGTTGATATACTGTATATGAATATTTATATCAGATACACTTTATTTGAGATGCTTTACAGCTGCTTATCATGTCTCTAACCAAGCCTTGTAAATTAAATGAAATGAAACTAATGAAATTAAACAAATTAGAAAAGTGACACTTTTCACCAAAACATAAGTAACTTTATCATTAATGTAACCTTAATCCTAAATCTAAGACTAATCTGAAAAATCACCACATCCACATCTCAAATTACATTATTGTGAAAAAGTTAAGCTGCCATATATATTATATTTCTTACAATTAAAGTGATATATTTCAATCTTTCTCTTATTTTTCTTTTGACTCATTTAATCGAATTTAAAATTAAATGTTCATTGTTGTTGTTTGTTTATTGATTTCTGATTTTTTATGAGCTATAAGATAAAACAAAAAAAAATAATGGTATGAAATATGTCACTTTATATATAATGAATATAAAATCTGACACTAACATTTTGTATGAAATCGTGAACATGAACTTGAATTCTAATACTCTACATGTTCTATATGATATTATAATTTTGTTTATAGATGCAATAGTAATCTACACAAGTAAAAAAATATATATACTTCAAAAGGTTCTTTGATTACTGTTGGATTCCATAAAGTTTTAAAACACCTTTACGTGCTCCCAGCTAGCAGAGAAAATTATAGGAACATTCAGCAATGTTCTTAAAAGGTTCCAGGAAAGTTAGCTTGAAATATAAATTAATGTTCCAGAAATATTCTTAAAATATGTGACATAATGGTTTGCATCACAATGTTATTCTTAAAACATTCCCAGTTAAACAAAAACTAACTAACACTAACATCTAAAGTGTTATTATTTTTGTTGTCCAATATTAAACATACAATAGTGATGGTGATGTTGAAGGAGGCTGGACGAGGTCCATAGCTGGCCCACTAAAGCAGTAACTTAGTGTCTTTCCATAAATTGACCCGCGCATGATTATACCACAATGACCAATGTCTGTTCCTTCAAAACTGTGAAGCTCATGTACAAAAAGGAAGCGGTGCTAAAAGGCTGCTGGTGCTGCCCTTTAAATGAGCCAAGATGAGGGTTGGCTCCAAATGAAGAGCCCATCTTTCTCTCCTTGAGGACCTGCAGCCTTCTTGAAGCTCCTACACACTCATTAGCATTTAATCAAAGCACATTTCCCTTTTTTCATTTACAAAAAAAAGATGTTTTTTTCTCAAATTGTTTGGTTTTAACAACTAATTATTATTTTAATAATAAGCACTGATGCTCTGACGGGTGAAGTGACAATTCTCTTGGAGCTCTAAAGCTTTTGATGTCAGCTTAGGTTTCTAGAGGTGCATTGCTCTCATGCATTGTTCTCATTCTAGAAAGGATGCATGGACTTCCCCCCTTCATTTCCTCCTTTAATGTTACCTGAGGCTATGATGTATTTCCGAAATTAAAAAGAGGAAGTGGTTTAAGACTTTATGACACATGACCATATGTAGTAAACATGCCTTACACTATTATGAGCTTCAGGAAATTGGTTTAATAGATATGCATTGTCTGTTAATATTGTACAAAGCAAATCTTCAATGCAGAGGCCAACAGTAGAACATCTGCGAAGGGTAAAATAAAAATTTTGAAATGCAAAGTTCTTAGACCTAACAAATGTTCTGCCTAATCAGCAGGACCAAACTGGCTGGCCATCATGACCTTTTTCACCAAGCTGGCCAACCAGTATGACCAGGCTGCTGACCAGAATGATCAATTGGCACAACCGGCAAAAACAGTATGACCAACCTGGTTGAGCTGCATGAGCACCAAGAACAGACTTTAGAATTAACCCCAATCCACCCCACCTGATTCAACTAATTGCCTTCAGAGGTTCTAGTTGAATCAAATTTCAAAGTTCTGGTTCAATTTAAGAATCCTTCACACTTGATATTCAAATTCACAGCATTAAACACAAGCCTCCTCATTACATCCTGGTTCTCAAAGTTATTTTCTTTGCAATCAATCCAGAGATTCATATATTATGAATCCACTTCCTCCATAACATGATGCTATCAAGGCGACAGCTTGAAGACGTCCCACATTTTTTCAGAAGGATACTAATGCAATATCATCACTAATGGTGGAGAATGGAAACTGCCCATCTAACATGCCTGTGATGGGCATGGCACACCAGCACGCATCTTTTCACTATTACTTTTGTTTACAGCATTGTGCAAAGGTTCTCAAGAAGTTCTTATAGTGTATGAATGCTTTGAGTTTGGTTGAATGCTGTGTGTTAGATTTGGAAGGTAGTTCTTCATAGAGTTTCTTCCAGACAAGAGCCTGTCTGGCCTGCTTGATTCTGTTGTCCATTGCAAGGAACCAATCAGTTCCAAGGAAATGGTTTCCAATCCGTTTGATCCGTGTGCTTTGCCTCTCTGATTCTGAATCAGGACTCTGGCCCATGGTGGTCTCATGGGTTGAGAAACTTGCTCTAAACTTCTCCCCTAAAGCAGACCTTTGCAGGTGCTCTTAAGACATTTCTGAAACCAAGGTTTCAGCTTTTATAAGGGGGGTGGCAACTGCATCCACGTCTTCAGCTAGGATGCAAACTGCCATGGTTCACGTGGACTGCAAGCAGCTGATCTCTCTGACCACCAAGGCAAGGTGCAGTTCATCTCAAACAAGCCTGATGTAAACACTTAAAGTTGTCTCAGCAGATGTCACGTGATTACACTGTACAAGGGTGCTGCATTTCTACATTTCTAGTGGTTAGGGCAGGAGTATGTCCAGATTTTCTACAATGAAAAAATTAGTTAGAACATGTTCCATAAAATATTAGAATACTGGTGGTGAATACTGTTGAACAACTATGGAAGGATTTTTTTCCCCCGAAGTGTGATAAAAAATAAATAAATAAAATGATAAACAAACAAACAAACAAACCACCTGGCCACTTTAACCTGCTTGAAAAGCTTAGTTGTTGTTATTATTATTATTATTATTATTATTATTATTATTATTATTGTTATTATTATTATTATAGTAGTAGTAGTAGTAGTAGTAGTAGTAGAAGTAGTATACACATCATCAACCTCACAAAGCTTAACAACCAGTATGTGAGAAATAATAAAGAAAGAAAGTTTTTGAACGTGCAGTCGGTAAAGGACTTTTATGTAGGGACTCTTATTTTGAAAACCGGGAGTAGTAGCAGCGCTATGGCAGCGCCGTAAACAGGAAAGAAGAGAGTAAAGACAGTAAACAGCTTCAGACTGAGAAGATCCAGAACCACAGAACCACACAGCAGGTCCTTCTCTTCACTGTGTTTAACCGATTTAAAACAGAGCATTGGGTTTGATTTTCATTCGTTTATGATCAGAGAAACGAGCAGCAGATTAAAGCTGAACTTCAGCAATAACATTCAAACAAATGTGATTAAATGTGATTAATGATGAAGGAGGTGATTAATGATAAAGGTGGCAATAGATTATAAAGGAGGTGATTAAGGATGAAGGTGTTTTTAATGATAAAGGAGGTGATTAATGGTAAAGGAGGTGATTAATGATGAAGGTGGTGGTTAATTATAAAGGTGCTGATTAATAATAAATGTGGTGAATAATGATGGATGTAATTAATGATAAAGGAGGTATTTAATGATAAAGGAGGTGTTTAATGATAAAGGAGGCGATTAATGATGGTGTTGATTAATTATTAAGGTGTTTTTTAATGATAAAGGCGGTGATTAATTATAAAGGAGGTGATTAAAGATAAATGTGGTGATTAATTATAAAGGTGGCGAATGATGATGATGGAGGTCATTAATGATAAAGGAGGTGGTTAATGATAAAGGAGGTGATTAATGATAAAGGAGGTGATTAATGATGGTGGTGATTAATGATAAAGGTCATTAAATCAAGATTTAATTCAGTCAGAAATGAGTGAATGTTTACTGGTTTTCGAGTTGGATGACTTGCTGCATTGCTTTTTTTTCCCATTTAGGAGACGCTCTTATCCAGAGCCACTTTATCTGTATTGAAATATTACTATACTATAACTAAATGACTCTCTAATCACTATAGATATTTGCTGACATCTATTTATTACAGAAAGAGAAACTAAAAGTCTAATTTAGATTGACTGGTGTCTAATTTGGGGTAGCTGTGGTAAATTTAGAGCACGTGTTTCTCAACCATTTTGAACAAATATTTGCTTGTTCTTGCTTTATTTTGGAACAATTCTGCATGATATGTGTGTGTTTGCTAGGTGGATGCTAAGATGGAGCAGGAGGAGGCCTTGTCTGATGCTTTGAGCTCTGTCAGTCTGGACCAAAAGATGGACTCTTTCAGGTTGTTTTCAGCTTCTTTTTCACTTTGACTGATTAGGTAAAGTGCTCCAGGTATAGTAAATGCTTGTGTAGGATGATAACTCTATTCTAAAACATACATTTACTATATTTAGTTTAAAACTAGCTGTGTGCAGAATTTCAGCATCACAGACACAAATGCAGATTTTAATTAGCAGTGCATAAATCAAATCACCATTGCATAAATAACATTTGAAATTCTCTGCAGCCAATCGGGAATGTTATCCAACATAAACACATTGATCAAGCAATGCAGTTGCTCACCTTTTCACACCTGAATTGTTTATTTGAATAAACTTGTTTCTTTTAGCTCTGTACTCAGCTGCTTATTATTTTGAGAGTTCCAACTGTCTCTGCACAATTTGACTGTATATAATAACGAAAAATATCATGAAACTCTAGTGAAGCACTCGCAAATTTAATCACTATTGTAATTCCCTGAATAATGGAAAAGTAATGTTGGCTAGCTACATTATGAAGGTTTTATGAACAATTTCTGGGCTAATAATCTCTATGTACGTCCTAGGTTCTCCCTCTAAGTCTATGTAGCTATATATCCTTACAAATTGTGCATTTCGGGCTGTTGAAACCAGTATAATATAAAATGAAATAAAAATTAAAGTGCAGAAGAGCCCACTTTCTGTCTAGGTCTGTGATCTTTTATATAAAAGGTACAGAAATTAAAGCCATCAAAGTGATCTGAACAGTATGATGTTAACCTATCATAGAATTCTTTGGTGACAATCTGAGGTGTATTTTTTTCCCACTGCATAAAACAAACAGCTATCTTAATTCTTTTTTATGGTGGAGGTTGAACCTACTGTTAGGTAGTTGAGGATTTAAGTTAGATGTTGGAGATGTGTTTACACTAGTTTGCTTGGTGTAACCAATTACATTTCAGTAGCTTGAAAACTCGAACGATGGGGCAGATTCTTTTAAACTAGTCAGCGATTGAACTAACGGTCAGCTTTTAAAGAATGCTTGATCTTTTGTTTGCTGCATTCCAACACTGTCTACTCAGCACGAACAGTACAGCCTCACATTGTGGGTGAAGTGAAAAGCTAGTGATGTAAGCAGAACAGAAGGGATTGGGCTCTGGTGCTTAGGTTTCTTAACACACAGCAGGCAGAGTGAGTGGTCTCTGTTCACTGGAAAAGAGGGTCAGTATGTGTGGGCAATGCGGCTACAGGTTGTATAACATGTATTACATATATAAGATGTATAACTTCTTGCACCCACACACACACACACACACACATTGTGTTCCCATAACAAATTATTATTATCTGTTATGATCTTCATTCATCAGTAAATGTAGACGTGTAGTTAAAGGGCACTTCTTGTCATTGTGCATAAATGATTTTTATTAATGAAGTGGTGATTTAACATCGGTTTATCCTGCTGTTGCTGATGTAACAAATTCTGGATCAATGCTGTAAGGATTCGATAGCCTTGAGCGACAAGGCAACTCAAGCAACTCCCCAACTCATCCCAAATTCCAGAGAACACAGTTCTTCTGCTCCAGTGCCGAGGGGCTTTATACCCCACTAGCCCATGCCTGGCATTAGGCATGGTGCCAGTAGGATTATGTTTACTCCAGAGAGAGTCCTTGAGTCCTATTCTTGTCAGTATGTCTATACAGGGAATAGACAAGCTGTGTGTCTGTGTGCATCTGCTCGTCTATGTCAGCAATATGTCAGTAGCTGAATGCATTCATTAGAAAGGTAGACAGGCTGACCTTTCATCCACCACAGGCTACTGTCTTTGAGTTAGTACCTCAACAATGTCTTCTCTCGGCTCGGAGTGGCTCATTGATAGCACTATAATCCAAGGATCGCAGGTTCTAATCCTGGGTCATGCTGCTTGCCATCGACAGCCTGAGTCAGAGAGGACAAAAACTCTTCTCTGTCTGTAGATGATGCCATTGTAGCCGTTCTATTTGAGCGGACCTGGCACTTTCCTCCAAGCATGTTGGCTGCCCGGCAACAATGCCGGGTGGATCCAGAAGAATTGGAGGAGGCACATGCTTGTTTTCACTCTCATAGTGTCTGGAGCATCATATGTCATAGGGGGAAACTCCTAACAGGGTTGGGTAATTGGCACTTCCATGTTGGCTCATCTCCAGTGTTTTGTCATGCTTGTACGATACATACATATATGAATGTACATATTAAGCAGATATTGTGAAACTGCCCGTGATGTGTGATCCAAAGCATCAGCTGCTATTGTGTTATTTCTCACATGGCTTTCCTGATTACTTCTGTAAACCAGCCCAAAGTCCCACCCACTACAGCCCACACTTACCATGTCTTTTCTGAACTAGTGATAAGGAGGGAGAGTGAGAGCTGGAGCTGAGGCATAAATTCCCTCCTCTGGATATCGAGTGGTTGAACTCAGACCTTCCTCAGCAATACGTCTTTTATTCTAACTTAATATTTAAGTTAAGATTGTGTGAGCATTCAGCCTAGATCAGCTTTATTGTCAATTTGGATTTGGTGGTATCGTGGATAAGGTCATCGCAAGACAGCATGGAGGAAATAACCGCACATTTCAGCACCAAGACACGGCCGCGTTCAGACAGTGCGGCCAGCACCACCACACAGTCCACAGGCAGCCGGATGCTCCTGCGACAGCGGCTCACCATGCTCATGACCTGCGTGGATGATCTGAACCCTAAAGACAAAGTTCATGCTCAGGTGAACAAAACCCTTGATGAAGCATTCGAGATCTGTGGACAGAAGGCTCAGCAGCGGCAGAAGGATCAGTTCAGGTTCTGTGTTTGCTGGATTTTAAATAGGGTTGTACAAATGATATCAGAGTCATTTCAATGTCAGATCAGTGATTGATGTCGAAAACTTTAGATTTGTCCACAGAAGAATCCTTTTGTTTTCCTGAGCATTTTTTTTCCTCTCACATCTCCTACAAAAAAAGTGTTCTTCAGTTGTATCTAGGATGTTGAGGATGTTTTTTTGAAGTCCTCTATAACCCAATATCTGGGATAGAGATGTCATTAGCCCTGCGTCCTCTCACTGATCAGTCTGGGTCTGTATGCAGGTTGAGCCTTTACACATGGACAGACATACACTGGAAGACCATTTGGCATTTAAACTGGGATCTAGTTCAGACAGAAATGAGTGTAATTCTGTTGTTTTTCAGAGCTGGATTATTCATTCATAAATCATCACACAACCAAGAGAATGGTCTTGTATTTATGATATGTGTATCATATCTGTAGGTTACTCTGATTTTAAGTTTCTCTGACCCTAAGCCTAGAAAACCTCTGGTTTTAAGACATGATGTTACTTCAAAACATTCCTTAACTGTAAGGGTATGTAAACAAGTGGTGCACAATATATTATTTGTGATATTGTGATACTGACTTGTTGATCTGCAATTCTGATATGACAGAAGGGTGAAGATATGAATAATCACAATATTTTATTTGAGTGTCATAAACAGTTTCACATGAGATATTTTCAGTGGGTGTTTATATATATATATATATATATATATATATATATATATATATCAAGGCATTATTTACTTTCTGTAGTGTTTAATACACTAGTTAAAACCTCAACTATGTTAATGTGCACCCATCACCCAACATCGGTGTCCAATCTCATCAATGGTCTTGAGGCTGAATGCAGCCAAGTACTCGTAGTTACTGATACTGAGTAAAATCTTTCTACATATAATCTTTAGTATTCAGAAGAAAGGTAGTTATTATTATTATTATTATTATTATTATTATTATTATTATTATTATTATTATTATTATATTTCAATTTATCCCAACCC
>CM067517.1:5820715-5950715 GCA_034509495.1 Acestrorhynchus altus
ATAGGTAGTTATTATTATTATTATTATTATTATTATTATTAATAATAATAATAATAATAATAATAATAATAATAATAATAATAATTCAGTGGTGCTGAAATTTCCCAAATGGCCAAGTTACACTTCCTTTTAGTGATCATGACTGACAACATCCGGTAGGTTCTCTGTGCCCACACATGAAGCAACTTCAGCTTTCATGAGAATCAGTTCAAACAACTCTGCATAAGTACAAGTTATTGGGAAGTATATCAACTTTAACAGCATAAGGGTTACCTTCAGGAACTCCTTCAGGGATCTGCTGTTGTCTCAGAACAGTTTCAATAGATTTATAAATGTATTATAAATTATAATGGGAGAGACACTGAATATGAACAGCAGAATGAGGAGTGGTTCAAGGTCTTTTTACTCAGTGGTGGTTCGTTGCTGTTGGCATGAGAGGGCATCTGCCTAAGTGTTACTACTACCAGGGTGAAAGGTGATGTAGAATATAAACTGAAAAAAAAACACCTGGCCTGGATAGAGTTAAGAATTGTTATGTGAATAGAATGCCACAGGAGTTTGGGTGGAGTCCCAGTCCGCTGTGACAAAACAGGGAATAGAAGAGTCGAGATGCTTGAGAATGGGAGCTGTGGTGAAAGTGGTCTTTAATTGAGTGAAGGCTCTCTCAGCGTTTTCGTTCCTGGCTAGCTGTTTGGGAGACCCTTTAAGAAGAGCAGGAAGGAGAGCAGCTAGGCTACTAAAATTGCAGATGGACCAACCACTGAAATTAGAAAAACACAACAATCGCTGAAGCTCCTTAATGAAGTGGGCACTGGACAGTTAGTGATTGCCTCCACCTTCTGGTCGCTCATGGTAACACTATCAACATAACCAAGGATGGAGACCATTTGGAGATGGAACTCACNTGCATTAGACCGTTGAGCCACTCTGACCTTTATTTTCCTGCAGCTTCTGTTTTTTTTTTTTTTCCCTGTGACAATAATAGCCATCTTTGTTTAATGCTACAGGCCTTTTTGCTTTGCTGAAGAAAATAAAAAGATCTTTGCCCAGTCATGAGCCTGTTTGTTGATCTTAGAAGTACAAATACTACTTGTACCATTTACTAGCTCCAGAAATGTCTAAGATGGATTAAACAGTCTCAGATCCTGATCCACAGTGTGCTTTCCTTGGAATTTCACGTGCCAATTCCTTGAAACAGTAATTGTTAATCACTGTTTGGCATAAACATGCTGGACTGATTACTCAAGGCAGAAGGAGAGTGGTCTGACTAATCCGTGTCCGAGTATTTCTTATGCACTTTTCTGTGCACATTTAATTTCCTCATTCTTTTCTGTCTTTTCTTTATTTCACCATGTTCTTTGTCCCCCCACAGGCTCTTCATGGTCACATGGAACGTGGCTACAGCAGAACCCCCAGATGATGTCAGCTCACTGCTTCAGCTTAATTCCCCAAAGAAAGCTGACCTTTATGTGATCGGGTGAGCGTGCCAGATGGGCCAAAACATCCATGCATAACCTTCTTACAGCGTCTAAGGCTTCTACATGTGCCGAAAGGGGAAGGAATGAGTTTTTACAAAATCCGGTTATTCTTTGTTCAGATGTCTGAACTGTTCAGATGTCTGTCTGTCTGACTGACATTGGCTCATTGTCATTGTCACACAAAAACCTTCAATCTCCAAATGAGAAGGAAAAAATAAAATCTTCTTAACTTCCAGTGGAAGTCAGTTTGAAAGGATTTTACACCAGTCATTTTGGAGCAGGTCACGGATGAGGTCCTTCCACAATTGGAGGAGTTTAAATATCTTGGGGTCTTGTTCACGAATGAGGGAAAATTGGAGCGGGAGATCGACAGGCGTATTGGTGCTGCATCAGCAGTGATACGGACTCTGTGAAAAGAGAGCTCTCGATTTACCGGTCGATCTACGTCCCTACCCTCATCTATGGTCATGAGCTTTGGGTCATGAGCTTTCGGATACAAGCGCCTGAAATGAGTTTTCTCTGAAGGGCGGCTGGGCTCTCCCTTAGAGATATGGTGAGAAGCTCAGTCAGAGTAGAGCTGCTGCCCCTCCACGTCGAGAGGAGCCAGTTTAGGTGGCTCGGGCATCTAGTGAGGATGCCTCCTGGATGCTTCCCTGGTGAGGTTTACTGGGCACACCCCACCGGGAGAAGACCCAGAAGAAGACCCAGGACATGCTGAAGAGACTATGTTTCTTGGCTTGCCTGGGAATGCCTTGGGGTTGGACCAAGTGGCTGGGGAGAGGGAAGTCTGGGTCTCCCTGCGGCCCGACCCCAGATGAAGAGGCAGAAAATGGGTGGGAAATGGATGGATTTTGGAGCATTTCTATTGGTTCATTCTTCTTTAAAATAAAGAAGTGTTTCTCAATCCTGGTCTGGAGGCACTCCTTCTCTGCATATTTTCGTTTCCCTTCCTCCCAAAGCACCTGGTTCTACTCATCATCTCATTAACAAGCCCGTCAGTTGCAAGGGGTGTATTAAAGCTTGAATGTGCAGGGCAGTGGTGCCTCCAGGATGAGGGTTGGGGAAAAACTGAGATTGAGAAGGATGTCAAAAAGAGAAAAATGGAGGTAGATTTTTTTGGATGACAGTGATGATTTTTTTGTTTTGTTTTTATGTCATACACATATTTTTGAAACGTTGTCTCCACAATATAATAATAAATAATTCTGGTTTATTTATAATGTAGGTTTTTGCCAAACAACAAACCTGCTTTGATGCTCTTGTGTTCTTCCCCAGTCTGCAGGAGGTGCGGGCAGCCCCTCTGAAGTTTGTTGCAGATCTGGCCTTTGACGATTCTTGGAGTCATTTGTTCATGAACACACTGGGGCCTCTGGATTATATTAAAGTACTGCTTCTTCTGCACCACTTTGTTATCATTTAATATTATGTCAGTTATTTAGTTAATAGTTCTATACATGTACTATTAATTTGACATTTAGTTGCTGTCCAAAGAAAACATGCATCACCAAAATGATGATGTAAACAAGTTAGTGTAAAATAAGAGTAATTATAGAGCATTTCTATTTACACATTATACAGAGTAGCTACATTGAAAACAATGAGGAAACTAAAAACCAACAAAAATGGAGATATGTTTTTTCAGTGGCTAGCAGTACTTTCCTGAGAGAAATGGTCATATTCAATATGATATAATGAAATATAATGAATATATAGAATGAAATATAATAAAAAGGTCAGTTTGGTGATTTTTCTTACTTAAACACAAACATTTTCTTGTTGTTTTTGGTTAAAATAAAACTTTTATTAAGAAAATCCATTTTAAATGGAGCAAGCTCTGATTAAATGGCACATTCTCTGCTCCGAACCAGGTCAATGCACCTTTAAGAGGCTGTAAATTCACTCCTGCTGCATCTGCCACAATTAAGTATGATATAAAAGGGTGTACATGATGTTCCCCAAGTCCACATTTTCTAAATGTGCCTAATGGTCAGGAGATCTGATGGTATTAAGAGTAGACCTACTTCCTACATGGTAGGTTTATTAGGTGTGGTCGAACAGTGTTAACCCTTAAGTTAATTTGCTGGTATGTTGACTGGTTGTGGGTCAGACAAAGACTAATTTATATAGTAATTTTAAATCTGTGCTGTGAATATCATGCGATGTACAGCAACAGCATTTTGAGTCTGCAATGAAAAGTACCTAACTAACATGACTACATTCTCTCCGCCTCCTTTACCCAGGTGTCCTCCATAAGGATGCAGGGCCTGCTTCTGCTGTTCTTTGCAAAGTTAGAGCATGTCCCCTTCATCAGAGACATCCAGGTCAATTACACTCGCACTGGAATCTTTGGCTACTGGGTAGGTATAGGAATGAGTGATGCAGGTCTATGAAATACTATTCATTGTTTTAATTACATATTAATTTCTCATATTGATATCTGTTTTGATGCTGACTGGAAAACTAAACCCTCATTGGATAAATCTCCTCCTGTAATCTTTTTAGGGTAATAAAGGAGGGGTGACCATTCGCTTGTCTTTTTATGGCCATATGATGTGTTTTGTCAACTGTCACCTGGCTGCCCACATGAATTATGCCTCAGAAAGAGTGGATGAGTTTGAGTACATCCTGGATTCTCAGAACTTCCAGGGGAAGAAGGCTCTATCTGTACTGGACCACAAGTAAGTAGTCATTAAAGCATGCACTACTGCGATTTCAAACTCCATTTTAACCCTGATTTAGGTGGTATTTCCTGACGTTTGATTGTGAGCGACTTGTCTGGTCAGAGATGATCTGCTACACAGTCCGTTAGCGGATGCTCTTCTTTACAAAGTGTCTAAAACCTATCATACATGCAGAGAAGGGACGAGGAGAGATTGCCACTGCATTATTTGTGTGTATTTATGGAGAGAGGTGTTAGAGTTCTGTGGTGCTCAGTCATGAAAAAAGTTACAGGACAGTATGTGTTTTAAGATTTTCATGAATTGAATACTTTGTCTTTTGACTTCTGCTCCTACTTTTTAGGATTGTATTTTGGTTTGGAGATTTGAATTTTCGTGTGGAGGACCATGGGATGCACTTCATCCGAAACTGTATCACAAGTCGAAATTTCCAATTGCTGTGGTCTAAGGATCAGGTATGAAAATGTCCAGTGTCAATGTTAGTGTCCTCTGAAAGTAGGAATGGAATGATGGAATGATGCTTTCGCTCTTTTTATCCTCCACCTGAGTGCTCATCACTAAGGGAAGCTGCAATTCATGGCTCTTTGTGGCCATAAACAGACTAGGAGACACATAGACAAACTTTAAAATATGGCTACATAAAGTGGCTGTAAAGTTCTCACCATCATTGCCCAGCCTTTCAGTTCTGCTCCACTATTTATCTTCTTTAACCTCCACATTATTTTTAGGTTCTCATATTCATTTGTGTTCTGCTACAATTGAATAGAGCTGTTCTGCTTCAGTCTTGATGCTCATTGGTTTGGTCTGCAACCACAACCACAGAACTCTGATTAGTCAGTCCGATTTCAACACATTCATATATTGCAGAAGAGCAAGCTCTGATTTAAAAAATGATGCGGCATCACAGTCTGTCTTGCCATGTTTATTTTCATCCGTAAAAATTGGACCCCAAGTGTCTTTAGATTTCTTGCTAAAACAATTGTTAGTTTTAAAACTCTAGTTTCGGTATGAACCCTGGGTTTTTGCCTATGAAGACTGTGTTGTTGAATAGACTAAACCAACATAAAGACCAGAGAGTTGTCCATGGGATGTGCCAAGAAATGCAGTGATGAGTTTTATCGGCAGATGAGCCCTAAATTATCCTCAGCCAAACTGTGTAGAAATCCAAAGCATTTGCGCTTGTCCGTTCAACATGGTGGAGGTCGTGTGGTGGCTTTGGCTTCCATGGCTTTGAAATGAAATTCCAAACTATCATCATTAGATCTCAGATTCAGATCACCTTTGTCATTCCAGGCCTTTGAGAGGAGACTGCATGTGCACTGACTTTATGACTGCTTTCCCTTCAGCTTACCATAATGAAGACGAAGGTACCTATACTACAGCAGTTTGAAGAAGGACCTCTTGAATTTCAACCGACTTATAAATTTGACTTGAACTCTGACACCTATGATTCAAGGTAGTTATGCTTTTGTGGTTGCAGATGAGTAAATATCTAATAGATACACTTATGAACTCAATGCTGGTCCCATATCACAGTAGATAAAATGCCAAAAAGGCCTTTTCATGCTTTGATTAATTGGGAACTGATTAGTGGCAACTGTTGTGAGGTTCGACAAGCTTTACAGAGTGAAGTGTTAACATAATTAAGATCATTTGACTCCTTCAAATGTATGGCTTTGGTTTAGCTCGAATTTCCATCCTCATAACAGTTGCTGTAAGATTTTGTTTTGTGGGCAGAGCATGGATAGGCCACACAAAATGTCACAGACACTTTATTATCAGTATCATATGTGAAAACGTCCCATGTTGTCATTTTCCACAGCTTCTTATGTTTGTTCTCTTTTGCCCTTGCAGGGTACAGAAGGCTTGGTTTGGTCTTATGTAAGCTTTGAACTCCCCCCAATGTCTTCCCACTCTGCCAAACCCTCACTTATGCTTCTCTACCACTCTTCCCCAAAACCCGGCTTTCACTCTGGTTAATGGAAACAATATATTAGTCTTCCTGTCCAGAGCTGAAATTACTCTGCTTCCGAGCACTAGCCACATTAACCCAGGCCAACCCCATTTCACATTGTACTGGGTGAACCTTGCCCTGCCTTGTCTCATTGTGTTTAGGCCTAATGCATTCCTAAGGTGATTATACATAAGGTGATTATTGATGTAATGACTGTGATTGCACACAAGGAGATTATAGATGGTGTAACTATAACGGAATGCGTATGATTCACTTTGGTTTTTGTTTACTCATAAAAAGCACATGACATGGTTCTTTGTAGTATGTAGAACATTACAATAAAAATGCGGTTCTAGATAAGGATAGCTAAATGCTTTACAAAACGAGCACGAGGCTCTTACAAATGGTTACTCTGGAACCTCCCTCGACTCAAATGACCTGGTCTTCTGTCCACCACTCACCTGTTGTTTACTATATGTGCACTTTCATGTCATGTGTACGTAATTAACCCTCCATATACAATATATATATATATATATATATATATATATATATATATATATATATATATATATATATATATATATATACTATATATATATATATACTATATATTGCTGTACTGCCTATGTAGTCATTTGTACATCTGCTATGACAATGCTCTGCATAACTCATTACAGTAATAATGATACAATCCATGATGTCACTGCCCATCTTAAAAGAATTCTCTGAATCATCTGTCATCTGTCATTTGGCTTTTATTATAAGTGTTTTTCTTCTCTTTGGACAGATATATGGTTGAAAAACACTTAAGATATCATGACTCTAAGCATCTTATAAAGGAGTGGTTCACTGAAAAGCAATTGTTTACAGTTGTTCTCCTTATTTGAAATGTATTTTTATTTGAAATGTAAAAGTACATCCGGAAAGTTTTCACTGTGCTTCTTTTTCCACATTTTGTTACGTTACAGTCTCATTCTAAAATGGATTCAGTTTTTTTTCCCCTCAAAATTCTTCACACGATACCCCACGATGACAAAGTGAGAAACGTTTGTTTTAAATCTTTGCAAATGTATTCAAAGTAAAGCATAATATAATGCGCATAAGTATTCACAGCCTTTTGTCATGACACTCAACATTGAGCTCAGGTGCATCTTGTTTCCATTGATCCTCTGTTTCTACAGCTTGATTGGACACCTGTGGTAAATTCAGTTGATTGGACGTGATTTGGAAAAACACACCTGTTTATATTAGGTCTCATAGTAAACAGTGCAGGTCAGAACACAAACCAAGACATGAAGTCTAAGGAATTGTCTGTAGACCTCAGAGGCAGGATTGTATTGAGACACAGATCTGGGGAAGCATACAGAAAACTTTCTGCTGAATTGAAGATCCCAATGAGCACAGTGGCCTCCATCATCCATAAATGGAAGAAGTTTGAAACCACCGGGTCTTTTCATAGAGCTGGCTGCCTGACCAAACTGAGTAATCATGGTACAAGGGCCTTAGTCAGAGAGGTGACACTCTGACAGAGCTCCAAAGTTGCTCTGTGGAGAGAGAAGAACCTTCCAGAAGGACAACAATTTCTGCAGCACTCCACCAAAGATGACTGCAGTGATGTGCAGAGACATCCTTGAAATTTACAGAATGGGAGAACTTCCCAAAAACAGATGCCAAGCTTGTATCATCATCATCATACTCAAAATGAATTGAGGCTGTAATTGCTGCAAAAGGTGCGTCAACAAAGTACTGAGCAAAGGTTGTGAAAGATTTCAAACAGATTTTCTCACGTTGTCATTGTGGCATATTTTATGTAGAATCTTGAGGGGAAAAATGAATTTTTGGAACAAGGCAGTAACATCAAAATGTGCAAAACGTGAAGGGCTGTGAATAGTTTCGGATGCGCACACACACACAAAAAAAAAGCATACTCGTAATACTCGTAAATCCACTAAAACTCCCTCAACACCATGCAAATACAAACCTGCCTTGCATTCTCTTTATGACTGCATGCACTGAGGCATGGCGTCAGTACCATAACTGTTTGGTGTGAATACATGTACGGTTACACCCCTTCATGTGTTTGTTGCGTTTCCTTTATATCCAAACTGAAGAAAAAAAAAAATCAGATACCACATGTTTTGGCTCATCAGCTACATTTGGAATAAGGAGCATTTGAAAATAGTGAACCAGTTCCTTCAATAGATTATTCTCTATTGTGAGGAAACTCTCACGTAGCAGAGGCATTGAAGCCCTCAATAAGAGCAGAATGTGAGCTTCCAAACACTGCAGTAAGTCATTCTTCTTTCTCTCCTTTTCTCTCCCTGTAACTGGCCAGTGGAAAAAAGAGAAAGCCTGCCTGGTGTGATCGGATTCTCTGGCGGGTGAAGCCCAGGCAGCCTCCACCAGATGATGTTTTTGAAGAGGACGATAATGATGCAGTCAAAGAGAAGAAGAAACAACTCCTAGAGGATCTGATGGAGAAACACCCCCTGAAAGTGAAACAGGACACTTACACCAGCAACATGGAGTACGGCGTTAGTGACCATAAGCCTGTTATTGGCATATTCACTCTGGAGGTGATCCTTAACTTCATTCATTTCATTTAGAACTTCATTCAGAATAATCTGGTAGAAAGAGTACGCTGATTCTCCATTAACAAGCATGGGCACAGTTGAAAACCGTCAACAGTCATCCTGCCAATGGGATGTTCTGAAGCCCTTCACAGCATATTTTGGCTAATGATGATGGGCATGGAATGCACATTAAAAGTAAACTCAAAATACTATCACGATACAAATGGCTGATCTTGTCGGTAACAACACAGCCTTCCCCATGACTGAGTCGTAATCACACCAAGCACTTGCAGATAAAATTGCTACGAGAACAGTTATTTGAGCGATGCCATAGAACAGGGTTTCTCAACCAGTGGGCTGTGAAGCACACACTAGTGGTCTCCCAGTCCATCCTCAGTGGAAGTGTAAATTAAAAAGAAAATTAATGACGTAACTGTAAACATATAAACATGAATAGAAATGCAATAATAAAATCACAGAAGAGGTGCAGAAGGCAATTGAAACAGTATCAGAGACAATGCAGCCATGGTGCATCTGTGCATTTGCACATAAAGCGTTTCACATTCATGGCATTTAGCAGTAGCCTTTATCCAGAGCGACTTACAAAAGTGCTTTGCTGGTCACTCAGATATCCTTAGTTAAAAGAGGCTCGAATCCAGAGATTCCTTACGCTTAGATGTTGTTGAAACTAATGTCAGATTGGAGACCAACAAGAGTCAGTATAAATTTTAAGGAGTTATATACTCTTGAAACAGATGGGTCCTCAGTTTGCGTTTGAAGACAGCGAGTGTCTCAGCTGTTCAGACCCCCAGGGGAAGTTTGTTCCTCCACTTTGGTGTCAGAGCAGAAAAGAGTCTGGATGCTTGCTTGCAATTTGAATGATGGTGGGTCAAGCCGAGCTGTACTTGATGCTGAAAAGGCTCTTGGTACAGCTTGAGCTACAGCTCGAGTTTTGTAGGACATTGTGCTTTGTAGATAGAAACATGTGACCGTGAGGTAAGAGGTTGAGAACCATTTATAAGAACCTTTTTATGTTAAAGAGCTGTGTTTTTGTTTAAAACCTCGTTATCTAATGGTGCTTTTCCACTGCATGTGTAAGATGTGAAATGTAAACCTTGCAGAATCCTAATTGTGTGTCATTACCTGTATTAGTACTGCAATCCTGTCTTTTCCTCTCTTCAGCTGAGGAAGATGTACGACATTCCACTGGTGCGTCTGCGTGCTGAAGGTGATTGGAGTGCAGATTTGGACGCCATGGTGACTTACAGCCCCCTGCAGCCCTTCCCTTCCAGTTCCTGGGACTGGATTGGGCTTTATAAGGTCAGATTTTATGGCAGCACACTGTGATCTCAATAAAATCAAGGGAGAAAGTGACTTAAGATTCTTGTTAATGTGCTGTATTGACATGCTTTTGACTACATTGGATGAAGAAGGGTGACATATTTTGCTTCCAGGTTGGGTTCAAAAGCATTTCGGACTACATCACCTACACCTGGGTGAAAGACGACCAGGTGGCCTTCAACGATGAGCTCATACAGGTAATGTTCTGTGTGAGGCACATACAGGCTTGTGCTTGAGTTGACCTTATTTAATATGATTTTTATTTCTACCCACAGGTTTATGTGAGCAAGGAGGAGATTCCAGTTGTAGGGGCGCAATGTGTCCTGTGCTACTACAGTAGTAACCTACAGTGCATTGTGGGCATTAGTGAACCTTTTAAAGTGAGTACACCTGCACCAGACACACGGGGCTCCCACAAAGTATCCTACATTTGTGCAGTTTCTAAAAATGTGTTCATTGTGTTAGAAAATCAAAACACATTACTGTTTCTGGCTGTGCTTCTGCAGAACCTTTAGTACCTTTTAGAACAGTACAGTAAGAATACTTCATGATTTCTCCACACAGTGGCCCTTATTTCTCAAAGTTGTGTCAAAAATAAACACAAATTGAAGCATTTAGAAAGCAATCCATTTCTGGAGTCACAGTTTTACTGTATCTGTAAAAACGCTGCTGTGTGTCTTTAAATTGAATGTTGGTGGTCTCAGCATTTGATTATAAGTACCGTATTTTCTGGACTATAAGCCGCTACTTTTTCCCCACGCTTTAAACCATGCGGCTTATAACGAGGTCTTCTTACATATGTTATTTTCCTTTTTTATTTTTTTAAACTTTGTGGGTGTGGCTTATATTCCGGTGCGTCTTATATTCCAGTGGGGCTTATAGTCCGGAAAATACGGTACATAAGAGATCTACAGTCATGTCAGTCAAAGAACTACCTACACTGTTAATAGTAACCCTCCCCCCATGTTTTATTATTTTTTTTTTGTAATGTGAAATATTGTTATGTTTGTTATTTATTTTTATATTAATCTGATGATTTTTTCCATTCCAAAAGCATAAAGCATCTTATAAGAATGATAAATCATTTCAAAATGTAGGGAAGGCATACTCACGAGTAATTACATTTTGAGCTTCTACATCTCCACATGGTGTAAAAAATGAAGGTTAGATATAGTTTAATAAGTATGAGTACAAACTCTTTTGTTAGATGGACTCTCCTCTGTTCATTTTCGATGTGTGTTTTGTTTATTTGTTTGTTTGGTTTTGGATTTTTTGATTGGTTGCATTGTGTCCCAGAGCATAAATCATATAAAATCAATCAATTAATCAAAATGTATTTACAACAAAGGAGTTCTCACAAATCAGCTTTACAGAAATCTGGGTCCAAGCTTCAAATGAGCAGCCAGTGAGCAACAGTGGCGAAGAAAAACTCCCTCAGACTAGGAGGAAGAAACCTTGAGAGGAACCAAGGCTCAAAAGAGGAACCCGTCCTCCTCTGGTTGACACCGGATAACACAGAAATAAATCATATATAACTGAATGAATGATATCAATTGTACAGATACACAAGAATATTTAATCATACACAACTTTTATAAATAAGGGCCAATGAGTCTGCCATTAATCAGAGGTCTGGAAAAACGAATTTTCTCTTAAATACGTGTAATTTTGAAGTAATGAAGGTAATATCAGAGTTAATCAGGGGTTAATCAGTGCTTTCTGTAACCTAGTTCTGTATTCATCTTCTGAATTAACATCGCTGCTGTCCAATCAGAAAGATCTTTGTCCATTTATACTTTCTCCATTGTTTGAACCCTGTGTTCAATGGAAATGCACCAAAATGACTTCTGATTATTCTTATTTCACGTTACCTTCCATTCAAATTAAGAACACGTCTGCCTTCCCCTGTAAGTCACTGTTTTGGAGATACGTGTTTTTCATCGGACAGCAAAGATATGTTCAATTAAATGAGCAGGCACTTTTGAATTCATCACTGTAAAAATATTTTCTTATGAATGTTCACTATGTTTTAGGTTCATGAGTCCAGAGCTGCAGTTGAAGAAGGCTTACTCCCTGAAAACATTAATGGACTGGACCAGACAGTAGCCGGTTAAGACCACTGGCTTGGCCTTTTAAACCAGCACTTTGAAACTGTATCTGACGAGATCAAATAAGTGCAATTCTTTCAGAACAGTGCTTATGGTGATAATGAATCGTTTGCTTTCCTTCTGTCTTATTTTGGATGTTTTCTTTTTGTTGTTCTGCCACTGTAACTTTTATCAGTGATGTTTTGGCTGACAAATGATTTAAACGTTTGTTATGAATATAAAGCAGAGTACGCAACATCACATTTTACCAAAGACTGTGATCCTCTATATCCTATTATAGATGTTTGTCCAGTCCCAGTTTTGGCATTTCAGTGTTATATAGCCTTAAACTGTAATATTAGACATTTTCAAGTGTCCATTTTAACTATTTTACGTCTATTTACATATATTTAATGCTTTTTCCGCTTTAGGTCCTTTACATTTCTATTCTTTAATCAATCACATCAGTGTTATTGTTTCTTTGTCATTCCATTTCATTATAACCAGACCTGTTACAAAGATGTACACAGTTGAGTCAAATCATAACCACCTCCCTGTTTCTCCTCTGACCATACAGGAGTACTTTGAAGTCCTGTTGTTACAGACTGTAGATCATCTGTTTCTCAGCCTACATTGTTCTCCTACTTACCCCCTGGACCCCACAGAACCACCACAGAGCAGGTATCATGTGGGTGGTGGGTCATTCACAGCACTGCAGTGACACTGTCGGGGGTGTGTTAGTGTGTGTTAAGCTGATACGAATGGACTAGATTTATACACCGTTTATACACCGTGTCCACTAGTTGTCCACTCTGTTAGACACTCCTACCTCGTTGCTCCACCTTGTAGATGTACAGAAGCTCCTCTGTTTCTGCACAGTTTGTGTTTTTGTGTTGGTTTTTCTGGTTTGTGTTTAGTCCTTCATCTAGTGTCTAGTGTTCAAAGGACACTGTTGGCTGTATTTTTGTGGTTGGTGCACTGTTCTCAATTCAGCAGTGACACTGAGGGGTTTAAACACTCCAGCAGCACCACTGTGTCTGATCCACTCATACCAGTGCAAAACACACTAACACACCACCTCCATGTCAGTGTCACTGCAGTGCTGAGAATGACCCACCACCCACATAATACCTGCTCTGTGGTGGTCCTGTGGTGTCCCGATGATTGAAGTGTGTAAGCAGAGATCTACAATGTGGACCACAGGCTGTTATTATAGATCTACAGATTGCTCCTGTATGGTCAGTGAAGTTCACTATAATGTGTACAAGTGAAGAAACTAGGTGTTCCTAATAATGTGACTGTGTACAAATACTGTATATAACATTTCAGCACTGTCATGCAAAAATATTGTATCTCCGTTTCATATTGAACGGACCAATGCAAAAGGTCCAGAATGACACGGAATGAAATTTGATGACATTGGCTTCCATTGTAAGTTTAGAAGGTTTCTTCCTTATCCTGTGAAGATGCCGCTTCAGAGATGGAAACATGGTTTTTGCATCACAGTGACAAATGGTTGCAGAATGTATCAGAATATGCACTGATTGCTTTGATATGTGTAGTTTGTTGGGAATATTTACATTTGTATAATGGAGTGATATTTTATTTGTATATGTTATTGGGTGAGAACTAAATCAAATACCCTGTAGAAGGTGCAGGTCTAAATCTGTGAACCAAGGCAGATCTCCCCTCTGTGTCAGTAACAGATATGTTTTATGTGTGTATACTGTTTATTTTTTTTGTCTTGCAGAGCTCTTTATGGTATCAAGATAGAAAAATAATGTTAGAGATTTAAAATATTCTCAGTGTAATTAATGGTTCCCTGATTTTAGTAAATCTTTCTCTGAATGTAATAAATTGTTTCATTAGTTTAACAATATATTCTTGGTTTAATACATTGTGCTCTCTGGTTAAACAAAAGTTGGGTTCTAAACTGAGGGGATGATTTATGTCTAAATATTATTGGACCAGAGGTAGTAATCCAGGTCCAGGTCTACCTTGAGCTGCCCAAGCAGTCGGGATTATATCCTGGCTCAGCTTTCTTTACCTGGATTGCCCACCTCTGTTAGGGGCTCTGTATTATTTAAATATGACACAAAGGTTTATTGACTATTTACTGTATTTATATTTATGTTGTATAAAAGATGGACATCATTAGCCAGTCTGTTTAAAACCAACAACTATTTAATTCAAGCATATGCATAGCAGCAATGTGAAATACTGATTTAATTCAAATAAAATTATTTTTTTTGTATAACCTACGCTGTATTGATGATTTGTTTATTTAGTAGCTTTAGTAGTTAATTCAGCTAAACACAATGATGTTTTCCTCTAAGCTCTGCCCCCGAGCTGACAGTGATGTTGCTATAGCAACAGTGTGTTTACAGCCTGAGGCCGAGCTGCAGTTTGCTGGACTCTGACAGGAGAGACTTTACTGCCTTACTGGATTAAACAGGCTTTTAAAGGTAAGACATTGTGTGAATTGTTTCTTCTACACTATTGCAAGGCTTTGTGAAGCTGAAGGTCGTGTATTTGTTTATTATAGTCTAGTTTTCTCATTTAACCATGTTAAATGAGTGAGTGTTTGGCAGTATGTTGGTAGTTACATACAACCTTACTTTTCTGATGGGTCTCCATGTGTTTAAGTACCTTTAATTGACATTGTTATGTGATTGAAGCCTATTGTGATAATTGTGTTTATAAGGAATGTCCTGCTGGTTCAAACCTCTCACTTTTAGCCTTTATATGAAATCAGAAGATGTGTCTTAAAGTATTTAAAAATATATGTTTATTATGTTTGGTCACTGGTTTAACTATTTTTAGTTAAACATATAAAGTTAAAACCCCACAGTGGTTTATTTATACTTTATTACTTTATATTTCATTTATAGTTTCATTTATAGTTTATAGTTATACTGTATATATATGTATATATACTATCTATAGATAGATAGATAGATCGGTCGGTCGGTCGATCATGTTGTATAAATGATTTAGGCCTCACCTGAACTTGTCATCTGTAATTCTTACCGTAACCTGATATGACCTCCTCCTTCCACAGTGCAATGTCTCAAATAATGGAGCCAACTCACAAGTTTCTGCCTTCTGAATGGAAGCATGCGAACCAGGTGCATTTTGGAATGGCTGAGGCTGAGCGCGCTCGATCTGAGCGACTCACTGCTGAGTGCAAGAGGCTGGTTGAGGAGAGTGAGAAGTCTGTGAGACGCATGCAGCATGATGCCAACAAGAGGATAGGTAACACCTCCCATTAAATCAAACTTCCTGGATTGAACGGCCTGACCCAGCTATGTTGGCAGTTGTTATGAATGATCTCATTTGTAAATTATTAGCGGATTTCTAATTGTTCTGAGACCTTTTTAAATCCCTTCCCATCTGCATCTACAACCTTCTTTATTTGGATCTCACCGTGCTCATCCCACTTCAGCAATCAACAATAAGTTTCAATAAGAGAGGCTCCTCCAAAGTACTCTGTAACCAAGTTCTGTTCATCTGCAGCACATGACTACTAATTTTACATATACCTGTGTCGTCCCTGACAGAAGTCTTGTCGCACAACGTCATAGTAACTTTAAATGGTACATAACCTCATTTGTAATCAATCAATTGTTAGAATAAATAGTTTACTGTCAAGGGCTTTCACATAAATAACTGGGTGCAAAATTAAACTGTCAAAAAAGTGTCCTGATGTCCACAGTTTGGTAAAAAGCCCATAACATCTGTTTTTGCAAGTAAAAAAGTCTTGTTTTGTTTTTAAATGATTGAACCAATCGCATGTTAGAGCTTCTCCTGGGACAGAACATGTTTCCAGGTGTTCTAAGAAGAACCTCAGCACACCAGACTCTCATGTGAAGTGCAACTTGTCCTCTGACAACATGCCAAAGATTCAACCGCAAAGCGAAGTGTTGATCATCGAGATGTTCTGCTGCTCATGTGGCAGATATCTTTAATGTATTCAAAGGTCAAGAGGAGAGGATATGAAAAAGATTTTAAGAAACTGGTGATGTTTATGACGAGCCCAGGTCAGACAGACTCCTTAAGACAACTGTTCGAGAGGAACCGTTTGCTGCTAGCCATTTTTCAACTGCATCGGAGCTACATGAGATCTCATCACCAGAAAATGCTGTATCTACAAGAACAGTTTGTTGAATCTTTTCACATAGTTGTCTTTGTGGCCATATTAGTTCTCAGAAACCACATTTCTTGCAGAAAGGATGGACAGTGGAAAAGTGGCAGAAGGTTGATTTGTCTGATGAATCATCCATTGAACTGCATCCCATTTGTTGCAAATACTGCCAAAGACACGTTGGAATCTGCATGGAACCAAAATGGAACCAAAAAGCATGGTCTGGGGTTGCATCCAGTAGCATGTGCAGCCAAGAGTGGATGGCAACATCAACACTGTGAAGTTTCAAGACATTTTTGCTGCCCATTACATTCCAATCCACAAGAGAGGGCACATTCTGTAGCAGGATGGCGCTCCTTCTCATACTTCAGCATCCACATCAAAGTCCTGAAAGCAAAGAAGATTGGCCCAGTCACCAGACATGAACATTATTCAGCATGTCTGGGGTAAGATGAAGGAGCAGGCTTGGAGGAACTCTGCTTTTTTACCATTCCAGATGACTTCATCAATACGCTATTTGAGTCACTGCCAAGTCATGTGGATGCAGTCCTCCAGGTTCATGAAAATCATACATGATATTAATTCTTTTTTCCAAGGCACCATGACTTTGTTCTAATGTTATTGTAATGTTATTGAAACAAAACCTTTGGTATAATGAACATAAACTGCAGCACTTTGCCTTTCATATGAGCAATTTTTGATTTTAATTGATCAACTACAAGTCAAGTTATTATTTGTTGTTCCTACAACTTGGATAGGTGACAAGACTTTTGTGAAGGACTGTAGATTTTTTACTTGTAGACCCCCTCTCCCCAACCTGTCAAGGGCAAAGGACCACCGCAGCCCTACCAATGACCAGATATTATTCTGGAGGTGGACAATTCTAGCAGTCCAGCAGTGACACTGACCTGGTAGCACTCTACAATAGACAGCACTGCTGAGGTTTCTGTCTTAGAAATCACCTTGTTTGTGCACAGTTAGATCTTATAGTTGTAGGTCTACCAGAGTGGACCACCCTCCATATAATCTGGATGGAGGTGGTCTTGATATGATCCGTTTCCATGGATGAGTGGGCAGAGAGTGCTCATAAGATAAATACAGTTGTAAGTGTAAGAAATAATATTTAATAATATTATTAAAATAATAATAGCCTAATAAACTAGAGTGTATTCTGTGGTCTCTCTCCATCAGAGCAACGAATCAGAGACATTAAGTTCTGGAAGCTGGAGCTGGACCAGAAGCTGCAGGAGATGGTGAAGGAGCTTGAGGAGCTCATCACTTTTAAGAATCGAGTGGAGAAAGCACTGGAGAGCACCTCTGAACCTCTGAAAGCTACCATAAACTGTCTGGAAGAGAGGTGGGTGAAATACTTTTCTCTTTTCTAAAGCAACCTTTCAGAATTTCATAGCTGGTGCTTCACTGAGAAATCTACCTGATCTACCTTCCAGCTAAAGACTTTAACCGTATCAAAGTGTAGTTATCTTTTGATATCCTAATTATGGCTCCAGACAGAAGAGGGTGGCGATAGACCTGGTGAGTGATGAGGTGGAAAAGGAGCTGATGAAGGAGAAAGAAGTGATAGAAGGAGTGATAACCCTCCTCCAACGCACTCTAGAGCAGATCGTTGAGCAGATCAGGTGAGCCACAGAGATTCGATCTTGAGTCAAACTGTGATAATAGAGTATTAATCACTGTAAAATGGATAAATAGACTAATCTTCTGTGACTTGTGACTGTCCTGTTATCAGTTATGGGTATTTTATTCTCTAATAACTTATACAGACAATGAAGATCAGCCATAACATTAAAATTACTGACAGATAAAATGAAAAACATTGATTATCTGGTTCTAATGGCACCAGATAAGAGGTGAACAGACACATTAATCAGCAAGTTATCATCAAGTTCATGTGTTGGAAGAAGGAAAATGGGCAACCATTCTGATAGTTATGGTAATGCCAGACTATAATGTTCTAGATGACTGGGTCAGAACATCTCCATAACATCGGGCAGGTCTTCTCAACCATGTCACTGCTCTAGCCGGCCAATACGTAATAAGCATGAGACCCCGCTGTCCACAATCTGCATGAGTTAGCTTAGCGTGCTACAATAACACACTAACTATTGGTAAAGGTGATACTCGTGGCTGGTGTGCAAGCGAAAATAGATGCCTCACTTAATCTAATGATTTAATGTGCACCATGCCCCAACTCCAGCAGAAGGTCCTGATGTAAGGAATCAGATCTCCTATTGCCAATTAGCTCTCGGAGATGTTCACTTACTTTTTCTAGCCTCCACTGTGGATGTTTCGTTGGGAGTGACAAGGCTGGACAAGATTAGAAATGAGCAGATCAGACGGACAGTGAAGGTGGAGCAGTTTGGAGGTAAAGCCAGAGAGGCCAGGTTGAGATGGTTTGGACATGTGTTGAGGAGGAATAGTGGATGTATTGGACAAAGAATGTTGGAGATGGAGCTGCTGGGCAGAAGCAGAAGAGGAAGACCTCAGGGAAGGTTTATGGATGTAGTGAAGGTGGACATGGAGATGGTTGGTGTAACAGTGGAGGAGCAAGATGGAGGCAGATGATCAGCTGTGGCGACCCCTAAAGGGAGCAGCCGAAAGAAGATGACTGTGGATTGGGTTTGTCTATAAAAGTGATGTATAAATGTGATCTGACACATAGGTCATGGTTTATCATGCCTCTCGAAAATGGTTGATTATATACTACGTTATTGATGTTCAGTGCTTTTTGACATTTGACTTGTTTGAACTTCCACTCTTTCTGTTCCTTTGTGTTGTTGCAGACTCATCCGCTCGGCTAAATACTCATTGGAAAAAGATCTGCGGGATAAATTTCAGGCAGAGCGTATTGACGATTTCTGCTCCATGCTCACCACCACTTTAGGCAACGTTGAGGAGCAGATTGGAACGGCACAGTTCACTGCAGGAGGGTAAAGACATGAACAGATGGAGAATTTGACTTCGGTTAGAAAAGCTTGTCCCATGTTGTCTGTGTTGTAGTGACGGGGCTATAGAGACGTGACCCCTGAAGCTGCACAGTCTTTAAATGAAATTGTCCATCATAATATACCACTTTTGCTGGTATGTTATATATTGTCATTCTATGGCCAGTCAGGTCACTGTATTAGCAAGTGCTTTGCTATATGGACAAAAGTTTTGGGACACCTACCCATTCTGTTTCCTATCAAGGCTATTCGGCTTTTGTTGGATAAACTGTTTCTACTGTCCAGGAAAAGCTTTCTATTCGATTGTGGAGCATTGCTGTGAGGATTTGATTGTATTCGGCAACAAAATTGTTAGAGAGGTCAGGAAGTTTGATGATCACCTCCTCCAAATAGTACTGTAAGGAGCATCGTCATTCCATCATTCTTCATTAGTGAATGAGTTAACGTGTGTCTCCGCATCAGCAGCTCCATCCTCCAGTAGATGTCAGTAATGTACCAGTGAATGTCTGTGTTCTCATGTCTGGCCCAACTGATCAAAATCCACCCTGAAGATAATTCACCGTAGTCTTTCACTGTACTGTGCTGCATTCATGATTTGAGTTATCCTTGTGGAAACTGTAGAGGCCCAGTGACCCCAGAAGAGTGGGAAAACTTCTCTGACATTAACATCAGGAAAGCAGAGAGGGAGAAAAATAACTCCCTGTCTCTGAGAGCGCTGGTGGAGAGTCTGCTGGGACAAACAGCTACGGACATGCAACGGCAGCACAAGACCACTGGCACGGCACTGGAGCTGCGCATACAAGAAACCCGAACTGCTAAAGATCAGCTGGAACACCAGCTTAACAAGGTACATATGGGCCTGAGTTATTCACGTTTTAATTATCTGTGGGTTTTAATGTGATTGTTTGGAAAAAACAATAATTTTACTGCTAAAGCAAGTTTGTGAGATCCTTACAGAGCAGGTAAAGTTCTCACAGCCATGCAAATGACACATCTGGGTTGCATATGATGACAAATATTAAATTTGGGCCACTTTTACCAGCTGTGTGAGCACATTGTTTCCATCGTATGTGACAGACATGTCATTTTCTGTGAACAGCAACAAAACACATTCTAATATTTTCAGTTCCAATTTGGGCCACAAATACTTCATGAAAACTAACCCATGATGGCTCTGTGTGTTTCTAATGAAATGGCTGAACACTGATGCAGGAGGAAGTTGCTGCAGCATCACAAGAAAATAGAAAGCTTAAAAGCAAAGTTTTAAGCTGCCAGTAACGCAAATGAAAGAAGTGGCCTAAATAATGTGCCTAGTGATAAGCCCAGTTGTCCGATAACCTCTGTGATGCTGGTGAAAATTAAAGTTAACCTCCAGGAATGGGCCTTTTATGCATAGGGTAGAGAGTGCAAACTGTTCAGATGAGTGTTGGATGTATGTCGTATTAAAAAGGTAGCGTTAAGAGCTTAAAAAAGATCAGATTTGGTGAGAAAATCATAATTGGGCCAAAATGTCTGCTCTGGGAGGTTTAGTTTAATTTGCCAGCATACGATCTCGCTATAGAAGGTTGGAATATTCAGTCATGGCCACTTCCTCCATCTGTGTTCTTCTTTTCCTTAAAAACTTTAAGCACATGGCGCGATCACGGAAAGTGTTTTCCAAATCTGTAAACTGGATTTGTATCAGATTTCAGTACCAAATATAAAAGTGGCACAAATCGGAATCTAAATTCACATATGATGCACATCAGATTGTTGGCAGTGTGACTCAGTATGAACTGCCATATCATTCATTAACATCATGGGTCCAGTTCCAAATTCAATAGATGCAAATATAGTATCTGGCATGTCTTTTATGGGGGTGATTTCTGCAAATAAACATCCAAAATGGCAACCTTACAGAAAATACAATGTCCGTCAGTGTAAAAATCTTTATTCCCAGTAATTTTGGAGAATTTCTATTAGTCAAATGAGGTCAGAAAGCTGACATCAGCAGTATTTTAAATCATATTGAATATGCTGAACTTGTTGCTTGAAGCCGAACCGTGAGTGAGTTCTGTAACAGTAGATTTCCTGTCTTTTGAAGCTGCTGGTGGAGATAGCCAACCAGGAACAGAACGTGGAGGCTCTGAAAGTGGCCATTGCTGATAAAGAGGGTCCTCTGAAAGTGGCCCAGACACGGCTATATGCCCGCAGCCAGCGGCCCAGCATTGAACTGTGCCATGACCCTGTGCACACCCGCCTGCTGTCTGAAGTCCAGGAGCTGGCAGGCCACATCACAAGGTAAGTAGGGCACAGCTGAGTACAGAGATCTTATGAGGTAGTGCTGAAGCGACTGAAAGCTGTTTTGAATTGCTTGGATGTAGACAAATTCAAACTTATTTGAAAAGAATTTTATTTTTGCCTCAATCGATTAATGATTTAATTTAATTGTCCCCATAACTTATCAGCAATCATGGTAAGATGCTTTATGTTAACAAAATGCCTGATTAAAATGAAATTGAATAACAGTCTGAGGGTCAGGGTTAAAAACAGACATAAAAAATGCATAAAAAATTAAGCTTCTTAAGTTAATTTGATTTTCATTTAATAGAATGGGCCCTTATAACTTATCTATAGGTCTATCTCTAAGTCCCAATTGAGTAATAAACTACAAAATTGGATGAAAATGAAAGAAACAGAAATAAATCAGAAATGATGAGATTTATGTGATTTCAGTATGAAATAATTTAGAATCATTTTTTTAGAATTGAGCACCACTTCTGGAACATGGGCAATACTATAATATTAAACTTCTACAGCTCCAGTCATCATTATGTCCAGAGCTCCAGCCATCATTATGGACAAATTCTAAGGACTCATTTAGAAATTTAGAACTATTTTCTAGATTCATCTTCAACCAAACAGGCTTTATTTTATTATGACCACTCGTATCTTTATTCACTACCATTCTTAAGAAGAAATGTCTTCCTAAATCCCACTTTAAAATCATGATAATCTGACTTTTCTCACAAACAAATTTTAGAATTTTAAGGAAGATATTCATCAATGAAGTCCATTGATATCAAGCCTTAGCAATGTAGCATAATCCGCACTCTCTTTGTCTCTGTATATTTCAGGTTAAAAGAAGCCCTTGCCCAATCAGAGATGGAGCTTAAAGCCCTGACCAGAAGCCAGCTGATTTTGGAGGAGGAGATTCAGGTCAAATCCCACTCGCTCTACATAGACGAAGTGATCTGCTCCCAGCTCCAACAGCCCATTACCATTCATGCTTTCTGAATTAGAACCAAGGACAGCTGAGAGAGTCATTGTTGTCCTGTCATCAATGTTGGCGTAAAGCTGGAAATACATAATGCATTAATGGAACAGAGATCTGGTTTATTTTTGTCATTGCATTTCATAGTGATGGCTGGCAAACAGAATCATCAGTAGAAGACCAGGGTGCCTCCGACTCCACACGCTACAGCTCCATGGTATGCCACACTGGTTTTAACACATAGGGTAATACATGGCAAAGAAGTTGAGGCATAAGTTGATGAATTGCCTGTAACAAGACATCACCTCCTCCAGCATCTCGTCTGTCAAACGGTTCTCGTGTGCGTTGGTGTAGAGCCGCATCTGTAACATAGCAACACTGACATTTTCATATAGACAAAGAAACCTCATGTTGTTGGCTCTTCGAGCTTGCAGCAGGTGTGTGTGCATACTGTACGGATGGACAGTTCTGGTCCTGGCACAGAAATCAGCAGGGTTGTTTTTACAATAAGCATTTGCTTACACCCCCCAAGTATTTACAGTGTGTTCTTACAATCATCTTAAAAAAAATGAGGACACGCCATGAACACCTTTGAATTGACATATTTAAACATGTGGACATTTATAGGCAAAATTTTATCAAAGTCATGTGATGTTTTCCTCTCTAGCACAAGGTTTTATAGTGGTTTCTATGATTGACAGATCTCCAGACACTGCAGCAAAGCAGTGCCAAAACATACACTTGAACCACCATATTTCACAAATACATGCTGTGTTCGGTTTGCACCAAGTATCTTCTGTTACTGTGCTCATAGAAGTAAACGCTGCATTAATCTGTCTAAAGCACATTGTTCTAGAAGCCCTGCTCTTTGTATAGATTTTCACTGGCACTTTAATCTTGCCTTTTTTTTCTTGCTACTTGCACACTTTCATAAAAGCTGCAATTTGACCTGTCCATTATGGCAGATGTTTTATAAACTATTTCTGGACAGTGGAACTGATTTCTAATTTTGAGATTTTAAAAAAATCCATCCCTTCCCAGACTCATATCCTTTCTGTCCTATGAAAAGCATGCATCTCACAAATGGAGATTTCACAGGAGACAGCAAAAATGCTCTTAACTTTGAATGGAAGCAACATTGATTTCATTGGACAGCGATGATATGCATCCACAACCTTCGTTCTGAAGGACTCGGAGAGCTGTTTGTATCACGCCATTGAGATCCCACTCTCTTCAACGATCATGAGCAAACTAATGTCTGAGGTTACAATAAGACAGCCTAATAAGTTCTCTCTATCTAACCACTTGCAGCTGATGTGCTGCACCTGAATCTTCTTATTCTATTACTTAGTATAAGTAGTAATACGTGTGGGGGTGTTCTAAGCCTCAGCAGATTGAAGATCTGTTCCATGGACATGTGCGCCTTAAAAGCAGGGCAGCTCTGTGCAAGCAGAGAAAGGCATCTGCACAAGCTGCAAAGTGTAGAGAGGGTTTGCATATAGAGGCTTAGAAAGTTCACAAGGTCTTGAAGCATCATGTCACCAAAGTGTTGAAAGGATGCTCGAAGCACCTGCAGGTGCTCCACCATAGGTTCTCATAATTCTCCTTAGCATGGTTTATTTCTGCATACTGGAAGGCACGCTATGGTCACAGCGATGGCGATCACATGACTTGATGCCAGTGGTGATAGACCAGAGTGGCACTGGTCCTATCCTTATCAGAAAGTCACCAGAAGACCTGACAGAGGCACAGGTCTGGGATTAAAGCCCACTCAGATTAAGGTTCATCTTAATTCAGTTTCTTCATGCTTGGTCACTTCCCTTTTCTAAAGCTGGTGTTCAGCTTCTTATCCAGGTTCCTCTTCATTGGTCCAGTTCTTGTTATCCAAGAGCCTCTCCAAACAGGAGTTTTCGAAAAGCTGGTCTAGATGAAAAACAGTGTCTGTACTGCACAATAGATAATCCTGATATACTTTTCTCTACATTTGCAAATGAAAGCTTGATTAATATCCATTCACATCCAAGCAGCCATGAAACTCACAGTCCTGACGACATCTGCTTGAAGTGTAACACTGTAGTACCATAGACGTCTATGGTAAATTTGACCAAATAAGGCACAGACTTACCACACACACTTCACACACTGCACAAAATGATTTGTAGACATTCGTGATTTTCACCTTAAATTTATTAAAATGTTTCAGAACAAGAGGACAAAGTTGTGTGAACAATAATATTATACTATAAAATTCACAATAATCATCTAAAATGATATAATCATCAACCCTACTTCATTACCTGTAAGTGTGAGTAAAAGAAATGACTGAT
The DNA here is from genome assembly GCA_034509495.1 of Acestrorhynchus altus. Classification (NCBI taxonomy): domain Eukaryota; kingdom Metazoa; phylum Chordata; class Actinopteri; order Characiformes; family Acestrorhynchidae; genus Acestrorhynchus; species Acestrorhynchus altus. The sequence goes on from CM067517.1 coordinate 5,845,517, forward strand.
GTTGCTGTCACGCAAAAACCTCATATCTCTATTTTTGTCATTTTTGACTTAATTGGAATGTATTCTTTACACCATGAGAATGTCGTGATGACCAGTAAAGTGCTAGAAAATGACCTGGAATTCAATATTACACAGACTTTTATTGAAAGTTCGAACGATTGTCCTTCTCCTGTGAAGTTGAGCTTGTTGGAGATACAAGATTTTTTGAACGAGAGTGATCATTTGTTTTTGTAGGAACTGCACTACAACCACACCATTCACCAGAACCAGCTCCATGTTAGTGGTGAATGGTCACTGTCCTGTCCTGACGATGGAGCTGAAATGTAAGCAGATATTAACGGTATTATTTATCCTGGTTGGAGAGTCAGTATGAAAATATCCAGTTATGTATGAGAAGAAGCTGGACGGAGACTCACATTCGGTCACTTTGTTCGGGCGAGTCGTCTCAGTTGATCAGTTTCAAACTTTCAAAAATGTTACATTTTTTCTTAAAAGAAGAGGAAAGTACAGCATCATCAGACACATGTTAGGGGTGCAGTGATTACATCACGTTTATCACACTAACGAGGAACAGTTCAGGATGCAGAACTGTTTTTTACATTCCTGAACCGGGACACAGAGCAGCAGTGAAAACATACAGACTGAGGAGCATTGTTATTATATTTTATCGCTGCAACTTTGCACAGGGTGGATTTGAAATGTTTTGCTCTTCGTATACTTGCTGAAATTTTCCTTAAAACAGTGAATTCACTCACAACCCACAACCACAACACACCTGGACTTGGTGCAATAAACAAAGTGCAATAGTAACAATGGAATACACAGTTTCAAGTGCAATAACCAATAATACCCCGTTCTACTGGACTCTATTTCTCTTTTTCTACTTTTTCTCATGCACTATTTATATATTGTACATTGTAAAATAGTCTCTACATTATATATTCTTTATATTTATATAGTGTCTTTTTACTAAATTATCTCGTTCTACCTTGTACTGTAACTATGTTGCGGCTGGAACCTTAATTTCCCTGAGGGAACCCTCCCAAGGGATCAATAAAGTTCTATCCTATCCTATCCTGAATTGTTGAAAAAGGTATCCAACTATTGTCTTTGTATAACTGATATATACAGTACTTGATTATATATCATTTGGAATCGCTTACCCATCTATTGACCTCACGATATTTAATTTCAGTAGTCTATCCACTGCTTTCCAACCCAAAGTCAAGTCTATCATCTAACACAGCTCTCTTGATGCTCATCTGAAGTTCCGTTCTCTCTGTGCTCAGTCAAATCAGTGAACAATCGGATCACAAAACCAAAAATGGATTTTTGTAAGAAAACAGGGAATGCTGTTTTCCCTGTTTTCTTACTACTGCACTCACTCCCCAGGAGCATCTATCCCTTTGTCTGTACCATTGTGACCCCAGCACCACTGGCTTTTTCTATGGATTTTTGTAAATCTGGTGTTTAGGAAGTTGGTGGTGAGGTTATTTTGCAGTTATAAACTGACAAATCTCTGATTATACTGTGATATTGCAGTGCAAAAATGTGACAATATCTTAAATTACATCAATGTTCAATATATTCATCTAATGCAACTGCATTGCATAAATACCAACATTTGTTAAACAAATTTTTTGTAGATTATGCATCAAAAAGTCTAAAATTCATTAGAATCTTGAATATCAAAGCATTACAATTCGATTTCATTGATACTAAACAGCTGGTCTGTACCTCGTGCCATTGCAGTGTCTGTAGTGGAAGTGCCAGATGACAGTTTGGACAAGTACTGATCTGATCCAGATCTCCAAATCCAACAGCACGGCTCTTATTCTTTTGGTGAGCTTGAAATGACAAAGTGGAGACTGGATATTGGTCAGCTTCTTCACTACCAGAGACATGAACCAGATTACTTGGGCCAGGTATGACGGTACGATTCATCATCTGTGTTGACAGAAAGCAATAAGAATGTGATCATACCGTCACAGACGTGGTAAAAATCTGTCCACATCATAACATATATTTAAAACCTCACCTTCCGATCTGCCCGCAAGCTCTCTGCAGGCACAGGCTTCATAGTTTCATAAACAGAGTCCTCTTCTGATGAAAGGAAACAATCATAATGTCCAACACAACAAACATAATGCATGTTTTCATTCCAATGTTATCTGTGCAGCCTAATTAATGTCCCTAGACAAGTCTTGATGGGCCAGGTCATTAACTGAGGCAGCCAAGCTCTAACAATTAGACTTGAAAATTGTCATTAGCTGATGAGTAACAAACAGTTGCATACAGGGTGTTTTGCTTCTTCAAAAACACATGAAGCCCCAAACCACTTCTAACAAAATGAGACTGAACAACTCCATCCACTTTAACTTCTAATTATCTGAAAACAAAAGTAACTGATGCCCACGGGGCAGATGAAGGTTATAACAAGGTTTATCAGCTTGCAGTTTCGATAGTTAAGGAATCCTACTAAAAAGGACAGTTCAGGGCAACTAGAACTACAATTATGCTGGCAGGAGAGGCAAATCCTTTTGCCCATACTTCCATATGACTCCCAAGAAAACTGACCTGCAACATTGTCACAAGATGCAACAGAACATCACAAGCCAGAGAAGTTTGGAAGTTTGTGTGTGGAGATAAAAGGAATTTCATAAAAAATAGCTCAGTGCTAAGTGTGACACAAGGTAGTGCAGCGGTCATGCTTTGAGGTTGCCTCCACCACCATCTCTATCATAGAAATCTTAAGCAAATCCTTAAAGAAGCTGTGCATGAAAGATGACCCAGGAATATCTCAGAACTAGAGACCTGATGTAAACACTACAAGAAAGCTTGTTGCAGAGTATTGGCTACATAAGAGGTCGGTGTCACACAAAAACCTTGAATATACGCATGAACCGAGAATATAGAGACAATGATTCACAAACTCACTAACTACACGCCATACAAATGTACACAGACTAAAGTGTAGACACTGACCTTTAAAGATGACTTCCTCAGATGCAGATGGGCAGATCTGGGTATGGTGCGTCCAGTCTTTCAGGGTGACATACTTCCTACAGTCTGAACAACGTTGTGTCCGACTCCCACAGGTCACTGCATGCTTTTCCAGAGAGCTCAGAGGGAGCTGAAGCTCACAGAACTCACAGCTCTGAAGCCTCTCTCTGCATTCATCTGTCTGAGAGAGAGACAGACAGAAAGGCCTGGAGAGCTAGGAAGGGGCATTGGGGTTAATCAAAAAAATAATAATAAAAATCAGGTAATTACCTCATGGTCTGGCAGCTTGTATCTCTGCATCTTCATATCACATTTTTTACATCTCACCTGTAATACGAGCAAGCCATGATAGTGAGTGCCTGATGGATGGGACTTTCTGGAGTTGTGTGGGCATTTAACATCCCTCAGTCCACAATGTCACATGGGTACCAGGAATACATCATAGAAGGCATTCCCACCCACAGTGGACAGTGCAGTTGGTAGTTATAATCATGACCACCGACATGTGGCTAGGACTGTAGATCACATCCACATTCAATGAAGCCCTACATACATATCCTGCAGGTCAGTGCAGCGTCCTTTAGCTTCCATATTAAAATCATGGGCTATGATAACTTAAACCTAGAGCTCAGTGTGTAAACATGTTTGTTACCACAGTGTGTTGCTCCACTCGATGCTGTTCAAGCTGCTCCTTAGGCACCGGCTCATCACAATCAGGACACAAGCAGAGGAACCGTCGGCAGTGAGCTTCATGCATGGGAAGGTTCACCTTGGCCACCTCTTTATTACTGTGGAGGGATGTTAAGGGGACATTAAAACAGCAGCATTAGCTGACAATATAAGAATGGAACACAAACGATGATTAAACTGGGACTAACGATGTCTTCTTAGCTCCAACGATCAGCCTGATTCAACTCGGAGAGGAAAAGGCCACAAGTATTTGTGTGCACCGTTTACAGTCACTCTTTTCCCAAAGACCTGAGAAAAAGAAGTCCAACCAAAGATATGAATCTTCAGATCAAGTGAACATAAAAAGGTAATTTTAGTACTGTTCTAGTGATTTTACACTCAGCTCAGTTGCAATCAGTCAGCCAAGGCATGTGATGTCTAATGTGTTTACAGGGAGACAAAAAAGAGGATCCTGGAGAAGCTCATCTCTTATTCTCAGCTCAAAAGTGGCACTGAGAGGTTTAATCACTCCAGCAGCACTGCTGTGTCTGATCCACTCATACTAATGCAACACACTAACATACCACCGCTGTGTCAGCGTCACTGCAGTGCTGAGAATGACTCACCACCCACATAATAGCTGCTCTGTGGGGTCCTGAAAAGTAAAAAGCCCAAACATTTTGCAAGTATTTTTTTTTTTAATCAAAATAAGGTCAAATTCATACAAATAATAAATATATATATTCTGAAAGTAACAATATCTGGTATATGTATCTATTATAAATATTTTTTAAATTTCAGGTTTATAAAGGTTCGTCAAACTTTCAAAAATGGCCTAGGGAGTTAAAAAATCACAATATGTTTAATCGAGACTTCTGTATCATAATATGTATCGTATCATTAGATTATTGCCAATACACAGCCCTACTATACAGGTCACGACAGATGGATGCCATGTTAAACATTTTCATGATTTTAAAAAGTGCCAACAGGAAATATAAAGCCACTGTGATCAAAATCAGAATCAGAAATACTTTATTAATCCCAGAAGGCAAATTATTACAGCTGCACCCATTTATATAAAATAATAAATAGAGTCATATGAATGAATAAACAGAATAAACACTTTGCAGGGTAAAATACTTATGAAAAGGTACTGGCTATGATAATAAATATGAACATCCTGTGTACTGTAGTTCAAAGGTATTATTGCACCGATAAATAAAAATAAAATTGCACAAATTAACCATAGTGGTTCTTACTGGTCACCCATTATGGGAGGAGTTAAAGAGTTTGATGGCCATGTCTAGGAATGATCTCCTGTGGCGCTCTGTAGTGCATTTTGGTAGGAAGTGCTGGAACAGACTGCACGCATGGTTCCATGCATGCCCATTCTGTGCTGTCAGGCTGAACACTACACTGCCATTGAAGTTTCAGTCTAATTTTAGTCTTCCAGTCATTTATGAGTAGAGGAGCTTTCACTTGCTGAGGCTGGAGCTCACAGGAATGCATTAGTTTACTGTAGAGCTAAAAAGAATACTTCATAAATCTGGTCACTGAGTCAGAATCAGACACTTTTATTATCCAAGTAATATCTTTTGATATGTGATACAATTTAATAAAAAAAAATTAATATAAAAAAATAAATATAATCCACAGCACACAGTATAGTGTATGAATCCATATGGTTTAGAATGCATTTCAATATTAGAATGCATTTCTAATGAACAAACACACACTATATATCCAAATATTTGTGGACACACCTTCTAATGAATGCATTCAGCTAGTTTAATTTACTGCTGACACCGATGTGCAAATGCACACACAGAGGAATGATGATGCTCCATCCAGTACTTTAGGATGAGTTGTTTGAGGTGTGCCCTTGTCACTAAATGCAATTAAATTCTCACAGCAATGTTCCAAGATCCCTGGTACAGTGAAGTGAAGGTCTGGTTCGATGTCTGGGTCAGCAGATGTTAAAAAAGTTAAAGGCTAAGAGGAATGAATGCATTTGGTGATCAAAGGCCATAGTTTGAAGGAAGTAGGTGAATTTGCAGGTGTATCAACGCATACTCCCATGCTGGTGTATGAGCAGTGGCCAAAATCCCAGAGTTCCCAGTGTTAACCATTAACTCTGAAAGGTAATCTGGTCTTTACTTTACATTCATTACAGTTAAAGGTCAAGCCTTTTTGTGACTGTTGATCAGTATGTCTTATAGCTCATGAGTGCATGGGAGACCCCAGCCTTTTAAAAGAATGAAATGAAATGACCACGAGGAACCCACCGAAGAAACCCCTTGGGCTAAGTACTAAGCCCGAAATCTCTGAGCAAAATGCCAATGGACCACAGACTGTGACTATAACCCAGAGTCAGCAAACCAATCTATCGCTGCTGTTCAATGAAAACCATGTATCTCCATTTTTGTCAGACTTTTGTATTCTACCATGCTCTGTACAACATGTAAACATTTCTTAAAATAATGCAATTATTATATAAATCCTCTTAATCTACATTCAATTCCATTTAATTGGAGAAAAATTGGCTTTTTCTGGAGATACATGTTTTTCATTGGACATCCATGATCTATCTAAGATCAATCTAAAATTTTATTGATGTCTAATCAAGAAATACACCTGAAGCATGTAAATTCAGAGTGCATCGCTACCTCAACCCATTGCTTTTTATTAAAAAAAAACAAAGAGGACACTGGTTTAAACAGACTGGTCTTGTGAGTCTCTTCCTCAGATCCAGTAAACAACTCAAACTCTTCACTGTTACTTTTAGTTTCACTTTAGACTTTAGCAGATCAGATCACTACAGTCTTCTTCTATCTGCTGATTCATTGTGTTTAATAGCTTGTATTGATTCACATCTAACTGATTGATACCCCTGTGGGCTGTGAGCTGCAGGGTAGATACATAAGGTGTTTATTCTTTGGGTCAAACGTTCCATTCCACCTTAAACAGTGCTGAAGTTAGTACAGGCATTTAAGGTGGAATGGAAAATATGTAGCAGCCACTAGTAAACAACAGTAAATACAGCCTGAAAAGTGCAAAGCAATTCTGTTTTCCACTCAAAAACAGTTACCTACCAGTGGCTACACTGAAGCAGGTCTTCTGTAGGGTCCACTGAATCCCCCATGTCCCCCAGTGTCTCTGAGAGGACAGGAAAGCAGAGCTGGTATCTGGGTCAGACAGTTTGACTGGTGAAGAAACGAAACTTAAGGGTGACTTTTCCTTTTTTCAGTATGAGTCAGAGATGGCATGTTGCTACTGTTTTCTAATTATAATATACACCACATGGACAAAAGTATTGGGACACCAGATCATTCACTGTTTCTTCCAAAAATTAAGGGTATGAAAGAGTTGATCTCTACTAGACTTTGGAACATTGCTGTGAAGTGTGGGGCTGTATACATCCCTTAGGCTTGGAAACTCAGTGTGGTTTATGTATCCAATAATCAAATACATAGCATGGACATATATATATATATGTGTGTGTGTGTGTGTGTGTGTGTGTGTGTGTGTGTGTGTGTGTGTAAATGTGTAAATAAACAAAAACATGTTCAGTTTAATAAAATTATTTGGAAAAATAAAATGTAAGGTTTCTATTTAAGGATAGAAGAGAGACACTATATATATATATATATATATATATATATATATATATATATATATATATATATGCTTTTTTGATACTGTGATAATTAATCTATTCAAATTTGACATTCCGGATTTCTGTTTTTTTTGTTTGTTTATTTGTTTGTTTTTTATGAGCTATAAGCCAAATCGATCAACAGTAAATAGAAAGAAAAATAAAAGGCTTAAAGTGTTGCTTTGCATGCAATGAATATATAATATAACAGTTTATCTTTTTGAATTGCAATCAGAAATGAGCTATTACATGTTTTTTTTTTCTTTAAGAAGCACTAGTATAATATATATATATATATATATATATATATGTATATTGGAAGTGTAACTGTGCTCTCTGGAATGGTGGTGCTCCATCCAGTACTTTTGGGATCAGCTGGGGGTTGGAGATGAGGTGGGATGGTGATCATCTAACATCCTTATCTTACTAACCCTCTTGCTACTGAATTCAATCTCCAAAAAAAACTAATTCAAAAGAAACAATAAATGAGCAGGTGTCCCAATACTTTTGTCCATATAGTGTATGTATTTATCTACTCATAAAACATATTTATTGCTATATATCAGATCTCTGTATTTGTTTGATCACACTATTATGTTGATGCTGCTGTGTGGAGCAGAGAAATATGAAATAATAGTAATACACAGTTTTAACATTTATGAAGGTAGAAAAAAATTGCACAAATACAGTCGCACACTCACATACATTTACATAATGTCCATTTTATGAAATCTATAGCACGTAATATAATGACACAGAGATTGCAGACTGCTGTTTGTATGTACAGCACATAAGTTCACCACAGATGCTGTAATTTATTCTTCTCCACATTTATTCTGCTCCTGTTTATTTAATCTCAGGAGATTTTAGCTGCACAGCTGTTTGATCTGTCTGTATATGAAGTAAGTGCTATTCCAGCCCAGTACGTCTGATGAGTTCTGATTTGATGAAGATCCAACAATTGAAGGTTATTATTATTATTATTATTATTATTATTATTATTATTATTATTATTATTAATAATAATAATAATTGCTGTCGAGTCAATTCCAACTCCTAGTAACCCTGTGGAAAATGTCCCGTCTTCTGTTTGGGTCTTCAGGCATCTGAACGGTTGGTTCATTATTCCTTGAATGTATCAGTCCGTCTTTACCTGGTCATCCTTTACCTGGTTATACCTTGGTTCTTCTCATAATGTGTCCAACGTAAGAGAGCTTCAGCCTAACCATCTGGGCTTCCAGTGAGAGGTTAGGCTTGATTCCAATTGTAACAGACTTCACATTAACAGCAAGTAAATTTAAAGAAGGAAACTGAAACTGTGACCAGTAGAAAGCACCAAAATATGACTCAGGTTGTGCAGCATTAAGCTGTTCTGGTGCAGCTTCACTAAAGTGCATTGGCAGACGCAGAGATGGCGTTCTATTATAATGGATTATTAAGATGCTATTTTATGGTTTTAGGTTTTCTTTTTTTTTATGACAGTGATGATATGCAGAACGTGACTGGTGCCAGATTGGTGCTCCTGACCTTTAACACTTAACAGACGTGACAGTTGATGTGTCAGACATCAGTCGTTTCTCACACCTCCACGTCAGTGGGGTAACTGTCACTCTATGAAGATAAACAACACTGCCATGGAAGGGACATATTACCATATATATTACACTCTACCATTGCCAACTCAGATTGCAGTTGGGGGCTTCCTTTGCCTGTAACTGCGGTGGTGTCTATTTCAGTCCAGCAGTCATACTGTCATAGAAACAGTAATTATGCACGCTCTGGCTCTTTCTGTGCTCCGCCGTGGTTCTTTTGTAGCTGTTAACGTCCTCTCTTGTACTGCATTGCATCTGACTGCTTTCAGCTGTGTTAAAGCAAAACTCAAAAAGACGTTTTCAATCTAATCCCTATCTACTGGATCTGCAGCATATAATCAGATTACACAGACAAATGTTGTGATGTGTTTTCTTGTACTTATAATACAGGGAACGTAACTCCTAGAACCCCAAATCTGCATTTTGCAAGCAGTCACATGCCGTGTTCTAGGATTTATTGCTCAGGCTCACAGTAACCTACAGACATAACACACATGAATACAACTAAAATACGTTGGTTTACAACAGAATTTAATCCCAGTTTAAAAGCCAAAGAAGCTTCCAGTGCATGTTTACTGCTTTGTTCACACGTATATCCATGACCTGCAAACAGACTCCGACTAATCAGTGAGAGGTGGTGGGGTTGATGATGTCACTGACCCAATAAAAAGGGAGGGGCTGTTTGCGCTTTTCTTTGCTCAAATTTCAGAATAAAAGTCCTGAGAAAGGATAATACATAAATACATACACAACAAAATAATAAAGTATTTTCAGGTTGTTGTTTTTTGTTTTATTTCGACCACTGTCACATATTCTCAGGACCTTATTATAAATATCATTGTCAATCTAATCATTACAAATTACTCCGTCCAAAATTATTAATAGGCACAAAATATATTTTGATGAAAATATGGTCAAATTCATATAAATATCTAAAAGTATTATTCTGTTGATATTTCAAAGGAAGACAAACCTCATGAAAATGGTGAAATTGCTTCAGATTCATGAATTTTTTTCCCCAAATGCCATAACCACTCTGAACTCACACCTGCACTGATCTACAGTCTAACCTCCCAAACTGGACTTCTTACCTAATAATATTCAATATTATTGACAACACTGTTAATTCCATTACTGTGCAATATCTGTATACCGTGAAATACCATTACTCCCACTTTCCAATTCCCACTACAACTGTGCAATATCTAATAATGTGCAATAACTATATAACATCATGTTTTGTGCATCCCCTAGTAGTATGCAGTAAACAAAAGATTGGATAGAAGCTGCAGCCACTGATGTATGCGTCTGCAGTACACTACCATAATATACTTAAAATTTGAGCAATAGGTGTGGAGATTGACCATAGCTATGTTTACGTGGTTGTAAGTCCATGGGGGGGGTTAAGAACTCCAACAGCACTGCTGTGTCTGATCCACTCATACCAGCCCAACACATTCTAACGCACTACTACCATGTGACTGCAGAGCTGAGAATGGCCAGTTCTGTGGTGGTCCTGCCCAACGAAGAATAGGGTGGAAAGAGGCTATGCAGAGAAGCAGTCTGTAATTATAGAATTACAAAGTGCTCCTGTATGGTGAAAGGAACTGATAAAATGGAGTGTAGAAAAAAGGAGGTGGTCATGATATTATAGTTGATCAGTGTACATGTACAGTGTAGAATAGTGTGTCTCCACAATAAGACAAATAGCCTGCTTTATTGTAAAGGGTTGGTAAAAGGTCAAGTTTACATGCATTGTGACTGTTTTATGGTACATAAACCCATACAAATCATAAGTGAACCTAAAGAAAAAGGAACAATGTTGAAATTATTCTTTAATTATTCTTCACAATTATTGGGCTGTTCTCTTGTTCCAATCCCCTTTCCCGTGGCTCCATTTTTGCAGGTGACAAACCAGCTCTGCAGGCGGCCGGCTGTGTTGAACGGATGTGTCATATCTCATTTTTCAGTGGACCGCTGAGCGTTTTGTTGCTGGGAGGCTTCTAAAGGTCAGATCGATGCAGGGTATTGTTGGGTGACTTGTGGGTCCAGCCAGTGCGATGACACTAATTTGTGTGCTGGAGAACACACAGACTTATTACGGTGGTGGTTTGTGTTATTTAGAAGCATGTTCCTTTTCACAACCCTTATATCTACCCATACAAGAACCGCATCCAGCTGGTGATGGTAATTAGAACGTGCTGTTCCTGAACTGTAACAGGCATCATATGGAAGTGTATTCATACTGTATACTGATTATACAAAACCTAATTTTCATGCACACTCTTGAAAATAAAGGTGCTCCAAATGGTTCTTTGAGTAATACATAGAAGAACCACTGTGTCTAATAGAGATGCATGATTTTTAAAAGACCTATTGAACCGACAATGATATAAAGGTTCTTTATCCATTTAAAATGGTCTCAACATACACACATCTCTATTACCAATATGGTTCTTTACAAAACCAAATTTTCAAAAAAAAAAAAAAAATGTAATAGAGATATGTGTGTGAAGAACCTCTCTATGGTCTAAAGAACCTTTTCAAAATGTAAAGGTACTTCATGAATTTAAAATCTTTTGACACTCAGTCATTCCTTAATTAACATGGTTCTTTATTGTGATACCTATAAGGATTACCTATGGTTCCCAACCATTGTTGGTAATGGAGATGCATGAGTTTGAAGAACCTTTTAAAGACTAAACGAGTATACAAATTGTCTGTAAAGATTGTCTGTAAAGATTGTTTAGCAATTGAAATGTTCTTCACACTCACACATCCCTATTACAAACATGGTTCTTTACAGAACCAAATAGAGAGCATAAAGACCATAAAGATGCACTCATGTGAAGAACCTTTTTAATGGTCAAAAGAACCTTCACTTCTCAGCCTTGTGAATATGAGAAGAACTTTTCAAAGGTTTAAAGAACCTTCAGAGAACATAAAGGTACTTTATCAACTTAAAGCCTTTATCACACGTTATAATTTATAATAAACATGGTTCTATATCGAACAAGATGTTCCCTTAACAATCATAAAACAAACTGATAATCGTGTTGAGTAGAGCAGTCTTTAACAACAGTAAATTAACCTGTTTCTGCAGCCGCTGTGTCTGTTTAGACTCTTACTCTTACTACTAATATCTCGGTTCCTATAAGCACCGGTGTAACCACTCACTAAACAAGTATCTAATTTAACATATCGGACTACAATGTCTCATATAAATAGAGCTCTTTTAACAGGCTCCTCAGCAGGTGTTTCCCTGAGTTGAGGAAACCAGTTTGACAAGCAAACTGGTGGAGAGTAGTGTTAAGATCTGACCATACCATGTGCAGTGTACATACATTTCTGGCTCTAGATTCATTTTTGAGATATTGTCAGCTCTCCCTGACCCACCCAGGGCTGTCTACTTTAAAACCAGCACAACACACAAAACAAACATCATAATCTGTAATCATAACTTCCTCTTCTCCTTCTGCCCGGCAGCTCCATCTCCAACATTGTTTGTCCAATATATCCACTATTCCTCCTCAACACATGTCCAAACCATCTCAACCTGGCCTCTCTGGCTTTACCTCCAAACTGCTCCACCTTCACCGTCCCTCTGACCTGCTCATTTCTAATCTTGTCCAGCCTTGTCACTCCCAGGCTAGAAAAAGTAAGTGAACATCTCCAAGAGCTAATTGGCAGTAGGAGTTCCAGTTAAAGAAGATCTGATTCCTTACATCATTTCTGCTGGAGGTGGGGCATGTTGCACATTAAATAATTAGATTAAGTGAGGCGTCTATTTTCGCTTGCACACCAGCCACGAGTATCACCTTTACCAATAGTTAGTGTGTTATTGTAGCACGCTAAGCTAACTCATGCAGATTGTGGACAGTGGGGTCTCATACTTATTACGTATTTGCCGGCTAGAGCAGTGTCATCTGCCTCCATCTTGCCCTATCCTCTGTCTCCTCTACTCTTACAACAACCATCTGCATGTCCACCTTCACTACATCCATAAACCTTCTCTGAGGTCTTCCTCTTCACCTTCTGCCCTGGCAGCTCCATCCCCAACATTCTTTGTCCAATAAATCTCCTCAGTAAGGCAATAAATATAATAAACACAAATTACATTCCTACAGAAAGTTGATGTTTTCCATCGCTGTTCACTAAACATCTCCAAAGCTCTCCTCATTGGAGTCTAGTATTATTTCTTCAGTGTTTAGTGATGTGCTGCTGATGGAATTGACCACATCCAGGTGCTGGCTGGGGGCATCCAGGAGAAACCTGGAACCAAGCTTTGTTCTTGAAACCAGCTCACAAGATCTCAACTACTTTCTACAGAATGATAAATTCTTCTTCCTCTTCTCTGTTTACCTCCATCTGTTCTAACAGGGTCTGGAGTTTCTACACCAAACTCTCTCATTGATCAGAGACAGGAGGAGAAATAATGTGATTAGTTGCCTAAAACCTTTGTACGGTGCTGTACACCAGATCACTGACTGATGCAGTGGTGTCATTTTACAGCATTCATGTGTTCAGTGCATCTGACTAATATATGTTGTATCATACTTTCAAAGATATAAACACAAAAGCTTTGTTGTGTGCTTATCTCACAACTTGAAGGTGAAATTCGAACTTATAACAGCAGCAGGTACATTCTAGTGCCCGTAGCTTCTGCAGCTTTAAGAACATCTTGGAACATCTTATTCCAAGAGCTAAGATAGAGAAGAAGTCCAGTCTCATTGGCACACACAGAGCTTAATGAGGATCTTTCAGTAACAGTAGTAGTTTTGGACAATTAAACATGTTTAAACAAAGCAAGGGTGTTGACCTTATGGGCTGGGAAAAGCCCAGCACAGATGTTGTAAACATGATTGGTTTTATGGCCATCTGATGTCAGATGGGCCAAATTGTGGATCTGAACCACAGGGAGTGAAAGCATTCAGTTTGACGTGAACTGTGAACTGCGTAGGTAGTAGTAAACCAAATGCTGGTTTATCGCTGCCCAGGAAGTTGACGGTACATCCACCCTTCTGTCATTGTGTTTTGAGTGTTATCTGGCACTCGTTACAAAAAGGGGCTGGTGATTAGGTGACCCAGCTTTGTGACTTGAACTTTGCCAGTTTGATTCCCTGAACTGGTAGGACTCGAGCAAGGCACTTCATTCCCAAGCTGCTCCCTAGGTGCTGTGGACAAGGCTACCCACTGTTCATGGCACATGTGCTCACTGCTCCCTAGTGTTTGAATTCACTAGTGTGTTTGTGTGTAGAGTGTAGAAACTCCACTACCAGCGGTTTTAATGAAACCAAAAGTGGTTGTTCTATGGCATTGCTTCTATGGTGACCAATTCTATTGGTCCATGCACAATCAAATTCAACACTGCAAGGAGAAGAAGCAGCTATGAGGTTTTAATATTACAACATTCACCCTGAACTACACGATTTAACAGGGATTGTTCCAGATTTCTCAGTGAGTCACAGTTTGCATGTGGTTTCTTCACACAGTCACATGTAATGTCGTTCATACATAGCTCTCCATGCATCTGCCAAGTCATGTGATGTAGAACAACCAATCTGGCAACCTGTGAAGTGTAATTGCCAGTAGACACTGCCAAGTTAACATGCAATTAAACCAAACCCACTGTGTTGGAAGGTAATTTAGATGCACATATGCTCAGCATTCACTGTTTTCTCTCATGGCCTAAACATAACATCTCCACTATATGAACAAAAGTATTTGGACAGCTGCTCAGTCAGTGTTTCTTCTGAAATCGAGGGTATTAAACCCCTCTAGCCCATGCCTGGAATTAGACATGGTATCAATGAAAAGGCTACTGTTAATCAGTTCCCGAGGGTCCCGTTCTTTTAGCATTATTTCTTTACAGGGATGAAACAAACCGTGTGTGTGTGCATTTGCACATCTTTATCAGCAACGGGTGCAACTTAAAGAACCAGAATGCGTTCAGTAGAAGGGGTGTCCACAAATTTATGATCATATAGTGTATGTTCTGCTGTGGTGGAATTCCAAAAAGAAGATTGAAAGAACATTTCCAAGGGTTACCACGGCAACCCACAACAGCGCACCAATTAGAAGGCACATTGGCTCTTGTACGGCTAATCCAGCAGGAGATTGGAGGAGACGCATACAAGAGTGTTGAGCAAAATGAACGATTTAGGCTGTGTTCAAGCGGGTGGTTTAGGGAGAGATTAGATTCAACCTGAGGGTGCTTCTATATATATATATGTGTGTGTGTGTGTGTGTGTGTGTGTGTGTGTGTACACATTAATATATGTGTGTACTGTTCCACCCCCTCTGCCAGTGGCCGGATCACATTTGATTATTTATTTTTTATTGTCAGAGCCCCAACATTGCCACAAGGCCAAATCAATACAAACACTTGTGTGTTTGATTATATGCCCCAGTGATCACAGGTACTTGGATATTGTGAATGCATGTGCATGTACACTTGTGTCTATAACACTAAACAATAGTGAAACCCTTATTATGGCTATTAAGAGCCATCGTTGCATCTCAAATAACCATTTTGATGCCTTGTTTATCCTGCCATCTCTATAATGACTGCAGTCCTGTAGTTTTTCTTCTCTGGATACTATATAAGCCAAATTTTCACCTTGATCTTCAGTGGTCAGGGCCCCACAGGACCACCACAGAGCTGGTATTGAGTCATTCTCAGCACTGCAGTGACACTGACATGGTGCTGGTGTGTTTGTGTGTGTTGTACTGGTACAAATGCATCAGACACAGCAGTGCTGCTGGGGTGTTTAAACACTGTGTCCACTCTGTCCACTCTATTAGACATGTCTACCTAGCTGCTCCACCTTGTAGATGTAAAGTCAGAGACAGAAGCTCATCTGTTTCTGCACAGTTTGTGTTGGTCATCCTCTAGTCCTTCATCAGTGCTCACAGGACGCTGTTGGCTAGATATGTCTGGCTGGTCAACTGTTCTAAGCCCAGGAGTGACACTGAGGTGTTTAAAAACTCCACAGGCACTGCTGAGTCTGATCCACTCATACCAACACACACTAACACACCCCCACCATGTCAGTGTAACTGAGGTGGTGAGAATGACCCACCACGCACATCATACCTGCTCTGTGGTGGTCCTTCAAGGTCCTGACTGTTGAAGAACTGGGTGAAAGGAGGCTAAGGAAGTATGCATGTCACCCCTCCTATATAGCATCCATGAGGAGCTTCTACAAAGCAGTGACATTATGCATCCTATGACCTTTAAACTGACCTGATGCTGGTGCATTGTAACCAGTGGTCTGTATTGTACCAAACAGATTATATAACATGAACATGGCATTTAGAACTATTTTAATCCTTTGAACTACTCAGCATCTTAGGGGTAATTTAGTATGGGTTTCTTAAGGGTTCTACTTTTATATAGAACCATATAAACCCCAATTAAATGGTTCTTTGTGTGCATAGGTGCAAGTGTACACAACCCATTGCTCCTATATACCGACTATAAGGAGAATAAAGCTTAGCTTTTGCCATAGCAACCCCCGCCCCAAACACACACACACACACACACACACACACACACACACACACACACACACACACACACACACACTGTATGTGAGGTTGTGTATCTCTGTCACCAGCTTAGATGGATTCAACTGCTTCATTTAAAAAGGAGCTGTTTTTGGTTGTTTTGCCAGCTTGACATTTTCATTTTTCCTGCTCTGTAAGCAATATCACGCAGATATCATCGCTGTCATGTCAAAACATTTGATTTATTTTTCATTTCTTTTTTTTTTTTTACACCATTTTAACCAACACCAGCTGCTCTTTATGTTATGTAATGTATTGTTTGACGTAGTCTGGGTCATATTTGCAGCTATTTCTTTTTAGGCTTTCAGCGTGAACAGCATCAGCTGGCCCTGTTTTGTTTAAGAAATCCTCCATATTTGCTTATTGTCTGCATCGATCAATTGTCCCAAAAGATAACAGTTTAATTGCATTGATGTATTATTCGTGGATATTCTTATTATTTCAGGGAAAGTACTGCTTTCTTACTTATGTTTATGGAAGGAAACATGACAAATTAAATGTTTTACTTTATGTTAAATTTATTTCATAAAATGATTTAAAGAGGCATTCTCAGCCCACTTGATTTCTGCTCTCCACTCCGGAAGATGGTCTTGAGGACCAGAGAGTACTTTCAGGTTTACTGAGATCCCTGACCACAGGTTGAGAACTCTGATCTGTAGGGACCCAAATAGGTTCCATATGTAACAATAGTGTGAAATCTTTTATTGTTATTTGGGTTAAGTGTGATATAGCCACCAGCCAGCAACAACATAGAATTTCCTGAAAATGTATCAGAAACACAGTCTGGTAGCTGCATGTGTGTTCAGATCATACCGTATGACTCTATACAGCAATGAAACTGGAGGCCAGCTTTCAATAGGGTTCTGGGTTCTGAGTGGCTCAGCAGTCTAATGCACTACCTTGATCTGAGGATCGCAGGTTCGGATCCTGGATCATACTATTTGCCGTTGGCAGCCAGAATCTGAGAGAGAGTTTCAAACCAATCAAGAAAGCAGTCGTCTGGAAATGAGGTAGGGTGGAGAACATCTCACATCCACTGAATCCTCACAGCAATGTTCCAAAATTTATTTGAAAACCTTCCCTGGAGCCAGTAGAGAGATTTATCTAACAAAGCAGGATAAACTCTGTATATATTTGATTTCAGAAAAAGCAATAAATGAGAGGGTGTCCAAATACTTTTGTCCATATAATGCAGCTTTTACCTTTACTGGTACTGTTTAAAACCATGTTAATCCGTATTCTATCACAAGGATTGGTCAGCACTCTTAAATAAGGTTCCTGAATTTTTAGTAAAGGTTCTATATAGAATTATGACTTCTCAAAGAACCATTTGGATGCAAAAGGTTGAATTAGTAATACATTCCTGTTGGTGTTATTTAAAGCCATTTAACCCTTTTCACTGCTCAACATTCCAATGATTATTCTGGTACACCCTGCTTATGGGTTCTGTATAGAACAATAACTCAATAAATAGAACCATTTATGCTTAACTGTTCTGTAAAGTGTGCGCTGTATACACAACCTATTGCTTCTATACCCACCATATAAGGTCCATAGTTTACATAGCTTTCACCAGCAACCACACACACACACAGCACACACACACAGTGTCATCTCACATTTTTTTCTTCAATTCTCCTTTCCCACCTCCATCCTTTTTCCTTTCATCTCCCCACACACACACCTGCTGTGCTGCCTTCTCTCTCTCGGAGCAGGCCCATTCTCAGCTGCCTGCTATGTTTACTCCAGCCAGCAAACCTCTGATGGCAGACTCAATGGGTAAGATGCTTGAATCAAATGTGAGACCCACTGGCATTTAATTGAGTTCAATTTCACATGGTTTTTGTGTGTGTGTGTGTGTGTGTGTGTGTGGGTGTGTGTGTGTGTGTGTGTGTGTGTGGGTGTGTGTGTGTGTGTGTGTGTGTGTGTGTAAGTAAGAACGTGTCAGCCCTTGTTAAACTATTACTATGAGTCTCGTGCATGAGCCCATGTGGATTAACAAAATCTCAGCTGCAGCCTCTCAGGTGTGTGTGTGTGTGTGTGTGTGTGTGTGTTTGTGTGTGTGTGTGTGTGTGTGTGTGTGTGTCATTGTGAGCTCGTGTCATGAGTCAGGAGAAGACTCTGGTAAGTAGGATCATGCCCAGCTGCTGATGATTAACACTCCAGCTCTGAAAGCAAGACAATTTAAAGTACCAAAGAATGCGTTTATTGATTTTCCGAGTATTCTTTTCAGGATATGTCTGTGGGGTTCATGCATTGAATATGGAAGGGATTCCTGCCAGAGTTGCTTGTCTGCTTGGACAATTCTAGCAAGATTCCACTGCCCTGTCCACTCTGGGTGGTAATGTGGATTGAAGAATGTTAAATCTGCTTCAGAAATTGAATGTCCCACTCTGGCACCCACTATCCTGCCTTGCTCAAACTCTGATAATTCCTATCGCCTTGACATGAGCATGCTGGCTGGAGTTCGCCCTCACTCACAAGATAACACCTCACAACTTATATAGGTGTGGGATTTTCTGATCTGTCCTCTGAAGAGCACTTTGCAATCAGTTTACATATGGCTATCCCATGACTTCATACCAATGGACAATTCTAGACAGATGTTGCCAGTCACAGTCATTAAGTACCTTTGGGTGACCACTGTGCTCTCCATTGTGGGTGGTAATGCCTTCTGTGACATATTTCTGGTACATGTGACACTGTGGATTGAAGATTTAACCTAGAAGGTTTAACCCAGTAACTCAAGTTTAAATTTTTTTTAGATGTAAATAAATGTATGTATGACTTTCTTTGGGGGTGTAAAATTCTTTTACAACCCTGCTATTTTGCCTTAAAATGCATCCAATTTTGGTTGAAAGTGAAAGTTAGAAATATATTCAACAGATCATATTTGATGACAGTAGACATGTAGCATACCATACTATTGTCCTGTTAGAATTGTAACAAGAACATTGTACATTGAACATTGTTCAGACTGTTTTGCTGTACAACAATTTTAACAAAAGCTCATTTATGACCACAATTTCATTCAAAATTCACATTCATATTTTATATTCATTACACGTAGAGTGATTTTTCAAGCCTTTTTTCCTGTTTGGCTTAAAAGCAAATATATATATATATATATATAATCATTTTAAATTTAAATGAAAATGACATTTCATCATTTTTCATAGTTTCACAAGATATATTAGTGTATATGTACTGGGGTTGGACAATGAAATTGAAACACCTGGTTTAGACCACAATAATGTATTAGTATGGTAAACTAGGGCCTATTTTGCGGCCAATTTTTTGGATACATACCGGGCTATCACCCAAACATCCCTTTCAGACAGCTTCCTCTTGCATCCACAGTTAATCCTGTTGGATGTGGTTGGTCCGTCTTGGTGGTGCTGATGTTACCCTGGATACCGTGGCTCCTGATACATCACAAAGACTTGCTGTCTTGGTCACAGATGCGCCAGCAAGACGTGCACCAACAATTTGTCCTCTTTTGAACTTTTTTGAATATTTTGAGCAGAACTGTGCTCTTACCTGCTAATTGAAACTTCACACTGTGCTCTTACTGGTGCAAGACTGAACTAAAATAAGTTATATTCAACAAATCATATCTGATTGTTATGTCAAAATTAAAACAGTGATAATCATCTGTTAATCAGAGATCAGTGATAATCAAAACATTGTAGGGTGACAAGTTTGATTTAATTTGACATTGTGCCTGACATGGCAAGTCCTGCAGTGTGACTATTGCACCTGCCCTTGATGCAGTGGTGATGCAGAAATGATGGATTGTGCAGCCCTATGAGGTAGTTCAGTTAGAGAACATGCCAAACTCCACACAAATTCAGGACTTCAGGGCCCTGGTGCTGTGAGACACACACACTACATGCTGTGTCACAATGCTTCCCGTCTTATTATTCAACTATATGAAGACGAATACAGTTTTCCATTCTAGGACGCATTTAGAAATATTATTCGTGACTATATTTGACTGTAACTTTATCCATGTCAGCCTATGGAAAAACAATCCTAGTGTCTATCTCCAAAGTTCTACTGGTTTTACCCCGTGAAATGTTCCTTCCATCTTCAACATGTAGAGAAGAACATTTCCTTGGTGTTTAAACTCATCCCAGTGGTGTCAACAACTCATTCCAGAAACTACTAGGGCACTACTTTAGGATGCCAGTAGGCATTTTTAGCAGATTAGGGTCATTGAGATAATGTTTTAATACTGATATCAAGTGTAGAATCCCAAAAATCCAATATCAAACAATGTTCTATCAAAAATTAGAATCACTTATCTCTGTCGGAACTCCACATGTAAACGGTAACATGTATATAGACCCACTGCACACATTTAATCCATCCATGCAGTGAAACACACCCATACACACTAGTGAACTCACACACTAGGGGGAGAGTGGGCACATATGCCCAGAGTGGAGGGCATCCCTATCCTTTCACAGGTGCCACTGAAACCAGATCATCAGTTTTGAACAGGATCTATGAGCCTAATATAGCTGAGAAGTAAAAGCCATGCTTTCACCCATTTCTATAAATAAAAGTGTTCCATACGGTGGCCTGAATCACAAAAGCAAGTCTTTTTGATATGACTTAACCTGACAGGAGGTGAGTGTGTGATGAGGTATTTTTGATCAGTACAGTAGTTGAATTTTACATTGTATTACATTACTGTAATTATATTAATCACATTATGTAATTACACTATATTGTATTGCATTCTAACTCAGTTGTGAAGAGACATTATACGCAGATCATATTGCACAGAAACCAGATACAAAGACTAAAATCTGTTTCCAGTCTCAGTCCCAGCGCCGCATACTGCAGTGTGAGAGTCAGCACACACCTCTGGTCCTCAACATGGGCTTCTGGGTCTGCAAGAATTTGTTTGGAGCTGTATGACACCACCTGTTTTGCCTAATGAGCTCTCCCTCTAACAAAGGGAAGAAGGGCAATGAGTGAAGGGAAGTTAATTAGCAGAAACAGGTGTTGTGGTGCATGTTTTGCAAAACGCATTTCAACAATGCAGCCTCGGGGTGGAGTCTGGAAAAAAAGCAGAGCTGTGCCTTCATCAAATATCAGCCAAAAACAGACATACAAACCACTGTGAGTGTATGTGTGCACACGTCCTCCTCGTTAGTACAGCGGTAAGATTCTGGAGACTGGGCTTCGATTCCCCAGATGGGGAGAGAAGCTGATGGACCACCCATGGTCTGGTGGTTAGGGGACCAGCCTTATGGTTCAATTCCCTGAACTGGCAGGACATGATTGAAGGGCCCTTGAGCAAGACACTTAAGAAAGGTTCGGAAATATTAGGCAGCGAGTGAACAGTCAGTTCTTGAAGTTGATATGTTAACTTCACACTTTGTAGGCAGTTACATGCTGTTTTCTAGGCTTCATATCTCAGGACCAGAGTAACCAACAGAAACAATACACACATCATAACAAAGAGTTATCCTTTCTAGCTGTGGTTCATCACTGCATCCATTTATCAGCAAATAATCCAAATGCAGTTGATTCCAGTACCAATGTTAGAAAAGATGTTTCTTCAGTTTCAAAGTATTTTCATTTATTGTGGATTTGTGGTCTGAGATTAATGGCATTTTGAAACTCGTTGAAGGATCGAGATGTAAATATAGTTATTCACAGTGGATTTATTGCAGATGAATTTAGATTCTATAATTTAGATTTTAATGCACATGTGAGCTCACACATGTCTACTAGGTCTAATATTGGGTTTTAGAACATTCTGCATGTTCCTCTCCATGTGCTGAAACCACTGCCAAACAGTGCCTTGGGCATTAAGCAGTGTTTTCATAAACACTGCAGTAATAACTCTTTGGATGTCTGCGTCCTACCACCACTTTGAGCAATTATGTTTCTCTAGACTGGAGAATGTTATAACAGAACCACTCCGAAGGACTTTGTTAACCATTTATTTTTGCAGTTTTCTGTAATATTTCTGAAATATAGTCCAATAATAGTAAGAGATTGACCATCATCACAGTCTCTGGTGTCCTGTCAGTTTTTATAGGGTGTACGTTTGTGAGGAGCTGCGTTTGGATATTTTTATAACTCAAATTAGCCTGTAATGCCAATGCACGATACACAGATCTACCCACAACATTAGTACCACCTGAGTATGTTGACCAGACCTGACCTCCACAAGACCTCTAAAGGCATTCTGTGGTATCTGGCACCAAGATCGGTGTCAGCATCACATCCCTTACGTCCTGTAAGTTGTGAGGTGGGGCCTCCATAAATTACATCAGTTAGCCCTTCTGCCAGTTCACCAGTTGAAGCAGGTTTGGTAGGTAGTGACTACTGCATACAGGGAACACCAAGACCTGCTTGATGTTTCAGAGATGTTCTGGCCCAGTTGTCTTGCCATCACATTTTGGTCTCAGATTCTTATGCTTGTCCATTTTTCTTGTTTTGACACATTAACTTTGACATTAACTGACTGTTCATTTACAGCCTAATACTAGTATATTCACCCCTTGTCAGATACTACTAATATCAATAATATCAAAAATCAATGCTTTTCATTTTGTTATGCTTCTTATCCTCATCTTCTTGATCACTTATGGCAATAGTGCTGTGTTGCCATAAATAGTGTCCTGTTCACCTGGTCCATTGTTTTTCCCGTAATTCTACCTTCAGCTCTGCTTCTTTCTGGCTTTGTGCTTCAGTCTATGCATCTCACTTCCTCCTGTGCTTTTCATTTACAATTTAATTCCTCCTGTTCTGCCTACTCCTGTTCTGCTGTTCAGACTGGGGAACTTTCATCAACAGAAAAATAGCTGTAGCCTTATAAACGCAAATTAATCAATACTTCTGTGTCTGTGAAAAACATCCCATCTTTACATATACGATCACCATCAACATTTTAATCTTACCCCAAATGAAGGATGTTTAGCAGGAACAATGAATCGTTGAAAATGTGGACTGATGTGGGTGATATTTATTGATCTACACACACAGAAGTTGTGTCTCTCAGTACAACGTCAGGTTTAGCGCAACATGTCAGATGTCGCGCAATTGAGTTGCAGAGGTTCTTAACCCTAGAGCGCTAACACCAGGTGATATTCACCCACACAATGGTTGTCGTGATTTTCATTGTGTTGCTGCTGTCTGAGTTGCATGGGACTTTGGTAGCTTCAGGGCACTCATTGATGTCAATAATGGTATGGTTGATTCCCTCCTTCCATCTGTGGTTTCTTCAAAAGGCATGCATTTGGGTGATTTTCACCCAGCGTTGGTGATAGAGAGTAACATAGTTTATGTTATATTCTACCCTGCCTGTACTGACTGCATGTATGGCATAAAGTAAGTTAGAGTTGTCCCAGAATTTGCATATAATTCTTAATTAGTATAATGCCAATGAATAAATATCAATTAGTGGTATTTTCCAAGAAAATTCATATAATCCAAAGAATTTTTCCCTTCTCAAAAAATGCCAATTTTGTCTCTCTGTCCTACAGTTATCAGTGATGCAGGAAGACTGTGCCTTTACCAGACAGGGCTCACATGTCCCAGGAATAGGGGGACCAAAGACCAAGTTCCCAGCAGCATTATTTTTTTTTTTTAGGACATTACCTGTTAAGGATTACCTTTTTTATGCAATGTTTTATGTTGTAAAATTATGGTTCCAAAACCATACAGTGTTGTACTTTTAAAATAAATTGATGAAAACTATATTTTATCTGGAATTTTATACTGGGTAAAATATACCCAACATTAGCGATGGTGTTACTAAATTTAACATTAGCGTTCTAGGTTTTAGGTGTCCTGTGATCCATCCCATGCAGCTTGAATATTCTCCCTCAGTTCCTGCAGATTCTGCGGTAGGGGTGGAGTGTTGATGGAGCATCTAATAGCAATGCTATTCATCCCACACATTAGATTCGGTGATGGCCTTGGTATAGTATCTGTGTCTTCAAGGTGAGCTCTTGAGATGACAAGCATTGTCCGGTTGCAATAGTGCACAAGAGTGTGTGTTCAGAAAAGGTCAGACCACTGGTTGCAGGACCTCATTAATGTACTGATGGGCTCTCAAAGTGCCTGTAACGAAGACCAAAGGTGATCTGGAATTGTACAAATTCCTTCTTGACATTTGACATGTGACAACAAACCATTGATCTTGGCTCTGACCATGGTACCTCAACACAGAGATTCATGGGTTGTCTCAACCAAGACAAAAGTGGGACTCGTCACTGAAGATGATCCACTACCATTCAGAGTAATTCCATGACAGTCTGGCATGACACCATTGCAGTTGTGCCTTGTACTCGGTTGATTCCTGCTGGTTGCAATGTTGTGATGATGAGTGTATATAGTCATATGCCACAAAGGTAGCCATGGACACCTACTTATTCAATATTACTTGCAAAATCAAGATTAGAGATATTTACTAGATTCTAAAACCTTGTTGTGATGACTTGATTGCATCCCATCATGAGAGCATCATTGAGGTCAGCTATTGATGTCGGATGATTAGTTCTCCTAATCTAGCTCATCTAAACCGCATGGGATGGAGCTCCACCACTTCAGAAAATGCACTTCCACTGCTCTACAGCACATTGTTGGGAGTCTTTACACCGGTTTCCCCAAGCAGATGCTTGGAGTTGGCCTTGGTGACCTCAGGCTCATGTGCGGCTGCACCAGAGAGACCAATTCTGTTCATATATATATTGTTTTTCTGTGAAGATTATATCAACCATGTGTGCAGAACACCTGTGTCAGCAATGGGTGTCCTTCGGTATAGCAGAACTGACTAATAAGAAGAGGTGTCCAAATACATTTGGCAATATGATGCATCGATGTGTGTGGAGATACCCTCAGCTTTTTGCACTCATGTATGTAGACACTGCAGCACAGCGCTGTGTGAGGTGTGACCATTTGCTCACTTTCAAGACAAAGAAAGGAGGCAGGAGAGAGAGGAGGAGATGGCAGAGAGACATTGAGGGTTAGTGGAGTGCTATAGCACTGATTTCTGGGCAGAGAAAGTACAAAGGCAGAGCAGAGAGCACACTGCGAGTGTGTGAGAGAGAA
The DNA here is from genome assembly GCA_034509495.1 of Acestrorhynchus altus. Classification (NCBI taxonomy): domain Eukaryota; kingdom Metazoa; phylum Chordata; class Actinopteri; order Characiformes; family Acestrorhynchidae; genus Acestrorhynchus; species Acestrorhynchus altus. The sequence continues at coordinate 5,871,089 of CM067517.1, forward strand.
AGAGTGGGTGGTTGGGTGGGTGTTGGATGTTGCAGTGCAGAGCTGAGAAAGAAAGAGAGAAGAAGAGAAATGAGCTCGTGGGAGTAATGAGAGTTTCTAATGGTGGGATTAGAGAAGAAGTGAAGAGCAGGAGCTGGAACGAGAACGAAGGAGAGAAAAGATGGGGGGATGGAAGGAGAGAAAGCGGCAGAGGGGGGAGGTGATAGCTGGAATGGAAAAGGCAGATGAACAGGGAGAAGATCATACATTACATGTCCAAATGTTTGTGGAGACCCTTTATGAAGTTGCATGCTTTGCTGACACAGATATGCAAAAGCTCACATACAGCTTGCCTGGTCCCTGTAGAGAAATACTGCCAGTAGAATAAGTTGCCATTCACACCTGGCACTAACATGCATCCTGGGTGATTGAATCATAAGTGGCCAAAGTACAGGTTTGAATCCGGTCTCTCAAACCACATTAGGAGGTGGTCAGAGACGTATTTCATCACAGTATTGCCCCGCCCATGTCAAATATGTCACTGCGCCCAGAAAATACTTAGTAAGTACAAGACCACACCTCCCACAGTTAAAGGTCATACAAGCGTAAGTAGGTGCCTCATGCCAATGTTCACCATGCCTCTCCTTCAGAAGTGATTTCTCATCTGATCACATGCACTCCCACAAGATGCATTTCAAATGCCCGGTGTGTGTTTTGGCTAACATTTACAATCAGACTACCAAGGATGCATGAACAAAAACCTGCCTGCCAGGCATAAGCCAGAAGGGTCTAAAGCCCCCAGCAATGAGCTGTGGAGCAGTGGAACTGTGTTCATTGAAATGATGGAGCTCCATCCAGTCCCAGTTGGGAAGTTTGGGATGCGGTGAGGTGTTGATCCTCCAACATCCTGACCTCACTAATGCTCCTGTTGCTGAACACAGCAGATTCTCACAGCTCCACAATCTAGTAGAGAGCCTTCCCTGGACAGTGAAGATAGTTACTCCAACAAAAGCAGGGTGTTTTTAACACCCGTGTGTCTAGAAGTAAGAATGAATGATCGGTTGTCCAAACACTTTTGTCCATATTGTGTATACAGTATATTTTCTGACTTGACGTTTTGGTGTGAAGAAGTCAGTGAAGGAATAGAAGAGAGCTATTCTGGAAAGACGACTCCAGCAGAGGCTCTAATGAGCTACAGCATCAGAGCATGAAAACACACACACCACACACACACACACACACACACACACACACACACACACACACACACACACACTTCTCTCTAATCCAATGATAAAGTGCAGCATTTAGCTAGCGACACTGCTGCTGCAGAGAAAACCGCAACATTCTTATGTTCAAGGCTATCTGGGGCAGTGTCGAACTGCAGGGCTCATAAAATGCGAATTGCCAGAGTAAATCTGCACACACCTGCTGGTGCTAAAGATGCCAAAGTCAATATTTTCAAGTCTGCTTGATGCATAAAAATAAGTTGGTGATTTTGGTTGGGGTGAGAAACATTCAGATCTGGTTTTACATGGATATTTACAACCCTGTTTAAAAATGTTCTACCAGAAGATTCTGAGGAGCATTCAAAAGTTCTGACCAAAGTTGTAAATGACAATATATGACATTGGACCTGACCTGGGGCCAGGTTTGTTCATATGAATATCCTTAAATTCAGTTCTTTAAAAGTTTTAAGTTCTCAAATGTTGTCTTAAGAAAGTCTTAATGAAATGCATAAGTGCTACATTTATGCCATTTATGACAATCTTTAGTTCTGTACTGTCAGAGAAACAGCAGCCAGTTGTGCACAGTGTTCTCTCCACCCATAATTGACAATGTGAATAATGACTAGCATTAGGACACCTGCTCATTCATTTTTACTCGTAAACTCAAGGGTACTGACTGCCACTTCCCGCCGGTGTGTGTTGAGTGCTGAGTGGGATCATGAAGAGTGCTGATTGTCCTTTATAAGAAGGTGCTATAAAAGTGTCTTCATTCATTCATCACTTAAATGCATTTTTAATGCCTTAAGTAATGTCAATTAATTATTAGTTGAAATATTACTAAACTATTTTGTAATTTTTACAACTGAGTTTTTAACACACACTGGCTTGACAATGAAAAAAATCATGAACCACAATTCAATGGCCTGTGGTTTCAAACAAACAAACAAACAAACAAACAAACAAACAAACAAACAAACAAACAACAAACAAATTTAAAAAGTCAGTGAGTGAAACCGAAACAGACCGAAAAATAAAAACCTTTTAAATAGCGGTCCACTGTAGTGACCTATTCTGACCTCTTCACTGTCCACTGTGGGTGCTAATGCCTTCTCTCTACTGTTTCACACACAGCTTCAGAATTGGAACGTTGCATCCATCTGATGCCCACTATCATGCATATCTCGAACTCTGATAATCAAACATCTCCTTGCCACAAGCAAGTGGCCACAAGTGTTCAACCTTATAAATGTTCAACATTATCACAAGATAACGCCTCACCACTTATACAGATGTAAGCATTCCTAACACCACTTCATAATCAGCAGTATTGGAGAACCTAAAGTAATAGGTATAAGAGGGTACAAGAAAGAAACAAACTAACAGCAAACAAGCAAACAAAAAATAGATTAAATATAGTGATGGGGAAAGTGTTACATGCTGCTTATATAGTTTGGTTGACTGGAAATTTGATTCCAGCAGTGTTTATTTGGCATATAAGCATTTTAGGGTGTCTTTAAAATATTGTTTGTAAATAATTCAGAAATGTCAGGCTGTCAACCTTTCATGCTGAGGACATCAGGCCACCACAGTTCCATTTGGATTCCAAACCAAACCAGATTAAGCACCCCTGGGCTAGACTAACCATTCTAAACCAATAACTGGGATTATACAGTAATGTTTTAGTGGGGAAATGTCTATAAAGCTCAATGTCTGCTTTAAAATTGACATTTCAAGCTGTCAGAGCAGCTCAGAGTGAGTGGAAGGACAAATATGCTGGAGAACACTTTAATTTTGAGCTGTCATGCTCCCATTTGTTTGTGTTTTGTGATCAACCTTGAGTTCTGGCACTATTCCTAATTCTCTCTCTCTCTGTCTGACTGTCTCTCATCCCAGATGCCCTTCAGTCTCCTCCGGTGGTGGCAGTTGAGTCTAAAGTGGAAAAGAGGGAAAGAGATCTGAATAACACGTCAATATTCTCTCCCCCTTTTACCCGAGCCAATAAATCTCACTTCCTGTTTATTCATCTCTCTCAGTGTGTGTGTGTGTGTGTGTGTGTGTGTGTGTGTGTGTGTGTGTGTGTGTGTGTCTGTGCCTATAAGTAAAGCCGCACTTATTTAGATATGCTGACTTAATCCACAAACAGCTCCAGAACTGTGTTTGCTTCACACATGGCTGATATTGCTGGTGCAACAGCGCAGCACTGAAAGGTGATTACATAATCTACGGTATTAGCAAGGTGAATGAGGCGCAATGGTGAAATAGGATTCCAGCTACAGACGGCTGTGAACTGAACTGATTTAGATCAGCTTGTGTGAGTTTAGAAGGAATCTCAGACTGGGCCTGTTCCACTGTTTATCCTGGGCCTACAGATTAAAGCTCCTCAGCCTGCCTCCTTTATAACTTCTGTTTTTCCCAGTTTTTCACAAGTCAAATTTATTTGTATGGCATTTTTTACAACCTGATGTTGTTGCAGAGCAGATTTGCAGAGATCCGGAAATAAAAACGAAATGAAACTTTGGGAGAAACGAGAAAGATTCACGAGGCAGTAACTCTATCCTCTGGACAAAACCACACATAAACGACTTGTTATGACTTATAAACGGGACAAAGTCACCTTGACGTCACATAAGTTTGTTGTTATGCTTGAGTTCACTGAAATGAAGGATGTACTGACCATCAGGAGAACTGGGATAAATTCTGGTGGGCTGCTGTGGATGTGGGCTGCCGAGAGGATGAAGGCCTAAACAAAACAAAACAAAATAAACCCAGCGAACCAGTATCAGTACCCAGTTGTGCTTCTTGGTACTTTACTCTCTCTGTAATAAAAACAAAATCATTTCAGTTGTAAAAAAAAAAGTTAAAACTCAAACAATTCCAACATTTCTGTCAGTTATGTAGATTATTTTACACCCCGGAATGATTCACACATTTGAGACGTATTCTGGGTTTGACCATGTGTTTTTTGATGTCTAATAAAGTAATACTTGCCAAATACCTGCTAAAACCCTGAAACAATAGACTTCAAATATTGCAAAAAAAAAAAAAAATCATATTTATGTTGCACTGTTCCAGACACAGCAGTGCTGCTGGAGTGTTTAAACACTGCGTCCACTCACTGTCCACTCTATTAGACACTCCTACCGAGTGTCTCCACCTTGTAGATGTAAAGTCAGAGACAGAAGCTCATCTGTTTCTGCAGTTTGTGTTGGTCATCCTCTACTCCTTCATCAGTGCTCACAGGACGCTGCCCACAGGACACTGTTGATTGGATATTTCTGGTTGGTGGACTGTCCTCAGTCCAGCAGTGACTGGGTTTAAACACTCCAGCAGCACTGCTGTGTCTGATCCACCCAGACCTGCGCAACATACACTAACACAACATCATCATGTCAGTGTCACTGTAGGCCTTAGAATAACCCAGCACCCACATAAAACCTGCTCTCATAATACTTGATGCTGTGGTGGACCATTGAAGATCAGGGTGAAAGGAGGCTAACAAAGAATGCAGAGAAACAGGTGGACTACAGTCTGTAATCATATATCTACATAGTGCTCAGCATTTCTCAACAGGGTAGAGGCAGGTACTGCAGTAATGTTGGAAATGTTGGATAAGCAGGTGTCTCCAGGTTTTTTGAGAGGCCTTGATGGCCTGTGGTGGTATGAGATTTTGGTTTCACCAAGCTATCCACCTATTACGCTCAGCTCTGACTCACCCAGACAGATTGTGTGTGTCTGTGTGTGTGTGTGTGCTCAGTGTGACAATGTGTGATTTAATTCTCTTTAATCAATCCCAACCGCTCCTGCCAATAACGGCAAGTCATGAAAGGTCTCTCCCATTCGAGCTGCCTCCGAGGCACAAAGCTGGAGAGAAAAGTTCAAGTGATGCTCATCTGATTAACACATATATCGATGTTCCACCATGCCTGGCATTAATCTCTATAGAGTGTGATGGGGAGAGCGGGGAGGGTGGGTGGCCGCCACCGTGATCCTTTTTCCATCCGGAACACTTCAGCTGTCCGAGGCCTCTGTGAATTACACAGCGCATTTCCATTCAAAGCACAACAGCATCTTTGATCAGAAATCATATCACCACATCTGAACGGCTCACACAGCACTGGAAGGAATCGAATGAAGGGAAAGGTGTGCTTTGAATTCCGTAAGGCGTGTGCCTTTGATTCCACCAGCCACTGGAGGCACAGACAGACTGAAATATTCTCCCATTAGTCTGTGCATTCCGTTTCAGTCTGGAGGAATTAAACCAACAGCGGTGAATTAATCGTGCATCAATTAACGGCACGACTTCACTTTTCAGTACCGTGTGTCTCATAAATATGTATAATATTATTAATAAAAATCTATGCAACATCAATGTTCAACAACTGTTGGTGATGACAGCTTAGGGTTTTGTGGTTAAGATTAGGGTTAGAGTAAGGGTTAGGTTTAGGTTTTATGTTTAAGGTTAGGGTTAGAGTAAGGGTTAGGTTTAGGTTTTATGTTTAAGATTAGGGTTAGGTTTAGGTTTTATGTTTAAGATTAGGGTTAGAGTAAGGGTGAGGTTTAGGTTTTATGTTTAAGGTTAGGGTTAGAGTAAGGGTTAGGTTTAGGTTTTATGTTTAAGATTAGGGTTAGAGTAAGGGTGAGGTTTAGGTTTTATGTTTAAGATTAGGGTTAGACTAAGGGTTAGATATAGGTTTTATGGTTAAAATTAGGGTTAGAGTAAGGGTTAGATATAGGTTTTATGGTTAAAATTAGGGTAAGAGTAAGGGTTAGATATAGGTTTTATGGTTAAAATTAGGGTTAGGTTTAGGTTTTATGGTTAAGATTAGGATTAGGGCCAAGATCTTGGATTTGGATGGAGTTTATGTTCAGGATTAGGGCCAGGATGGAGGTTAGAATTAGGTTTTAGATAAATGTACTCAATATAAGTAATGTGTATTTAGTGTATTTAGACAGTTCACTCTGATATGTTAATGTGTTACTGCTACTGTGTTGAGTTTATTAATCATCTACTAAAGACCACTAAAAATAGTCTTCATAATTACACTGCATCGCAACATCCAATGGCAAATTACATGTCATTTATTTTCCCCTCATGAAAATTCAGTGAAAAAGTCTTTATCAGTATGTGTATCTTCACCAAATGTGGGGCAATTAAACCCACTGTGCTGGACACAACCACTCCACAAGGATAAAGAATGTGTCAAAAAATCTGCATAAAACTGTCAGAGGGGTTGTCTTTGGGGTGCAATTACATATTCTGGTCAGTAGGACTTATAGACAGATTGGAGGCAGTATTGCAGATTGTCTTCACTGCAGTCCTCTGAATTTGAGATTGGGTGTGTGTCGTCTGGCATCTCACAACATCAGAGCAGCCAAGGCCCTTTTATGCAGTTGGAGTGTCTTTCAGATGGGGCTCATCAGCCTTATCCAGCTGTGGTTGATTTCTCTGCAAAACCACCTGCTGCCTTGGTTCAAAACATTGCTGGTGAATTGAGAAGCCTTGGGGCATTTGAGCACCCTGGAGAGTGGCTGGTAGTACTGGCATGTATTGGCAGGGGCGTTGCCAAGCCTGGGCTCCCAAGGCTATAACCGTGAATACCTCTCAGGGAGACGGGAATGTAATAACAAGCCCTGGACTGTGATCTGAAAGCAAAACTGACCACTCAATGAATGCTACAAACACCCCCACAGATCGATGGAACCTGCGTATCAGAGAGATTTGGTATTTTGAGTGTTTCAAATGAACTGTCGGTCCAGTGTATAAAGAAATGGTCATTAAATCGTATCTTTATCTTCCATGTCCATTCAGAAAGAGAGAGAGAGAGAGAGAGAGAGAGAGCCATTCAACATTTCATTCTTTGCCCCTCCCTTATGTTCTCCTGCCCACTTTGAGTGCAGAGCAGGAAGCTGTTCTACAGAGCACAGGTGAGAAGGAGCCAGACAGTGAGTGTGTATGAGTGAGTGTGGCTGGCTGACCCATCCAGTGCAGCCGGCATGTTCAGGAGAAAGCGGAGTGTGTCTTTCGCAGGGTTTGGATGGTATGTCGCGTTTTCTGGCCTGGTGCTCTACACTGAGGTCTGACAGCTGTTCTGCGAATCAGGAGAAGATGAAGAGATTAGTGCTCCACTTTGACTTTGCCTTTATATACTGTGTTTTATATGCATATGAATAAGCTTTCGATTAATCTTGAGTTGAAGCTGTTTTGCTGGGAATGACCGCTTAGAGAAATCCTAAAGCTGTTTCTTTCTGTATTGTGTTGTTTCTGTGTATTCTCAGTCTGATAATGTTACATTTCTGCTCAGTGAATGAGGAGAGCAGGTTAGAGCTGGGAAAACATATCATTGGCTATTTTAAGTCAGCCCTGCCCACTGACGCATGGCGATCATACGTAAATGCAGTTTTTATACTCGCAGTTTACAAGAGTTACATGCTGTATTCAAGTAACCTGCAGACATGATGCACACATCATAACAATGACCAGACTGACCCTATCTAACCACTGTGGTCTCAACCTGCGTACAGACTCTGACTGGTCAGTGAGCACTAATGATATCAGTGACTTACATATTGGGTTATAGAGGAAACTGAGAATGGAGGGGATGTTTCTTCTTTTGCTCACGCAATGTTACATTTTCAGAGTTAAAGTCATGAGAAGGGAAAAATACTGAAACATAAAAAAAATAAACATTCTGGATGTTTTTTATTTATTTAATTTGTTTTTTGAAGAATGTATATATATATATATACTTGTTAATCTAATCATTACAAATAACCCATCAAAATTATTGCATTGCTCAGCTTTAAATTTCTGAAATATAAAGTGATGTTAGTCCTTAAAGCAAAAAGAACAGAAAAGTTAGGAGGATGATACATTTTTGATCAAAACATGGTGATCGTTGTATTTAAATACAAATTTAAATACTGTTACTGTTATAGTTCAAATCACTAATTATTTGCATATTTTAAGTGTATTTAATTGGGGGGGTTAATCTTAAGGCAATGTTTTGTAATAACTTACACAGTGATACACAAGAGGGAGCACAATACCATCAAATGTTGGCACAAGTGTGCTGTATTTGTTGGCATGAGGTCTAAGGTTGTTGTTTATTAGTAGATTTTGAGAGAACAAAAAATTAACATCTGATGAACCAAAAGGTTTGCTTACACCCACAAGAAAGACAGCTCTGCAACAGTGTTAACACTAAGGAAACTGCTACACAATCTTATGGACTAGTGTCTCCTGGTTTCACTGTATTTAACCATTAAGAAGTGAGCTTCAGGAACAATCACACGGTGCCCATTGAGATTGCCGCTCTACAGCTCACTCGGGCACTGGTTAGAAAGAGTTGTTGTTGTTGTTTTTAGTGGGAATGCATATTTATCCATTAAGCATTTATTCCATCCATTGTCCATGCTCTCTTCCCACATCACACCCAGTGTAATGCTGGTTGACACAGGTCTTTTAGCCATTGTATCGGAGCTCGGGACCTGTTGTTCTGAGCAAATTGAATGCACAGCAATGATGCCATGGTGGCAGTATGAGGCATTGGCTGTCTTCATGTACTGGAGGAGGCGTGTGCTTGTCTTCACCCTCCTAGGATGTGACAGGGTAGAGTGTAGCATGCAAGCAACATACTTGAGAATGTAGATGCTTTGTGCAACACATACTGGGTTTTGCATGTAGTTGGATTCAAACGTGTATTTTATGTATTTTATAATGCAAGCGGTGCTACAGTGACAGCCAAGTCGTCTTGTACTGCTGGTGTGCTTCTTTCCAGTCAACTGTAGTGTTGGATCAGTTTTGCAGAACTGGTTCATTGTTGGCACCGAGAGGCTCAGCGGTCTAATGCGTTAGATCTGTGGTTTGAATCCGATCTTGAGAGCACATTTGGCCATGCTCTCTCTGTTCCAGGCACTTAAACAATGCATCAGAGTTTGGAATCTGAGGGAGCACATTGGGTACCCAGTAATGATGCTACGACGGCAGTCTGAATAGATGTGGTGGCAGGTTTTACTTATATTGGAGGAAGCATGTACTTGTCCTCACCTGTCTAGTGTCGGGAGTATCGGGCCCTAAAAATGATATATGCATGCACTGGATAGTGTGTGATTGAGGCCTTGCAGAACTGGCATGTGGGTTTTAAGGGGTTAAACACTTCTCCAGCAGTGTTGAAAATGATCTTATCTGATCCACGTGAAACTGATTGTGTCGCTAATCTTTAAAGCAATGTTCTGAAATGCAACTTTAGACACACTTGTAAGACTATAGTCAGTTTTTTCTCACCAGAGGTGTGACCCACAGCCAGTGACGTGCCACAGCTGAGAACAGAGCACTGAGCACTGAGCATAAATGGGCATGCACACTGAGCATACACTGAAAGGCCTAAATGTCTTTCATTCAACAAGTGAAGAATGGAGATGCAATATAGAAACTGGCTGTTATCTGCCACGAGCTCATATACGTAATTCACTTTAGCTGCTGTGGCTATTGAGCAGAAGGAACACAGGAAATTGAAAAGGCTGTTGCATCACTTGTTGGCAGTTTCTGCATTATATGTGCTTACTGGCTATTTGCCTATCAACTTTCTTATCAGACCCACACACACACACACACACACACACACACACACACACACACACACACACACACTTACTTTCAGCATCGACAAATGTGTAAAAGCTGTGAGTAATTAAAAAAAAAAAAATTTTGGCTTTGGCACTCAGGCCTGGTGTGTTCCAGGTGGACATGGACTCTGAGTGGCTTTGCACACGTTACTTGGACCCATTTGAACTCCCATCTAGGCCCCATATACAACGTACAAACCAGACGGGGCATATATTGAACTTCATTGTGGTGCCCTCAAGGACCCCGATGGGCATCCATACCCATAGACAGGGCTTTCTCATTCCCAGTTGAGGTACCCACATGGGCATGTTATCTGGGACTGTTCTGACAACAGTTTTTAGAAGGTGCTACTCATCTTCACAGGACCCACAGGACCACTGCACTGACATTGTGGCGGTGTGTTAGTGTGCCACTTTTAGGAGTGGGTCAGGCACAGCAGTGTCACTCCTGGACAGAGTGAACAGTGTCCTCTGAGAACTAATTAAGGACTAGAGGACGACCAACACAAACTGCAGAAACAGATGAGCTTCTGCCTCTGACTTTACATCTACAAGGTGGCACAACTAGGTAGGAGGGATCCACTCATACCAGCACAACTGTAAAGGAAAAGTTTTTGGGTTGTACTATCGTTCATGTTTTTTGTTTTGTTTTGTTGTTTTTTTTCATTGTAAAATAGATGCAGTCAAAGGAATTCAGCGACATTATAGGACAAGAGTGGATTAACCAGCATAAATAGCTGCATTTTATTCGGACATTAACGGATTTAGGTTTTCTAAAGAATGTAAATCAAAGCCAAGAGCTAGAATTTGCGGTCCTTCTGGAGGCATTGAGACATGATGCGGTAACAGGATCCTGGGGGGGTTTATGAAGGAGAGTGATACATTACCCATATCACTCTCCATTCTGTGACACAATGTTCTCTTTCTCAACCTCATACTGTTCCACTGCTTAGCTCAGAATATTTATAGAGAAGGCCATCAGGCACGGATAATTGTGCAGACACACACACACACACACACACACACACACACACACAGACACACACACACACACACAGACTTACACACTTACTGGCAAAGCTCACACACTCCCACTTCCCACTCCTGTGCCTTGGCACCTACACACTCCCTCTCCAATCCCCATGGTTCAGGAGGGTGTTATACCCCTGGGATCAGTCCAGTAAACACAGATGAGCTGATAGGCCTCAGATTGATGGTATGGTGATGTTGGCCTCCTTATTGGACAATGTGCCCTGATTGGGGGCTTGCATCATCAACGTAACCATGACGATGGTGCCTTATCCATCTCAGTTGCTTTCAGCACACTGTGAAACGTGTTGCCCTTTTTTGAAGACCACGTTCATGGCCATTCAGATGAGGTGGAGCAGCTAGATAGGAGTGTGCACAGTGAGAGTGGACAGTGAGTGGACACAGTGTTTAAACACTCCAGCAGCACTGCTGTGCCTGATCCTGATTTTTTTGGTGCATCGAAACAACCAAACACTGCTGCTTCACCCACGTCCTCTTCTTGTCAAAGGTTGGTACTTTGGTAAGCTCTCCATGCTTGATCTCACAGTTCAGACAGTTCATAATAAATCATGGGGATAGATTTAGAGAGACTGGAGAGCAGAGTAATGATGCCACGATCAGTGCGAAAAACATTTGTACAGTAAGATCCAGGGGGAAGGTTCTTTTGTCTTGGGCTTTTCTTTTGTTTTCAAAATACAAGGACATCGTTGTTTATGGTGATCAACCATACGTTAATATGATTCAGATGAAACAGAAATGTCTGGAGTATTCTTTAATACAAACAGGCTGTTTGAAGTCCCTTTGGACTCCTTTATGAAAAGAAAAGATTCCCAGTTCTTCATGTCTTTAAACATTCTGTTGCACTTCATTTGGCAGGTGGACGCTCACGTAAACCACTTAGAGTTCAGTGGAATCAGAGCTCAGCTCAGCTCCATTTCCGCATATTGAAATGAACAGATTATCCTAAAGACTGAGCTTTAGGTTCCGTATAATTTCCTTGGAGCTCTTTTCATGTATTTCACTTAATGATTTCTTGGGAGTCACTCTTAAGGCTAAGAGGCTAAAAGCTTTTCTTAATAGATTTAGTGGAAAAGTAACGACATTTCAAGGAACCCAGCCAATCAGGTTTTATGTTTGATGGAATGCTGCTCTAATGATCTGCATAAATGTGATATTATATTGAAGTATGTCCCTGGTGATCTTAATGAAGCAGAGCGGTCATCCTGTTGTACCCCAGGGAAGTGACCAAGAGTGATTTCTTCTTCCTTCTTTTAGAGTCAAGAAAGTATGCAGTAATTCCTCTCTCTCTCTCTCTCTCTCTCTCTCTCTCTCTCTCTCTCTCTCTCTGTCTCTCTGCAGGATTGATAAGTCAAGCATTGCGGCTCTGAAAGCCAGGTAAGTTGTCTTGTTCTGTGTGTGTGTGTGTGTGTGTGGTCCCTTGGTGTGTGATCTGACCACTCATTAGTGGTAAGGTCTTACAGGTACACCTCCAAGCTCAGAAAAGGGAATAATGTGTGAAATTAGCAATTTTCTACGAAGGTAATACACACATACTCACAGACACTCCTGGTGTCACCTAACCTTCATGGGTTGCTTTGAAAACAATGTAGGCATCTGTAAGTGTGTAGCCAGGCTCACACTTTGTACCCTTTGGCACTCTTCTTGGATACTTGACCTGGTCATTGTTTGTTTGTTTGAGAGTGATGCAAAAGACTCATCCAGACTAAGACCTGTCTTCATAAATCCAGTTGTCGCATTTCAGGCCACCTCCAAATGTTTTCCAGTTTGGAAAAATCAGATTTCATGTGTTCATTTGCTGTCCAAACTATCAAAAATGTACCTGGATACAGTCTATTCCAAGACTATTCCAAGGTGGCGGCAGGCATGGTCGCATCGGCTTACGGATCTCATTTTCAGTGCTCTTTTTTTAGTTTTTATTAATCACCTGAGTGCTGAAGAATACTCCCATCACCAGCCTAAACAATTATCATCCTGTGGCCCTCACTCTGGTAGTCATGAAGTGCTTTGAGAGACTAGTTCTTCAGCACGTCAAGGACGTTCTGCCTGCAGATTTCGACCCCCACCAGTCCTCATATCGCACAAACAGATCTACAGAGGACAGCATCTCCGTAGCTCTCCACACTGCAATGAGCCACCTGAAGCAGTAGCAGAGCTACATCTGAAAGATCTTTGTGGATTACAGCTCAGCTTTTAATACAATCATTCCGGACACTCTCGTTATCAAACTGGACACCCTCGGCCCACCCACTCCCGCCTCTCACATGTGCCTGGATAAAGGACTTTCACAAAAGCTACATTATATGGAATATGCATTTTTAAATGCAAGCAAAGTAGAAAATATCCAAGGGACTAAATACTTTTCATAGGCACTACAGACAGACACAGCGTTCAAGGTTGAGCAGAATCGATATGGCTCTGGGGTAAAAACAGTTTACTTGATTTAATGGACCTGTAGCGCCTTCTAGAGGGCAACAGATCAAACAAATGACCAAGGTGGGATGAGTCTTTAAGAATGTTGATGTCATTTCTAAGGCGGTGAGAGATATAAATGCCCTCAAGGCAGAGAAATAAGTGGGCAGCTGATTATTTTGTGGGTGGTGGAAATGACCCTCTGTAGAGCTCTCCTGTCTCTTGAGCCCGGTCATGTTGTCCTTTCTGAGGATCCTCAGAAGGTAGAGTCGCTCGTAGGCCTTCTTGACAACTGTGATGGACCCAAAAAACAAACACAAAACACAACAATTTGATGGACATTTTATTTATAGACAATACCTCTATGAGAAAAATCACTGTCCCTTTACTCTCAATAGCTGGTTAGTCCCTCTTTAGCATCAATAACAGCAATCAAACATGTTAAAACTGGAGATCCATGGAAATGGACAGATGGACAGGCCATTTTCATAGAGGTCACTTAAAAATGAATGTGCTAGAAGGGGAACTGTGTTTGGTTTCATAGTGAATCATGTATGTAAGTATGTGTGTGAAGAACCTTTAGGCTTAAAGAAGTAGAAGTAAAGGTTCTTCATACCAAGAATCTTTGAGAGTATGTTATCAGTGGGCTATCGTAAGGGACTCGACTCAGCCAATAAGGCAGTGATGTATAAATTTTACTTTGACTTAACAATTAGTGAATAGCAAGGTGAGGTGTCTCTAGATGATCCTCAGAGCTAATGTTTTCCATATATTAATATGCAATGATAGATCCAACTTTATATAATAACATTGAGTCATAACGAATCTATGACCATCGAATCTTGTGACCAACTATATGACCATGGCTTTTGGCCCCTGGCTGTGTGTGCACCCTGTAAGAGCTGGAAACAGGAAACCCATCTATTGAATCAAAAGCGGTTCTTCTAGTCCTGCTGCTCCATGCTCTGCATGTTTTAGAGCTTTTCCTGCTCCCAGCTCACTCGACTCAATTAATCAGCTCATTAAGAAGTTGCAGAGCAGGGGGTCTCCAGGACCAGTTCTATGGTGTGACCAGCCTGTGCCATTGTTGGTGAGGTTGTAGTGGTAAGGGTGGAAGGCCTCATCAGGAGCACTACAACTGTGTGGTGGGCTTGTGGTGTGTCCAGGCAGTTTTGCTTTGGTCTGTGCTGTGTTCATAGGATTTCTGTGGCCTAAATCTGTTGGCTTTGGTCAACGACCACGACCAGTGTGGACCTCTTGATATGAGTGTATTCACAGGTACAGACACCAGATAGAAGGATCATTCCGTCTGTGTATGTATGTGTTCACCTGCCTCCAGTGGTCATCTCTTCCCCGTGCAGGTTGTTTGATTGAAACACACACGTGCACACATTGCACGAACAGATTCTACCTTTATATTTACGGTTTCATTTGCTTATTTATGAACACAGTCTGTAAACACCCCTATTACGCCTATTTCAAATGGATGAATAATGTAGCTCAGTGGAACTGTATCACCAGCATGAAAGGCAGAAGAGGCAGAAGCACAGGAGCTGTGACAGTGTTGCTTCCTTTTGACACATTTAACGCAACTTTCACCAATGTAAGACCATTGCCTCACAACTGCTAGAGCATGTGGTTTAACATAATACATTTGTTCTCCAAAAACATAAACCCACAGTCTGGCACCACGAGACAGTCTGCATACAGAGATCTCAGTGTAATTTAGTGTAATGATATAATAGGAATCTTAAACTCTTTAAGCTCCCAAGGCATATACACATATTCATATATATACATATATATATATATATCCAAACATTTACTTTCCTGCAGATACTGAATCATTTTTAGTACATCTGGATTATTTACAGTAGATTCTGATTCATTTAGTGTAGACACTGAATCGTTTATTCTATGGTACTAGACTATTTACAGTAGATTCAGATTCTGATTTAATTTCCCTGAAGGAACCCTCCCAAGGGATTAATAAAGTTCTATTCTATTCTATTTAGTGTAGACACTGAATCATTTATTCTAGGTACTGGATTATTTACAGTAGATTCTGATTCATTTAGTGTAGACACTGAATCGTTTATTCTATGGTACTAGACTATTTACAGTAGATTCAGATTCTGATTTAATTTCCCTGAAGGAACCCTCCCAAGGGATTAATAAAGTTCTATTCTATTCTATTTAGTGTAGACACTGAATCATTTATTCTAGGTACTGGATTATTTACAGTAGATTCTGATTCATTTAGTGTAGACACTGAATCATTTATTCTATGGTACTTCATTATTTACAGTAGATTCTGATTCATTTAGTGTAAACACTGAATCATTTATTGTAGGTACTTCATTATTTACAGTAGCTTCTGATTCATTTAGTGTAAACACTGAATCATTTATTCTAGGTACTTCATTATTTACAGTAGCTTCTGATTCATTTAGTGTAGACACTGAATCATTTATTCTAGGTACTAGATTGTTTACAGTAGATTCTAGATCATTTAGTCAACAATAATTTACAAACTGTGTTTGTAACCTGTAGAATAACTTATATAACTGTAATGCTTGTAAATGGGAAACCACCAGAGGAGAATGGGTTCCCCTTTTGACCCTTGGTTCCGCTAAAGGTTTCTTCCTCCCAGTCCGAGGGAGTTTTTTCTTGCCAATGTCTCCTGCTGGCTGCTCAAAAAAGGTTTGGCCCCAGATTTCTTTAAAACTGCTGTGTGACAATTCATTCATTGTAAAAAGTGATATATAAATAAACTTTGATGGATTCATTCAGATTAATTCGGATTAATTTTACACTAATATGACTTGGGTTATGCAGTGACACTCAGTTCTGGAGTAGATCAGCAGCAGCATCAGTGGAGCATCAACGTGATTCTGAAGCTGCTGTTTACAATGCTGGTTAAATGCTACTTCATTTTAAGTTTTGGAGTGTTTGGAGCATCTCAGAGGTAATTAGAGGTTTGTGAAGAGAAGAAGAAGTGATGGAACAATGAGAAGAGGAAAAGTAACAGCGGTGAAAAGGACATGGCTTAGGAGAGCAGGTGAGTTAGAGGAGCAGAGATGTACATCAAAGCTGCCCTGTACGAGTGGGGACAGGTGTGTTTCCAATGGTCTTTTGTTTCAGCCTCTTAGTTTAAAAGTGATGTGTGTGTGTGTGTGTGTGTGTGTGTGTGTGTGTGTGTGTGTGTGTGTGTGTGTGTGTGTACTTGCTTTGTATATTTTCAGCCAGAACAAAATGTTCCTGACACTCTACTCTATGAAATCTTCAGGGACAAAATCATTTCTTGTTGGTTATATAAGTTTTCAATCATGAGGTTTTTCACCGGAGTTTAATGGGGATTAACACGAGACCTAAAACACTCATTCAACCGTTTCCTCACGTAGGCTTCTTTGTGGTCAAGGTCACAAGGGGTCAGGTGTTAACTCAGACTCATTAGGTGCAAGGCAGGAAAACCCTCTGGGCAGAGCACCAGTTAATTCCTAGAACAATTCCTGCAAAATTAACGGAAGTACTGGTGTGAGCAGAAGCCCCAGTGTCCCCAGTAATGTGTTGGTTTGTGTTGTTTTCAGTCAGGATTTTGTTTCTTTCTGAATTTCACATGAGAGCAGAAACTGTTCCATGCAGATTATATTGCAGCTGCTGCGCAAAAGTGACACAGACATGCTGGCAAAACCATTCACAGCATATTGGGAATGTGGCAAATTCCTTGGCTTTGGCAAATCATTTCAAGTTTTGGAGTTCGCATGGATCCAAGAGGCAAAATCAGCCTCATTCACAGTAATAAGCTATATTATACAATGTCATATATATATATATATATAGGTTCTCAACTTATAGACACCAATCTGTAACTTTTTTGTTCAGAAATCTAATTTTTTTTCAGTTTCATGTCTCCACATTCAAAGAGAAGTTAAAAAAAAAATGTTTGGCGATTTTTGATAACATGGTCGTTTTCATCAAGATATTAAACTTTTGATAGTATTGACACATCAAGTAATTACATATTTAAGAAGCCAATGGCCTTCCATAAAGATATCATCATATGTCATGTGACTATCTCATGTAATTACTGTGTTATTGCAAAAAAAGAGGCCATGACAAAAACGCATGAAAACACACAACTTGTGTAGCTAAGGCTCTAAGGGTTAAAATATACAATAATGCAAATTTCTGTATTGAATTTACCAAATTCACTTGTTCCCTAAATCCCAGTTTAATGAAACACTCGTTCACAAACTGCTGCCATCTCAAGAGCTTTCCTCGCAATCGTCAGACCTATCTCAGATTGAAAATGTGTGTGTGTGTGATATGTATGTGTGTGTGTGTGATATGTATGCTTGTGTGTGCAAAAGACAGTGTGATACTACTGGACGTATTATCAACACTCCACCTCTACCACACGATCTGCAGGAACTGAGTGAGAATATTCAAGCTGCATGGGTTGGATTTTCACAGGACACCATTAGGAACTTCTACAACTCATACAACTTCTGTGCGTGCATATCAATAAATGTTGCTCATATTAGTCTACATTTTTAATCATTTATCATTTCCTGGTAACCTCTATCTTCCTCCCAGTGATGAGTGTTCATTTATCTAGTTTGGTGTAGGAGACGTGCAAATTTAGACAATTCTACTAGCAGACCAATACATGTCCATTAGTCCGTATTTACAGCCCAGCTCGAAACCTCTTCAATTAATGAATTAATGAGGGTTTATACGACACCAAAGGTCTCGTCACCAAACAAGCATATGTATATATTATACATAAGACAAGAATGTGTGTGTGTGTGTGTGTGTGTGTGTGTGTGTCATGTAATTTCTGATTTCCTGTCTGAATTAAATCAGCCCTGCGGTGGGCCTTGATTGCCCCTTTCGATCCATGCCAGTATCCATGGAAATCAATTTACAAAGGCCGTACCTTCAACTTGCATATGTATGTGTCTTTGGTTGCGTGTGTGTGTGTGTGTGTGTGTGTGTGTGTGTATTTGGTGGTGTTTTGGTTGTCACTGAAACCTTCTGGTCTTTTGATTGACACTACAAAGTGAGTGGTCTCTATTCAACTTGCCGCAAGAGCAAATATGCAGCATAATCAGACGTGTGTGTGTGTGTGTGAGTGAGAGAGAGAGAGAGAGAGAGAGAGAGAGAGAGAGAGAGAGAGGGAGAGAGAAAGATAGATAGATATAGAGAGAGTCTGTTTATACCAGGGCTTTTGTGGGTGTAATAAAGATAAGTGCCATCTGAATTATTAACCAGGCAGTGTGTGTGTGTGTGTGTGCGTGTGTGTGTGTGTGTTTGTCTGTGATATTAAAGAAAGTAAAAGTAAAAGAGGGAGGCAAGAGACAGACAGAAAGACAGACGGATGGATAGATAGATAGATAGATAGATAGATAGATAGAGAGAGAGAGAGAGAGAGAGAGAGAGAGAGAGAGAGAGGAAAAGTGAATGAGGGAGGAGAGAGTGATTGAGAGAGAGAATGAGGCAGATAGCAAGACAAATAGAGTACATAGAAAGGGAGAGGGAGGGCAGAGGTAAAGAAAGGTTACAGTGAGAAAAAGAGATACAGAGAGAGAGAGAGAGAGAGAGAGAGAGAGAGAGAGAGTGGGTGGAGAGAGATAGAGAGAGAAGACAGATCACTGCTGCTTGCTGTTGTTGTTTACACTTTCTCTGTTCAAGATGCCTCGCAGAATCTGGTGAGTGTTATTGCTTCAGGGCCCAAAGTGTGAGTTTAGTTACTGTGTGCTGGTGTTAATGTTATTCTGTGAGTGTGTGCGTGTGTGCGTGTGTGTGTGTGTGTGTGTGTGTGTATGTGTGTGTGAGTGTGTGTATTCTCAGCGGGGCGATTAAGGACATGCTCTGCTTCTTAAAAAGCAACAATAGCCTGCAGCACAGAGTTTCCCTCAGAGACTGCACTGCTTTGGGTGTTTCGTCTCACTGAGAGAGGAGAGAAAGAAGACATAGAAGCATGAAAAGATGTAACCGTAGACTTTTAAAACTGCAGAGAAGTTAGATATGCAGCAGGTTTCTGATGGTTTATGGTGGCTGTTGTCATGATTGGTTAGTCAGATTCAATTCAGAAATTGACATCTATAGGTCAACAGCAACAATGCTTCCAGCAGTGAAGGTGCTAGAACGTGTTCTTCAGCTGATGCTGTAGAAGAACCACTTTCCGTAGAGATGTGAGAGAGTCTTTTATACACTTCTATAAAGTCACACACGTCTGGACCTTATTCAGCAGTATTGTGCTAGTTTTCTAAATGTGTTCTTTAGGGAAGTCCTAACTAAACGTTTATGTCAGAATCATGATGTGATTTTAAAGTGCAGAATGTTTCTGAGACAAATGCAAATAATAATAATAATAATAATAATAATAATAATAATAATAATAATAATAATAATAATAAACAGAGTGAACAGAATCTGTTTATGTGAATTATTTCTTTCAAAATAAATCAAGACAGTCAGAAGTTGAGATTTTGAATTTCAATCAGTATCACATTTCTGTGAATATTACGTTTTACATTTAATGGAAAACAGGAAAAGAATAAAGACACATTTGAAACCTTGTTAACACCATAATTTTACATTAAAACAAACCAGAAAGTGCTAATTGACAGAGAATGTAATTGCATAACTAAATATATGAAGATGTAATTACATAGTAATATCTCGTCACTGTCACACTATAGTTTGGCTTTTTAACAGAGCAAATTTACATCTTTACTTTGTGTCAAAGGGTTATAATGACTTGGCCAATAGAAATGCTTCAAAATGGCTTAGAATTAGATTTACACTTCCATTGATGGATTTTTCCTACTGATGTAAAGGTTTCCTTTGGGGGATACAATGATGATTACAACAGATGTAAGTCTAAAGGTCTAGAGGTAGGAAGATGAATAATAGAGAAACTGTTCTGTTTGAAGTGGTAACGTTATGGTGTTTAATATATATATATATATATATAAAACATAGTATTTTCAATATAATATAGTATTTTCAACTTAAAAGCACTGGTCCCAGTATATAGCATTGCTAATAGTATTGCAGTTTATTCAAGATCCCTGTATTGCAACACATATAGTTTCACCACGTCCTTGCCAATGCACAGCCCTACTAAACACAGGCTTTTAAACCAAAAATGAGACATTTCTTTTTTTACATGCAACCAAACCTTTTTTACAGTAATTTGCATAATAGCTGTGACAAACCATGATCTTTTTGGTCTTTAATTTTGGAGACAACATGGAGATGGTTACAACAAGGTTACAGCAATGAAATGCAACCACTCTATGTTATATCTTGGCCTCTGATGTTTAAAGCTTCTTCCAACTTGAGTGAAAGTCAGAAGAGCAGAGGAGGTCACCTCCTGCTGATTGGAAACAAAGCAGTCGGTGGGCCGGTGATGGGCCGATGACGGGACGGTGGTGGAACGTGAAGTGTCTGACACCTAAACGCAGTGCTGCCTGCGAAGCTGCTTACGCTGTCATACAGCATCACATCAGTAGGGCTGTGATATAATTATGTCCCGCCATAGGCGCCTATTAACTGCACACAACTGTCAGGGATGTGTTCGTCTTTCTGCGCCGTTTATTGTTTGTATGCATAAAGTGCAGTGCGGAGGACTCTATTTGGAAAATGACTTCACGTACACAGGTTCCTCGACAGTGATTAAGCTCGGGAAGTCGCTGCTGTCATTGGGGATAATAGAATCACAGTATGATTCGGTGCTATTTTTGACTTTGTGGTTTTAGTGTTGTTCATGGATGTTGTGTGTTTACTGTGTTTCCTCACATTATTCCTTGCCTATGTTTGTTTGTTTGTTTGTTTGTTATGTTTTACAGTGTAATTATAGTGTTTTGCAGAGTCATTTGTTTAAAATGCAGTAAATATCCACATTTTGATGTGTTACAGTGCAGTGTGGTTTTTACAGTGTAGTAAATATGTGCATTATAATATGGTTTAGTGTAGCATTTTACACTGTACTATATATCTGCATTTTACTTTTTTACAGTGTAGTAAATATCTGCGTTATAGTACGTTTTAGTGTAGTGTGTTGTACAGTGTAGTAAATATCTGCGTCATAGTATGTTTTAGTGTAGTGTGTTGCACAGTGTAGTAAATATCTGCGTTATAATACGTTTTAGTGTAGTGTGTTACAGTGTAGTAAACATCTTCATTTCACTTTTTTACAGTGTAGTAAATATCTGCATTATAGTACGTGTTAGTGTAGTGTGTTACAGTGTAGTAAATATCTGCATTACAGAATGTTTTACAGTGTAGTGCATTTTACAGTATAGTATATGTCTGCATTGTAATGTGTTTTACAGTGTTGTGTGTCAGCAGTACAGAATTTTACAATGTAACAGAATACAATGTAGTACATACTGTATAACCCACAATACTTTGATATACTACACTATAAAACACATGGTACTCTCCTATACTACACTGTGAAACACAAGACTAATACACACTACAATGTAAGACTAAGCTATTTTTTACTGTGCATTGTCCTTTACTGTACCTTGTGATTGAACAACACCGTGTATAATGATGTGGTTTATTAGTGTTATTATTATATGAATAATTATTATAGTAATGCCTGCAGTGAAATGAATGAACTGCCAGTAGTTTAGAGCAGCAGTCCTCATTCGGAGCTCAATGAACCCAATCATCAAAAACATCAGTCAAATACATTTTTAACGTTGTTATGTGTAAAAAGGAGTGCTTTTAACGTGTGTAGGGTACAGCGTGATCGATCATATATGTCGAGTTGAGGGTTTCTGTACAAACGCTGCTGCTGAACGGATAATACAGCTTCTGTCCCTGCATCTGCAGTCACATCAATTACTCCAGGAATTCTACAGGGGGCAATTAGAGCCACAGGCTTGCTATTACCCATTATACTACACACTGCAGACTGCAGCTCACACACACACACACACACACACACACACACACACACACACACACACACACACACACATTACTAACAGAGAGACATTACTCACCACACAGGAGCAGCATACTGAGATATTTATATACAGATGCAGCGCACACACACACACACACACACACACACACGCACACACACACACACACACACACACATCACCTGTCAGCAGAAAGTTCAGGCCCACATGTTTGTACCCAGGTGAAAATGTTAACTGTCTGGGAGAATCACTGTTGTTTTCCTGCTATTCCTGCCATCCCTGGACGCTGTGTTTTATCTTTCATCTTTCATGCATATTCCCCTCCTCTTTTTCTCCTCCTTAATTTCACTCGTTCTCATTCACCCTAATGCAGAGCATGCAAGTCAAATATATCCACTCACATCATAATTTTGTGCGATTTGCATGTGCTTCAGGCACTGTCAGTGCTTGTGTTCCGACATTACCTGAGCAGCAATACAACAAAAATAACAAAGTCACGTTTATTAACTGAAGAACCTGCCCCTTAATGTGACCAAGACCAAGGAGATGGTGGTGGACTTCAGAAGGAAGGAGTCCGCAATCAGGCCTGTTACCATCATGGGTCACAATGTTGAGCTGGCCGACATGTACAAAGATCTTGGTGTCTTGCTAGACAACAAATTGGACTGGAGGGCCAACAATGAAGCTGTGTCCTTCAATGTGTGCAGCAAAATGTTGGCCATCGAGCCGACAGACTCACTGAATGGCTGGACGTTACTGCCCCTCCATCTATATCTCTTTGCACAGACAAAATTCAGATCTTCTATTCATTTCTTTTGCACAGACACTTTACCTGAACATGGGCAGGACAGACCGGATTACTGAGCCCGTGCTGTGCTGTCACGATTGCTCCTGCATAATGTTTATGCATCTGCTTATTACAGATACACAATATTATCAATATTACATATTGATACTCATAACAGCAATATTATTTATATATTTATATATATTTTATACTATATACTTATATACTATATATTTAGTATTTAGTTGTATTATTATTATTATTATTATTTTATTTTATTTATTTATTTTTTTTACAAGCTGGTTGACAAGATTTTCTGTTTCAAAAGTGTTTTCTTGCATTTAGGGAAGTGGTGTGACAAACTTCTGTGCACATCTCTTAACCACCAGCCCAAATACGAATTACAATTACAATTATTATTATTATTATTATTATTATTATTATTATTATTATTATTATTATTATTATTATTATTACATTCATTAGTTTCATAGTTGTAGGCAATCCTGGTCCTGGACTGCCAGACTCTTGCACAATGCTCCTCCTGCTGAAGCAGACCTGGTTACCAGGTTTATTAGGTCTGTTAGAGCAGGGAAATCAGCAAACTGTGCTGGAAGCTGAACTCCAGGACCAGGGTTGCAGACTCTTTCTCTATGGCTTAACAGACATCATAATAGCAGCAGCTCCTTTGGTACCACTAGAGGGAGACAAATTCATTTGAAGTAGCAGGTCATATCACACCATCACATTTTCTGTGTTTTATGTTCAGAGTGTCCTCTAGAGGGCGCTTGTGTCTGTGCTCTGGTGGGTTTCATGCAAAGCAAAGAAAATATACAACTGATGGTATTTCAGGTAATAGATTTTAGTCAAAAAAGAAAAACATAATAAAAAAACAAAAAAAAAACAAAAAAACAAACAAAAAAAAAAACATTTGAGAAATCTAGGATCTCTGGAAAATAATAATATCGGTCTCCTAGATGGATGGATGGATGGACAGATAACTTTATTAATCCCAGAGGGAAAATCACATATCACAGCAGCACAATGAAAACAAGAGCAGAAAGAGCACCGAACTCCAGTCTTAAGAAGCATAATAAAGATATATAAAATATAAGATATATTAGAGACATATTAAACACAATCACTCAAATGAAAGACTAAGACTAAAGCTAAAACTACTGCTTTGAGTATTAATATGTATGTTCAAGGTTCAAGATTCGATTTATTTGTCACGTACATAGTTATACACAGTACAACATGCAGTGAAATGCTTTTTTACAACTGTCTGCACTTGCAGATCAATAGGGGAGACAGGAGAAGGTAGGGAGAGGGTAAACAGGGTAAACAGGATAAACAGGGTAAACAGAATAAACAGAATATATATGTGCAATGTGTAGAAAATATAAATAATAACTAACTAAATAACTAACTCTGAGAATAAGTGACTCTGAGGAAGGAAATGATTTAGTGGAGGTAGGTGTGTTTCCAGTTGTGTAGGAACCCTGAGTAAAGAAGTAAATCCATTTTCTGGCCTTGCCACTACCTGATTGTATTGGTATACTTGACAGGTTTACTGGGAGCACACCACTGCTCTTCCACTGGCTCTTCATTGGGTAACTTAGGGCAGTAAAACCTTTACATTGCAAGGTTTGCATTGTCAAAATAGCACATGATCTGCGTCCCTTAGACATTTTACAGTGTGCATACGCAAACCTGCTCATCACACATTAGACAGGGGACGTAAATCAGGCAGGGAAAGGCCTGTAATACAGCCTGGTGTTTCATTTTTATTGATAATTTGGATTATTTATGTTAATTATATATGATAATTAATGCATGATTATTATCATTTTATATAGACTTTTTATTGGTGGTTGAAAAGCTGGTTAACAAACTTACTCCATGCTGGTAAACTGGCTGGTGAATTGGCACTTGACCACATAGTGTATGTTGCATTAGAATTTGCTCATCCTTGGTCTTGTTGGTCATCTTGGTCAAACAGCATGGTTGAGCTGTCCAGTCTCAAGGACATGTATACATCCTTGTGCTTTCACATTCCCTGGATTGGTTAATCAACCCCTCCCACGCATGACATTGAAATTTAGTCCAGTGACGCAGTTTATTGGGAAGGGACTCAGGGATACATACCTCTAACCAAACTGCAGCCTTTTGGTGCTACATATTCATTTCCACGCCCCATGAAGAACCCTTTCAAACCAGTTTTCTTTTGGTATTTTTAGAACCGCTCACACTTTTAGATGTTTTTATATTTGATTCTATGAAACCCCCCACTGCCTTCAGTAAAGAACCATTGAATTGTCTTGCAGATTCATAGACTCATTTTTATAGCTGATACATAAAGTTTTTATTATAATTGCAGTCAGGCATTGAGGCCTGGAGGTAGCGAATGATCATTTGAATTACCTACCCCACCCCCACCTTTTCACCATCCATCTATAGCTGGACTGGTCTGGCCAGTATGTGAATGGGCTATTTAAGCTCTCCTCAGTGCAGGGCTCCTCTTGAGCAGCTGCCTGCCTCTACTGACAAATATTTACTACCCCACTTCCCCAGTGACACGACACACACTGCCTTGATAAGGGCCCATCTGGCAGCTGGATTTTAATGGGGCTTTCAAGGGCTTTAAAGTAGCCTGTAGTTTGTTGGGGAGATGCTCCAGGGTGTCCTCCTGACTCCCCAGAGCTGGGCTGGATGAGAAGGGTAACTGAAACCTCCTGGGGAAAAGGCTGAGATCAGGATCTGCTAGGGTCGGCTTTTTTCAATCTGGCTTGTTTGTACTGAACAATCGGAGATCAGAGTCACCATGCTTGTACTGTTTGAGCAGGTGCTCAAGATAACATGTTGGCATTAATGAGGTAAAATCACATTTGGGAACACTGTTCTCTGCTGGGGGGGTTTAAAGCTGGCCGATGGGCACAAATTATGGCATTGTGGCTATATTAAAGCATATTAAAATACTGTGGGTGGCTTTAAATCAAAGACAATTGTGGCTATGACTATCTAATGTGTGTGTGTGTGTGTGTGTATGTGTGTGTGTGTGTGTGTGTGTGTGTGTGTGTATACACTGGTGCTTGAAAATGTTCTATGCTTCTACATAAATATGACCTGAAACTTCATCAGATTTTCACACAAATCCTAAAAGTAGATCAAAGTGACCAAATCAAACAAATCAGACAAAATATCAGACTTTTTATTTACTGAAGAAAATGATCCAAAAATGTGTGAATCTTCAGCATCAGCAGATCCTTTGAAGGTAAAATTAGACTCAAGTGTTTTCAGTCAAGGAGACAATCAGGTGTGATTGGTCGTCCTGTTCAATTTAAATCAAAGTCTGATCTTCACACATCTTTTGTTGAAGTTGTGGAGCTGGAAACGTTTACAAAACTCTAAAGAGTTTAGACTCCACCAGTCCACAGTCAGACAGAAATTTGACCATTATTACCATCAGAACACTGAACCACGTTGCTGTGCATGGCAGGGGTGCAAGGGGGAAGCTGGTGACCTCCAATAAAGAACATTACTGCCCATCTGCAGTTTGCTGAAGACCACACGGACAAGCCAGAAGTCTATTGAAACAACCTTTTGTGAATAGAGTCCAAAATGAATTAGTTTATCCCATCTGTGATACATGGTGGTGGTAGCATTATCACACTAGACACTGAAAGGGAAAGTTCACTTGCTTTTTCCACTCACAGATATGTAATTTTGCATAATGTCTCAGTAAATAAATGACAAAATATAATATTGATTTGGTTCTCCTTGGTGATATGGGCAAGACATCCTGTGGCCACGTGCTGGCAGAGGTTCTAACTGACATTTTTCAACAGGATAATGTTCACCTGCACACAACAGTTCCAGGCTAGAGGCTCAACAGGGTCCTAGATCCTCCTTTTTAGTTGTACAGTTTCCCCCAAACACTCTTGGACTTTAATATTGTAATCATTTATATATATTATCATTACATTCACACACTGAAAATTTCGTTCCATTCCATCAACTCCTTTTTGGTGCATCATTGTGTGTATTGAGCGTAACTCTACTATAACCAAAAAACTGATTTGAATACATTAGGCATGCTCCAGAAGGCTGGCACGATGTTGCGGTCCTTTGTAGGGTCTCATTACAATGACCAATACTGCAGTAATGATTAACTCGCATTACGCTGCCCAGTCCTGGTAAGGTCATAGGTCCAACAAAGCGATGTGTTTGTTGCTGCCTGTGTTTTGCATCTGTCGCAGAATCACGGAGCCTCTTGCGTCACTCCTCTGGGGCAAATGCTGGTTATACTTCAGCCTGCTGTGTTTGTCTTAGGCTCTGTGTTGGTTCATTCCTCGCCGTGTGGCTCTGAGGGCTTGTGCTTCTGAGAAAAGCTGGAGCCTTGTTGCTGTTGGAAACACCCGGCTGAAAGAGCTGTGTGCTAACAAACATGCTGCAAACGAGCTGATGTCCTTGAGGCCAGAGACTTACGGCGCATGGGCCGCAGATACGGAGAGAGAAAGGCGTGACCTCTGCCGAGATAGCGCCAGAACGATAAGAAGGAGACAAAGATCCTCTAATGATTGAATTCGGCCCCAGACAGCAGGCAAAAATGAATTCTGATGAGCCTGTTGTGCTCAGGGTGGCCACTGAGAGAGAGTTTTAGCATCTGAAAAGGATGTGTGTGCGAGCGATAGAGAGAGAGAGCGAAAGAGCGAGAGAGGGCGAGAGAGGAAAGAATGGAGATGAGGGGGGGAATAAAGCAAAGCAAACACAAAAGATGAGACAGAGTCAGAAAGGCTTTTTATTCATCTTGATTTAACCGCTGGTGACCTTTCAGTTGTGTGAGGTGCTAATACTGCGCCTGTCCCTGGGGTTAGGGTTGGTCATATGACCACCAGCTGGTGAGACCAAGGATTCTCTCATTATCGGGACTATTCTCATTAACAAATAAAGAAACTGTGGCTTTGCATTAATCCCTCTGACAGAAGAGTAGAATATGAGTTCTCGCTGGAATTTCACAAGAATTTGCATTTTCCTGAAGGGGTCCAGACGATGTCAGGATGCGTTGATAAACAGGGGGCCGCAAAGGCCCTTACACACTGATCTTCACAGACAAAGACAGGTATAATGTGGGCGGTGGGGCATACTCAACACTGCAGTGACATTGACATAGTGATGATGTGTTAGTGAGTGTTGTGCTGGATCAGACACAGCGGTGCTGCTGGAGTGTTTAAACACGTCACTCACTGTCCACTCTATTAGACACTCCTACCTCGTTGCTCCACCTTGTAGATGTAAAGTCAGAGACAGAAGCTCATCTGTTTCTACAGTGTGTGTTGGTCTTCCTCTAGTCCTTCATCAGTGCTCACAGGACGATGTGGGCTGGATATTTCTGGTGGGTGGACTGTTCTCAGTCCAGTAGTGATGCGGAGGAGATTAAACACTCCAGCATATGGACATATAGTGCAGCCACAGACCCCTCCCTTTCGGCATGAACACAGTCCTATATCGTTCACCACGTCCCCTCTGTACATGTAAAAGAAAGCAGAAGAGAGCAAAGAAGGAGGCGATAGTGAGCTGGAGAACTTGCAGCTGAATCGAGTGGAGCTCTTATCTGTTGTCATAAAAGACTTTTTGAGAAATCTATTAAAACTGAAGCGGCTGAGGCCTGCGTCACAGGCGAGAACGTGGTGGGCCACAAGCCTCACGTGCACCCTGAAGCTATTAAAAATGATGAATAGGCCATTTTCATATTAGCCTCCCTCTGTACATCACCCCATTTTTTTTGAGGCCTACCTGCTTTTGTGTTGTGTGTTGGGGAGGAAATAAATAGGTCCTGTCCACAGTTTCTGATTTACAAGACTATCTGTGAATGTCAGTTGCATGTAAATACACTCAAAAAATAGCTGCACCTGATCAACTGATTGCAACGCTTTCTGCAATGATATCACGCCAGACTGTCATGGGGTCACCAGAATGGCAGCAGGTCATCTTCAGTGAGTCCAGCTTTTGTCTTGTGTGGAGGCACCATGTTCAGCACCAATATCAATGGTATGATGTCACACATCACACATCCAGAAGGCCTGGTGTCTTCGTGCACCTTCGTTACAGGCACTTTGACACTTTAACGTTAGGTTTTGAGGTCCTGTAACCAGTGATCCTGTAACCAGTGACCCAGAAATATTGTAGATCGTGAACCAAAATAACCCACTGTCCTCTGTCCATTGGCCGGACATTCACATACTAATTAAGACAAAGACAAAATGTTCATTTTTTCATTTTACACCCACAACCTTAAATTAATCTGATTGGGATTTTATGTGATGGACCAAAACACAGTAGCAAGTATCTGTGAAGTGAAAATAAAATGTGCTTTTTTAATAAATACAGATTTGGAAAGTGTGGTGTGTATTTGTATTCAGCCCCCCCTGAGTCAATATTAAGTAGGACCACCTTCCACTGCAATTATAAGTCTGGCTGTTGCCGTTGGAGATGCCGGTGCATTTATGCATTTCAAATGAACCCACCCTCTCAACTGAACACTAGTCTGCCACAGGGAAGGCAGTGTTGATACCTACTTCATCGAGGTTACCCAACTGCTTGTGGCTCCTGGCTCACTTAACCCATCAAAGAATATTCTGCAGCCCGACGAACATTTTATTAACCACTTAATATAGGAATCTACACAAATATGGATGTATCACAATGTTTTAGTTAAGAAAAGTCATTAAAATTCAACTGTGGCATATTTTACTAAACTAAAGGTTGTATGTTTGACAGATGTGCACTACACTACAAGTGATTTTAGATCTATATGTCATACAGATGTAAGACAGTAGCAATTAAGAGCCAGTTCATGTTTTATGTTTTTTAACAGTATCCACATTTTATAGACAGTCCCTTAGCATCTTCGGCACCTTCTGCAATGATTTCAGCTTTATGGTTCAATTTACAATTTTGACCAATTATAATGACTGTAGTTTGTTCTCTGTTCCACAAGCAGAGACAAAAGGTAATATCTGCTGAATATTCATTATCAAGCTCACTTTTACAAACTTGCAGAGCAGTAATTGCTCATTTTCCGCTGGTGCACGTGAAGCCTAGTGCCAGGTATTTACTGCTGTTTTGGTTTATTCTTCATTTTTGTGGTTTTCTTGAGTAACAGTGGACAAAATTACTGACATAACACCGGTCATATCTTAAATGATGCTTATTAATTATCTGTATGAATTGGCAGGATTTTTACTTATTTTTACATAAAAGGAAAAAGAAAATAAGTAACAGCCCCCCAATAGAATCACTGCTGCCCAAAGGCTGATAAATGCTGCACTGCACCACACCAGTTAATTTCATACATTCAAATGAAATCATTAAGTTAGATTAACATATTTAGCTTTGTTGCCACTGGGACCCAGATATTGTCCCTGGGCACATGTGCTGCATATGTGAGAAACACTGGTATTCTTGCAATAAGCTCATAATGAGAAATAAATATTAGATATACTGACCAGATTTGAATTTCACATTTTCCAAAATGTAATTCTTGCCGGGTTGTGTTCGTGCGACAGGATAATTATTTGCTCATTTCTTCTGGTGGGGCCTACAGAGGCCTGGCCCTCTGTTCTGCTGAGCATTTTCCTGTGAATGTGGGAGTGTTTGGGGTGAAACAGCTGTCAGACTGGACCATGTCAACCCTCACACACACACACACACACCCCACTAGCCAAACTGATTTATGGCCCAAATTAAATAAATGACATTTGTAGCAGTAGAGGAAGAAAGGGTTTAGAGGCAGAGGCTGGATGCACATGGCAGAACAAAACAAGAACCAAGCCATTCAGTCTGGACAATTTCCTCTCCCCAGAGAGGGAGATCGGGTGAGAGAGAGATGCAGATGATTTCTGAAAAAGGCTTTGTGAATATATTAAAAAGCCATCCTCTAATGCAGTTGCTGTGGAACAATTACATGCCCTGCACCTTCCGAGCCCAGCAAAATGAATCTGTGATGATTTTCCTCTTGGCAGGCCCAAAAGGTCGGCCAAGCAATTAGCACCCCGCATACAGATCAGCAAAGGCCTTGGTTAGTGCGGGAGTGTGGCCGTCTCTCTTTCCGGCTTTACAGTGTGTTCCTTCCAATTAGGAACCCCCTCTTGTCCAGTTTCTGCCCATCTCATCATTTACTCCTTGAAGGGCCCTGATTGAAGAAAGCTGAAGTCATGAAGTTATAAGGAGTGTTTCAGAGCAGTCTGCTTTCTCAATGGCATGCAGTACAGCACAGCCAATCAGAGCGGAGGTTTAATTGTTAATTATTTGTAAAAATAAAATAAAAATAACATACAAGAAAGACATGAACCTTCAACTCCTGAAAACCTTAACTCTTTAGAATCAGATTTACTTTATTAATCCCAGAGGGAAATTGCAAAGAGAGGTTGAAGTTGTGTTTAAAGGGTTAAAGCAGTGACATGAATGTGAATAGAGTGGTGGAGACCAAGTTTAAAGGACTAACAGTTATATGAAGGTCAATAGAGAGGTTGAGTTTGGGTTTAAAGGGTTAATGCAGTAATATGAAAAGAAATAGATATGTGGGGGTTGTGTTTAAAGTGTTAATACAGTGATACCATGGTGAACAGCAAGGTGGAGATCTGGTTTAAAGAATTAACACAGTAATGTGAAGGCAAATAGAGAGGTGGAGTTTAGGATAATGGGTAAATACAGTGATGAAGGTTAATACAGGTGTAGAGATTGTATTTAAAGGATTAGCACAGTGATATGAGGGTGAGTAGAGAGGTGGAGGTCATGTTTAAGGATTAATACAGTGATTATGAAGGTCAATAGAGGTGGAAGTTAGTTTCAAGGGGTTAAATGCAGTTATATGAAGGTGAATAGACTTTTGGAGGTCAGGATTAAGGGGTTAGCACAGTTATATGAAGGTGAATAGACTTTTGGAGGTCAGGATTAAGGGGTTAACACAGTTATATGAAGGTGAATAGACTGGTGGAGGTCAGGATTAAGGGGTTAACACAGTTATATGAAGGTGAATAGACTTTTGGAGGTCAGGATTAAGGGGTTAGCACAGTTATATGAAGTGAATAGACTTGGTGGAGAGTCAGGATTACAGGGGTTAACACAGTTATGAAGGTGAATAGACTGGTGGAGGTCAAGTTAAAGGGTTAACACAGTTATATGAGTGAATAGACTTTTGGAGGTCAGGATTAAGGGGTTAGCACAGTTATATGAAGGTGAATAGACTGGTGGAGGTCAGGATTAAGGGGTTAACACAGTTATATGAAGGTGAATAGACTGGTGGAGGTCAGGATTAAGGGGTTAATACAGTTATATGAAGGTGAATAGACTTTTGGAGGTCAGGTTTAACGGGTTAATACAGTTATATGAAGGTGAATAGACTGGTGGATGTCAGGTTTAAGGGGTTAATACAGTTATATGAAGGTGAATAGACTGGTGGAGGTCAGGTTTAAGGGGTTAATGCAGTTATATGGACGTGAATAGAGGTGGAGGTCAGGTTTAAGAGGTTTAATGCCAGTTATATGAAGGTGTAAACTAGACTGGTGGAGTCAGGTTAACAGGTTAATACAGTTATATGAAGGGGAATAGACTGGTGGAGGTCAGGTTTAACGGGTTAATACAGTTATATGAAGGTGAATAGACTGGTGGAGGTCAGGTTTAAGGGGTTAATACAGTTATATGAAGGGGAATAGACTGGTGGAGGTCAGGTTTGAGGTTACTTTACAGTTATATGAAGGTGAATAGACTGGTGGAGGTCAGGTTTAAAGAGGTTAGCACAGTTGCTATGAAGGTGAATAGATTCAAGTGGAGGTCAGGATTAAGGGGTTAATACAGTTATATGAAGGGGAATAGACTGGTGGATGTCAGGTTTAAGGGGTTAATACAGTTATATGAAGGTGAATGAACTGATGGATAATCAGGTTTAGGGGTTAATACAGTTATATGAAGGTGAATAGAGGTGGGCGTCAGGTTTAAGGGGTTAATACCTGGTTATATGAAGGTGAATAGAATTGGAGTCAGGTTTAAGGGGTTAATACAGTTATATGAAGGTGAATAGACTGGTGGAGGTCAGGTTTAAGGGGTTAATACAGTTATATGGACG
The DNA here is from genome assembly GCA_034509495.1 of Acestrorhynchus altus. Taxonomy (NCBI): domain Eukaryota; kingdom Metazoa; phylum Chordata; class Actinopteri; order Characiformes; family Acestrorhynchidae; genus Acestrorhynchus; species Acestrorhynchus altus. The sequence continues at coordinate 5,904,248 of CM067517.1, forward strand.
TGAATAGAGAGGTGGAGGTCAGGTTTAAGGGGTTAATACAGTAATACAGACATGAACCCGTTGTAGATTTCCTGCATTTTACAGCACAGTCATCCCAACCGCACTGTAGCCTCTAATATAATCATTAATCACTCTTTCTGTTTATGCAAAGCAAATATGTCTTTGTTGTAGATCAAAGCCGGTGATCTTGATAAACTTTTTAAAGAGAGCAGTTTGTCCTGTTGGCCTCTAAACAGAGCCCGAGTCGTGCTTCAGCAGCCGTATGATGGATAGCCTGTCCGGGTTACAGTAGCCTGAAGAGTTTTGTCCCAGAGCTGAGACGAGCCCTCTCTGTGGAATGATGAAGTGGCAGGAATCTGCGTTAGATCTTTGACATTCAGAGCAGGATTGAGAGCATGCCATTCCTGAGAGACTCTGTGGGGGGTGCTGGCTGCTGTTCTTTCATTTCTTGTGTTTATCTGTAGCATTAGGACTGGAGATGTGATACGGGACTGTGGGAGGGCTCTACCACAGTGCTTTGCACTTTTTGCAGGCATTTGTCCCTTCATTCATTCATCCACTTCTTCCTGGTCAGGATCTTGGTGGTACTGGGCAGAAGGCAGGAAAGGTACTAGAACATCACTGGATTCAGTGTGTTCATAAACAGGTTCATCAATAAAGCAGTAGTTTGGCAAACAGATCACCACTGTTATGATCCAATCTTTCATAAAAGCTACATAGTGTCTATTGGTCCCAACCTTTGCTGCAGGGTCCACTCCCAATTACTTCCCTTTAATCAGTGGTCCTCGTGTGATCACCTCTAGAGGGAGAGCCAGAGAGAGAGAGATACTTACGATCAGATTAAGAGACTGAAATGACTTAAATCTGATTTTTTGCCTTGATGTGACCCAGGTCAGTGTGGACATCTGATCTTTTCCAGTTTCATGTGGTCCTAGATTGGATACATATCCAGTTTGTGGGCATGCAACATGGATGTGAATGGCCAGATTCGATTTCTTGCATTCAGTGCTGTTGGCAATGGAGGCCAAAGTCTGTTCAATCCGTGGCTGATAGGAATGGGGAGAGGCCAAGAAATTCATATTTCTGTTTCAAAAACACATTTCAAATTACTGATAAAATCACAAAAACTTTGTAAATGTTCTCTAAAATGCACATCAACCTGCCTCTACTCAGGGTACAAGTTGATTGGCTGTTTTTATTGAAGGGCGGGTCTTTATCTGTAAACAATACCATGCTGAGCATTACAATAACTCAAATATTTGATCAAGTGACTGTATTCCTCATTTATAACGTCTGTGCATGGCCGAAGTCCATAAACCGAGTGTAGTAATGTGTGCATGTGTGCCATTTCAGGGACATTTAAGACAGATACAGTTCACTTGTGTGCATATGTTTAATATCCTGACACCAGAACCAGGATAGCAGAACATTCTGTCAAAGTACAGTCTAGTTAAATCAATTATAGAACTATATGTAGAGTATAGTAATGGCAGATGTGTTTTGGACCACAACTGATCCTGCTGTTGCTGCCATATTTAAAGCATCACTATGCAGCATGTTTACCTTCAAATAACAGCTTCAAAACCATGTAGATGTTCCACTGACCTATAAGAGGTCTACTGTTGCTACTCTCGGCACGATGGTAACTGCACTTTATTTCTCCAGTGAAGCATACAGGAGAATACCCCTGAGAACTGATAGTGATATTAGTGTAATATCCTGTAATTGATGTATTCTGCCTCAGTCCACATGCTTCTTTCACCTTCATTGAAGGTTTATCATAGCTTTTTGTAGTCTGGCCCACTGAGGCCCTATCAAAGCATAGTTTTTTTCACCATAAAGAACAATTAAGGAAGCTTTACTTCAAAGAGATTTGGAAGATCCTGCTGAACCAAATATGAATCCTAACCATAACCTTTCTGGATATTTTACCTTCAAGCTTTACCTAAAGATGTGTAGCTATATTCTGATGATGACAGATTCAGACGGCAGCACTGTCATCAATCCATGGTTGTATGAGGGCCAAATGGATTTTGAAATGTGGGCCAAAGATAGACCACAACTCCTTTCCTATCTGGGAATCCAGATTTGTACAGGCAAGAACACAATTAGAACTGGAGAGGTTAAGAGTATAGAATACAAACTGGAGTCAAAACCATGGTGAAGTTATCACAGCAATTTATCTCCACAAGACTTGTTACAATTCCTGTGAAAATAGGGCAAATTTCACACACCAACAGAGTTGTGAATGGATGACAGTGGAGAGAAACAATAACTGTTGTTTTTTTATTGTGTTTTTAGTTGGTCTAAATATGTCTATTGTCATATTTAGAGGAAATATGGGTATAACACAGTATTGTCTTACTTAAACCTCGGACATTAGTTTGGTTTGCTCTTGACTGTTGAAGTGAGTGGGATCCCCCTATCCAGATCCAAAGTGCCCAGTTGAGAAAGTTGAGAAAACTGTTGAAATAACTGTTGTTTTTAATGGTGGTTTGTTGCGTCTATTGTCAAATGTAGAAAACAAAAGTAGAATTTGTTCTGAAGTCTGATATGTTGAAACTGAGAGGTTGACAATACTGTGCCATACCCATAGAGACAATTGCAGTAGGTTAGTCATAGCTGACTGATGGATTTGGGTTCTGTTTATCAGCTGCTTGTCTGTTGCTGTTTAGTTACTGTCAGTATCTGATTTAATGATGTAACCAAGAGAAACCGACTGTCTGACTATAGTCTGGTACGACTGGAAGTGCGGTTCATGTGTTAATGGGCCTCAGTTCCTTTTAATGCATTTTTCAGCGTGAGTCAAGTGATCTGAAAATTTAACAGGTGGTAATCAAACAGTGTTTTGATTTCTGTGGACGAGAGAGAGAGAGAGAGAGAGAGAGAGAGAGAGAGAGAGCGAGAGAGAGAGAGAATGTATTAATATAAATGTATTAATTTGTAGGAGACTGAAATACATTCGTGTGAATTAAGACACACCATAAGAACCTTTGCCTTTTTGCTATTCAATCTTTGTTTATTTTGTTAGACATAAACAAACAGATGAAGCTGGAGAAAGTTATTTGAATCATTTGTAAAATGTAATTATTAGAAATGAAATTTTCTTGTCAGGAAATGTTAGGACACCCCCACATTTATTACTACTTAAATGCATACAATTAGAATCAGGGGCAGCACATCAGCTACAAATGATTAGACCGTTAAAGAGGATTTTGGAGGACCCTGACCTATTTAAACCTCAGACATTGGTGTCCCCTCGGTTGTTGAAGTGAGTGGGATCACCATGGCCAGAACACTTAAAACTAAATATATATATAAGTTTGTTTTTCACTACATATTAATATAACATTATGAAAAACATTTGTTGTCTGGTATCATCATCAGGTCTGTGTGAACACCCCATGAAGTTTGCTATTCACTAATGTTAAAATGTTTGGGAAAGGTTTTATACTTGACTTTGCTTGTGGTATAAGTATATCCAGCACAGCAGTGCTGCTGTAGTGTTTAAACAGAAGCTCCTCTTTTCCTGCACAGTTTATCCTGGTCATCCTCTAGGTCATCAGTGCTCACAGGACGCTGCCCATGGGACACCGTTGGCTGGATATTTCTGGTTAGTGGACTATTCTCAGTCCAGCAGACTGCAGGGTTTAAACACTCCAGCAGCACTGCTGTGTCTGATCCAGTGCTCCGCACTAACACCACCATGGTCGGTGTTACTGCAGTGCTGAGAATGACCCACCGTTCACATAATACTTGCTCTGTGGTGGTCCTGATCTTTGAAGAACAGGATGAAAGGAAGATAACAATCGGTGCGTATCGATCGTGATAGTGTGTCTGTTTTTTTATTAAAACACAAAAGCAAACAATGACACAATAGTGTCATGGAGTGTATGGTAGCGTACAGTGTAGTGCAGTGTTTGGTTGTTTTGCATGTTACAGTTGCAGTTCCTTTTTCTTTTCATCGCTATCATCTGAGGCTGAGCTGCATGATGTCATAAAACCCTTTAGCAAAATATATCATCCCAAATAGAGGTGACAGATGTGATGGCAATAAAGCAGAAAGAGGAACCACTGTAAATACTGGACTCTGGTAGGGTTCAGATCCACGTGACCCTGAACAGTATGACGCAGATGATTGGATGCCATTTTCATAGACACATAAATAACATTCAGGTAGACATGTCACGTCTCAGTAAAATTTGCATTGGTACATGGTGACAGTTATCCAGTTCTGTTTTCTGGTCACGGTTGATTAATAAGCATAGTAAGGGATTGTTTAAAAACAGAAGTGATGCTGCAGAGCAGAAGATCAAACCCTGCTCCTTTTAGCTCTCTCACTCTCTACTTGTGTGGCCGACAGTTTTAAAACCTCTGAATTGGAGAACTGAAAGCCATTCCCCAGTAGCTATGACTGTGCATCTCACCTTTATCCCAGTCACACATACCAGTTATTGCTATTTTCAGGAGATCCTAGACCTCTCAAATTTATTAATGTATGTATCAGTATTATTATTTCTCTGGACTTTTATTCTGGAATTTGAACACTGTGTGAGCAGGGAAAGACAGTGAACAGCCCCTCCCTTCTCATTTTCCTATTTAATCCAGTATTGGTCTTCATGCAGGTTGAGGATGTACATGTGGACAGTGTAGTGAACATGCACTGGACACTCTTCTCATTTGCACTGGACGCTCTTTCCGCAGTGAACAGGGATATAATTTGGTTGGAAATGAGTGAATTTTAGCTGTGTTTGGAGTTTAATTATTCACTGATAATTTTCCATATCTAGATCCTACAGGTTGTTATGATGTGCATCATCTCTGTAGAGTTATGAACCCTAGAACATAGCATGTAACTGTTCACAAAGAGTTTGGTTTCCAGGCTCACAATTGGCTTCCACACCTGACCAAATGTACTTAGCTCTCAGACCAAGTGCTCCTGGGTCTGAAACAAGTGCTAGTGTGAAAGTGTCATATGTTGGGTTGTGTAATATGTGTAAATGGTTAGAGATGGTTAGAGGTTATGTACTTATTGAAGAGTTTAAAGAAGTACCTTTATATTTAAATAATTCATTAATTGTATTGTTCATAGCCATGGCCCACAGAGCCATCAGCATGCTATGGGCGATGTCATTGTTGGTGTGTTTTGAGCACACGTTCCCACATTCACCCACACAATGAACAACTGAAGTGCAAAAAAAGTGCAATACAAAGCATGCATACATTCAGACAGTCCTTTGAAGAGGCCCTGAAGATGTTTGAATTGGGTTCTTGACCTCGCCAACTCTCCTTCAATAGGAAGACTGTAGAAGGGAAGACTGGCGAGACTCATTCTTCTACAAAGGCACCCTATTCTCGCTACGCCATCACGTGCCCCTGTGTCACTTTGTGTGTTCAGGTGATAAACTATTAACCGTCCTTCTGAATTCACATTCACTTCACTTCAATCCAACGACTAATAAGTACAAGATCTTGATTTTCAGGATGAATGAATGAAATTACACTTATATAGAGCCTTTAAAGTTTCCCAAGGATGCTTTACTGTCAGTACACATCGTGAAAACCTGCAGCCGATGCTCTTAATTAAAAATGAAAATAGAAAAACAATGAATGTGGTGTCCCAATACTTTTGTCCATACAGAGAAGGTGAGTTAGCTTTCCTTTTCCACTGTGTGTGATTGACTGCTGATTCTGCTATTCTATTACTCAAATATTTACTAATATTAATAATATCTTAGAACCTAAGATCCTCACTTGGTTGGCAGTTACATGCCATTTTCTAGGCTTCATATCTCAGGATCAGAGTAACCTACAGACATGATAAACATATCATAAAAGAACTACAACAAACTACCCCATCGAACTGTGGAGGTCCCATCATTGATGATGAATTATTAGCAAGTAGTCAAGCCTGAAAATCAGCTTACGTCCCACAAAACTGCCTTCATTCTCTAGATCCTTCCTCTGTGAGAAGATGACTCAGCATTGTGCATTTTGAAGGATGTGGAGCTGATCAAGAACATCACTTAATGCATTTGTAATGCTGAGAAGACTGAACAGACTCAGGAAATTACTATAATCCGATCTCCAGCCTTTAATGTGAGTATTTTATAGTTTATACTCTATGTGGACAAAAGTATTGGGACACCTGCTCATTCTTTCTTTCTTCCAGAATCAATGATATTAAAGAGTCATTCTGCTTTTGTTGAAGTACCGTCCAGAAAAGGCTTCCTACTAACTCATCCCAAACCACTTGTCCCAAATGAAGCTCCATCAGCTCCATTATATCCCTGTAGCCCACACCTGGCATAGATATAGTATCAGTAAGGTAATGTTTATCTGCTCCAGAGAGTCCTAGTATGGCAATACTTCAGTATGAACAGTGACAAAACAGTGTCAGTCCTGGCTGCAACTTAACGTAGCCGAATGCATTCATTAACATGTGCAGTTTAACTTATATAACAGTTTAACATGTAATTATTAGTACAAGTAATGGAACCTTATTAGTATCAAGATTTAAATGTTGACATTTTGGGGAAAATGTCTGATTTTATTTCCCAATTAGGTTTAATGGGGTTCATAGTACACTTTATAGTCTTTGTAAATACTAAACCAACTTTAAAGTTACATTAATTTCAATTTCAGAATCAGATGGCCTTGGACTTTACTAGCACAATGATGCTTGGAATTTTGTGAACCTTATAGAATTCTTTTTTTTTTCTGCATTTAACTGATTTTCACAAAAAATAAGGAGAACAAAATTCATTTATTTATTGAGGAAAATGATCCAAAATGACATATCTGTGAGTGGCAAAAGTATGTGGACCTTTAGGATTAGCAGATGTTCAATGATTTATGGATAGATGAGACCAGGTGTGATCTTTTCGGTTATAAAGAAAATTGTTATGTTTGGAGAAAAGAAACTCTGGATTCCAGCATGCAAACCTGTGAAACATGGTGGTAGTATGGGCCTATTTCGCTGCATTTCGGCCAGGACTGCTTATCATTGCTGCATCAGAACAGTGAGTCAATTCTAAAGGAAAATGTCAGGTCATGCAACAGGACAATGACCTTAAGCACATACGTCATTCTACCAAAGAAATGCTGTGGAAGGATTAGAAGCAGTTTATGGGAGGAAATCCACCAACATAATAGAGCTGTTTTGTATGGAGGAATGGGCTAAAATTAGTACAGGACCAATCAACAGTTACCAGAAATGACCAGATACTGCTGCACAAGGATTGAATAATTTTCCTCAATAAATGAATGAGCAAGTGTAATATTTTTTGTTTGATTTGTTTGACTTGTTTGTCTGATTTGTCGACTGATTTGTGTCTGAAAATCTGATGTCTTCTCATATAGTGTTAATGAGACTTTGGCTGCAACACTAATGCTGGAGCTGGATTTCCATATACAGTATGTGTCATGCAATAGATATTTACATTAGCACACACATGGCTGACATTGTTATATCAGGGGAGGCCTGGTGTGTGAGTGGATTTGAGTGAGTGTTTTCAAGTTTTTTGGCAGCCTCTGTGTGTGTGTGTGTGTGTGTGTGAGAGAGAGAGAGAGAGAGAGAGAGAGAGACACACTGATAGTGCTAGAGTAGTGGTGGAGGTGCTGGACGCTGGGCTGGACTCCAGAGACACATGTTTGCCCGGTGTTGTGCCTGGCTATTTCTGGCCATCGTGGTTTTGATTGGATCAGAAAGCAGCAGCACACTCAGTCACCTTGGCCTTGGGTTTCTGCTCCAGATAGGGTTCCAGCACCTTTACTTACAGTGCTGCCCCTATCTGACTTGTTGGTGTTACCATTTAAAGGACCTGTACCCTGTGTTTTTCTCATGTGTCTTATTGGGATTCTTGTATTTCCACCCAAAACACTTGTATGATTTTATGTACCAAACTGTTCTTTTTTACATATATGGACAAAGGTATTTGGACATTATTGGGAAAAATATTCCCTATAATTGGGAAAAGAATTGGCTCGTTCATTGTTTCTTATGAGAGAATAAGAGTTTATCCTGCTTTTGTTGGAGTAAAGCTGTGCTCGAAATGCTTTCTACAACATTCTGCTGAGGATTTTATTGTAATTTGACTGCATTCAATGAGCACAAATCTGAAGCATACTTGAAGGGAGGATCCAGGACACTTCAGGCTACACAGACTGGATTTCATAGTTGCATTCAAAAATGACTCAACATATTTTGTGACTCAACACATCCTCAAGACGTATTATGAGCAATGCGACCAGGAGCGCTACAGCAACAGCCAAGTTTCTCACAGCCAACTGTCGTGGTGGACCTTGAGTACTTTGTATTTGAACTGCCACGGTATTGCAGGAATTCACATTGAGTTTATACAGCAGAAACATGGCTTTAAAGAGCGATGGTCAGACATTGGCAGTTGCATTTATGTCTTTGCATTGAGTTTGTTTCTGACCTTAGTGAGGTCAGGATATTGGATGATCACTAAACCCACATCATGCCCGACTCCCCCAACTCATCCCAAAAGTATTAAATGGAGAACCACCGTTCAAAAAAAACTGCTCAATACCCTCTAGCCCATGCCTGGCATTAGGCATGGTGCCAGTTGGTTCATCAGTGCTTATCTGCTTCAGAGAGTCCTATCGGCATTACTTCGCTACAGGGACTAGACAAGCTGTGGGTGCATTTGCACATTTATGTCAGCAATGGATGCAAATTAAAGGTGCTCAATGCATTCATTAGAAAGGGTGTCCACACACATTTGGATATATAGTAAACTCAGTTCCCATCCCTTGTTCTTACTGAAGCTGATAGTCTTCAGAAGATGTGTTTGCTGACCGTCAAAATAAATCAGATAACAAAGTTCTCTCTTAGTCAACTGGTTAAATATTTATTTATGGAATGTTTGATTTATTGATTCCAAACAGATGGGAGAAGGATCATTACTCATGCCTGGAGTTGATTTTCATCCCCTAATATTTTGATTGTCACACAGTCAATTCATATGTAATCAGCTCAAAATAAAATTCTCAATATGAGAATCATAATGTTTTGTTTTTTGCAGCCTGGGAGCAGCAGACTCCATAACATACAAAATTCAAATTTGCAGTTCATGGCAGATTGCAGCTCAGTGTGAGTTAGGTATAGGGCTTAATTCAGAGTTTACTCATCGTCAAAAAATAGTTGAACAAATAGCACCCAGAAGGATGTGTGGGATCACAATCCTATTGGGAAGGAAGATAAAGGTTACCAGGAATAAATAAGTTATTAAAAATGTAGAGTGACACGGGTAATATGTATTGAGCTAAACATACAGGAGTAGCGTCTCTCAGTATGGTGAACTGGGCTTCTATTGGCAACACTGCTACAGTTTTAAGCACTTGTCACTCAATGTGAAGAGCCCTCATGTTTCACCCTCTTGAGTCCTTGGTTAGTCCTGCTCAGCTACCTCTTTCCTCTCTCTCTCAGAATGGAATAAAAAAAATAAATAGGAGACAGACACTCATGCCAGATATTGTTATTTTCAAGAGACCCTAGGCTACCCCAAAATCATCTTAATTTGACAAGCATTTTCCTTTTTTACAATTTATGTTGTTTATTTTGCTTATAAAGACCAAAAACGCTTTATATCTCAGAAATCCTGTTGGGAATTGATCATCCAGAATGAAGCTGAAGACTTAATGTTTAGTTTAAATGATTATAATCATGAAATGATTATTTATGTATCACTATTATCCCTCTCAGGACTTTTATTCTGAATTTGAACACTGTGTGAGTAAAGAAAGAGAGCAAACAGCCCCTCCCTTCTCGTTTTTCTCTATAACCCAAAATCTGGGGTAGTGACACCAATAGATTAACCCCTCTTGGTGATCAGACAGAGCAGTAAAGCACTGGAAGCTCCTTTGGCATTTAAACGGATTTAATTCAGCTGGAAACAATTTAATTCTGAGCTCGGTTACTTGCTGATAGCTCATTAGACAATGGGTGGATTGGGTAACCCTTGTAGTTTGTTGATATATCATATCACATTACGAGCTTCACACACTGCATTGCATTTTTGGATTTGGAAATGTGTGGGTTGAACTGAAGGCCTAGCTCAGTCATAGGTCAGTGAGAAGAACACAGTCTTTCTTGATGAATTGTATTCATATGAAATGTATGTATTCATCCATCCATTTTCTGAACCGCTTATTCCTGAAGAGGGTCACGGGGGAGCCGGTGCCCAGCCGGTGCCCAGCCGGTGCCCAGCCGGTGCCCAGCCGGTGCCCAGCCGGTGCCCAGCCGGCAACTCTGAGCGCAAGGGCGGGAAACAACCCTAGACAGGGCGCTAATCCATCGTAGGGCACACACATGCACACACACATCCACACACTAAGGGCCACTTTAGAGTCACCAATTCATCTATCATGCATGTCTTTGGACTGTGGGGGAAACCGGAGTACCCGGAGGAAACCCACGCGAACACGGGGAGAACATGCAAACTCCACACAGAAACTTCCCAGGTCACCCCACCCAGGGATCGAACCCAGGTCCTTCTTGCTGTGAGGCAACAGCGCTACCCACTGCGCCACCGTGCCGCCTCAAATGTATGTATAAAGTCAATACATCACATTAGCATGTTCAATGCAGTGTTGCAAAATACTACATTTAATCATTAGCTTGGAATAAATGGAAACTGAACATTAAAGGTTGGGGAGGTCATACGTCTATGTCTCTAAAGCCAGTAAAACAGCAATGGGAGCCGTGTTTGGTTTGAGAGAAAGTGATGTTTTCACCTTTGGGAAATGAACTGTACAGTATTATTACAGTATTATACTCTGAGTGGGTGGGTGTGGGTGTGAGTGGGTGTAGTAGTCAGGAACAGCGTGAAGTCTGGCTGCCACAACAGGCGTCGCATTATAGAGCCGCTGACAGCTATTGTGTAAAGCAGGTCTAGGTGATGTATGATGCTACTTTACTGGACACCTTATTGTGTGATAGACACCAACAAAGACTTTTGAGTGGGTGAGGGGGATGTGTGTGTGTGTGTGTGTGTGTGTGTGTGGCTGTCTGTGTCTGCTTTTGGGAGGTGACGGAACAACTGGGAGTTAAAAGGAAGGCGAGTGCCACGTGGTACGCATTGGCGCATTAAGTGTGTGTGTGCATGGAAGTGTGTGTGTATCTATGCTTGGTGCTCAGGATGTTTAGAAGAGGAGTTTGTCAGGTGATTTCCTATGGGGTGCTGAGGTGTGTGTATTACGCACTAAAGGGAGACTGGGAGATAAGGTGTGAGTTTCTGCACATGTTGATAAGTGTGTGTTAGTTTGTGTACGAGTGTGTGTGTCCTTGGGGGCCTTCACTAGCCTGGCCTTCACATGGAGAATTTGTTTTAATGTCGTTGTAATGCTTCTCTCCTCCCTGCAGCACCTTTTAAATTGTAGGACAATAGAAGAAAGTGGATCATGTTTCATTCTCCCTGTGGCATTCCCAGTGGGATGCCATTTATCATTCCTAAGAGACATCTCAACCCATATCCATCAGTTATTATGTCTTCGCAGATTCACATCTCTGAGACAATCCTACTGTGCCTCATTCCAACTACTGTAAAGAAAGGTTTCAGCTGCTTTGTGAAGAGCAATCAGGGTGTAGCTTCTTTAGATTTGTCCTTTTGACATCGGTTTCTTATATTTGCCTTAAACTGATGTCTCAAAAATGAATGCATTCAGCTTGTCTGGTCCCTGGACAGGAGTATGGCCAACCAACCTATTGGCACCGTGACTAATGCCAGGCATGGACTAGGGGCAAATGCCCCCCAGAATTGAGCTGTGGAGCAGTGGAACTGTGTTCACACTTTTGGGATGAGTTTGGGAAAAAGGTGTTCATGCAACATCCTGACCTCACTAACTTGTCACTGAATGCAATCAAATCCTCACAGCAATGCTCTAGTAGAGAGTCTTGCCTGGACAGAAAAATGGTTACTCCAACAAAAAGCAGGTTAAACTATTTTTAATACCCTTGATTTCAGAAGAAACGATGAATGAACAGACGTCCAAGGATCATCCATTGATTGATCCATTGATGGAGTCATTGAAGGTTCTTCAAGGGAAGCTGATGGATCTTTAAGACAAAGGTGTATATTTTTATCAATATAAACAGATCAGCCACAACATTATGACCTCCTTGTTCATTTAATCACTATACAGGAGCACTTTGTACTTCTATAATTACAGACTGTCCATCCGTCTCTCTACATTCTTTGTTAGCCTCCTTTCAACCTGATCATCAACAGTCAGTAGGTGGGTTTGGGTCATTCTCAGCACTGCAGTGACATTGACACAGTGGTGGTGTGTTAGTGTGTGTTGTGCTGGTATGAGTGGATTAGACACAGCAGTGCTGCTGGAATGTTTAACCCCCTCAATGTCGCTGCTGGACTAGGAATAGTCCACTAACTGGTGATATCTAGCCAATAGCACCCTTTGAGCCCTGATGAAGGACTAGAGGATGACCAACACAAACTGTGCAAAAACAGATGAGCTTCTGTCTCTGACTTTACATCTACAAGGTGGAGCAGATAGGTAGGAGTGTCTAATAGAGTGGACAGTGAGTGGACACAGTGTTAAAACACTCCAGCAGCACTGATGAACCTTACAGTGCTTACAAAAGTATTCATCCTTTGGATGTTTTCTCCTGTAGTTTGAATACATGGGATCGTGATCAATATAGTTTGGCTTATTGGCGAAAATTTACAAAAATATATATATATAATAATATTATATTTATATTTAATGTATAATATAAATATTCACCTCCTTTAATGTGACTGACCTAATTCAACAGAGGTCTATCTGTTATCTCAATTACAAAATGATGGCCTTTCTATGGCCTTACTCTTGAAGTCCCTTTTGAACAGTGCAGTTGAGGAGTGTAAATCCACATGACCTCAACATCTTTGGGTTGCAAGACAAACCTTTGATACTGTTATTGACACCAGAGGACATTATTGTGACCAACTTGAACTCCAGGCCTCTCCAGGGTGATGTCCCTCCATGGTAGCATGGCAATAATTCAGTCCCCTTAAATCTTGAGTTTGTCCATGTCAGTGACTGCTGAGTGATAACACAGCACACAGCAGGCTATTGACATTGGGGGAGTGTATTCCTCAATGCTCTTGATGTTTTCTGGCATGCATCCTAAATTCTAGTGATAGCTGTGTTTGAAAACCAGTAGGTTTAGCAGGACCAAGAGGGAAAAAAGTCACATGCTCAAGGCTCAAGTGGCTCTTTCCCAAACTCAACAGGGGATAGGTCGGCTGTAGTTTAAAGAGTGGAACTCATTGATGTTGAAAGAAAAAAGCTCTAATGAACCAGAGAAATGACCATCTGGAAACAGAAGGTCATTGTAGACCCAGAGAAGGGAGTGACTTCATTCATAGGTACAAAAAAACCCAACAAAAAGGAAACCCAAACAGAGGGAATACAACAGACAAGTGAACACCAGGGAGATGGATGAAGAACAAGTCAGAAGAACTGGTGTTTACCAAACTGTGGCAACACATGAGCCCAATGATGCTAGACTCTGACCCATACACTCGTCACAACATTCACCCACATCCCAGGGAAGGAGAATGTCAGAAATGTTCATCTTTCCTCTTGAAATAGTCTCTTTGAAATCTCTTTGTGATGCTATAGAACACAATACTTCTAGTCAGTGCCAGTGGCTTTGATGTGAATGGAAAGAGGTGAAGGGAAGTGGATGGCAGTGGAGATGAAATACCAGACTTGAGTTGCATTACTAGTATGTTAGAGAGAGCAGAGAAGAGAAGAGAGAAGGCAGAGCGGGTTCTTTTATCAAGCGGGAAAGTCCCAGCGACAGAGACTGGTGAAGGCCAGAAAAGCACACAGATGGAAACAAATAAGGCTGGAGTGGAGCTGAGGGAGGAGGGGTTGTTGGACAGGGGAGGGAGAAAGGAGGTGATTGGGTGGAGCCAGGAATAGAAGCTTCCTATCAGGTGGAGGCAAGGGTAGGCAGAGAGTGCTGGGGAAGGAGGGAGCAAGAGTGGGAAGGAGAGAGGGAGAGAGGGAGTGAGAGGTGGATGGAGATGCACACTTTCACAGCCGGTGGTGCAGAGGTTGGTTGTGTTATAGCAGTGGATCACAGCCCTGGTCTGAGGGCTGGGGCACAGGGGCCAGCTGACCTACACCAGTGCCAGGCAGAATGTCTGATTCTGGATCCAACATCCAGTCCAAGAAGGCTGGCATCCGGGCAGCAGTTATCCTCATTGGACTACTGCACAAGTCCAGGAGACACAAGGAAAGAGAGAGGGAGAAAGGAGAAAGAGCAGAGAAAGAGCGGTGGGTAAAGTATGTTCTTTCAGAACCTGGTTTAATCAGTTTGTCTTTTTGGGGGATTACTTACACTCTTGGAAATACGGGTCTCCAACCAGGGAAAAAGCTTCCATTGGCATTGTGTGGAGGTTTTTCCAATGCCAAAAAGGTTCTTCACACTTGCATACCTTGTGTGGAAAGAACCAAAAGTGGTTCTTCTAGGGTACCACTGAAGAATCCTTTATTTTTAAGAGTAGTTTGTCTGCAAAGTCGGATGTTGAGATCTTTAAGATCATGGTTTCCAGCCCTGGTGCTGAAGAAATCCTGTACCTTTCAAATTTACCTAATCTACCACACCTACTTCATCTCAGGAGGAGGTTGTTAAGTACCCAATTAGTTGTTGGATCAGGTGTGTCTGACCAAGGACAATGTCACCATGTGCAGGACTAGAAGTTGATTGAGAACATGGATTGAGAACCAATGGTTTGCTTAACATGTGGACAAACAACCATTGGGATTGTGAGTTGTAGTCTTAGTGATGTAAGTCACTGTGCATGTTCACATGTATGTGTATTGTTGTTCCAAAATAACCAAACTTTGCTGAAACCTGTGGTAGATATCTCAGTGGATGTGGCATGGAGAGAAGACACATTTTGTACAGAGAAAAGGAAGAGCATTTTACAGCCACTTTGGATTCAAGGACAGGTGTACATCAGTCACTCCAAAAGGAGTGGTAATGGATAACTCTCGTACAAAAGTGGCCTGAGTGCCTCCAGAGAGGCTCACAAAGAGCATCTCTGTGGAGTGTCCAAAATGAGAACCATGGCTCAGTATATTGGGCTGAGGAGAGCAAGTGAGGAAAACAAAAGGTGAGAAAGTTGAAAGGGCAGGTGTTGTTCAGCTGTTCAACCGCAGTGGGGTTCCAGCCAGAGCAGACAGAAGACTTGAGGGAGCTGAGTAAAGGCTGTTTGTAGGAGAGCCTCCCAGTAGACAGTAGACAGTTTTCAACCTTTACAAATACTGGAACTACTTTACCTCACACCATCAATTCCCAGCAAGTCTCACTGGGATACACTTAACAATGAAAGATGCCAAAAAAATGTTTTTAGGATGCCATAGAAGCAGCCTGGTCTCAAGAGGAATTTGTACTAATGTGACCAAAACAGTCAGAAAAGGCGTATTATGTGTGCAACCTTTGAACGTATGTACAATTTAATCATGCAACCCAGACACGCTTTGAACAGAGTGTTACAAGGCAACCTCAGCCAAAACCAAATCCTTCACTAGCAATGTCAAGCATCCAGTCATTTCTTATTGGACTACATGATTTGTAGCCATGACAAATGGCAAGCGACAAGGCAACTAAGCATCAAGTGACAAATTGATTTTCTCAACTTGAGTCAAGAAGCAGTGAAGCGATGTGGAAGTGACTCGTCTGCTACTGTACTACTCTAATCATAATCTTAAACATAACCATAGTCTGAATTCAACCTAACCCTAACCCTAACCATAACCATAGTACAGTACATTCGAGATCCTGTCAATTGTTCCTTTTTAGAAGCTCTATAACATAGAAAAAACAGCATGATGCACCAACTCTCTTTCTTTTTGGGGTACATTTTAGTCATATGCACATATCTGGTTAGAAGAGCCTTTCAGTTGAAGGTCTTTAACGAGACACTGGCTGTCTCTGAAACTGGAAATACATAGCTGACTTGATGCCTTGTTGCCACACTGTCTTAGAGGTTTAATCGTGAATGTCTTTTAAACCAAATCACGAAGGCAACAATATGTCCTAATGGTGCCAAGGTATCGTCGAATCACTGCTTAATATGAGCGATAGTTGTGTCATCATTATCCATTTGCATTTTAACCCAATAAAGAATAGAAAGATAGATTACTAATCTTTGATTCAGGCATGAGTTGGTGCCTTCCTGCCGCAGAATGCAGGATAAGTAGACAGCATTTCTCAGGTTTGAGACACAGCCAGTGTCAATGAGACATACGAGTGTGAAGAACCTTCTGAAGTGTTACAATACATAATGAGAACGTTCTGAACTACACATTTAACCCTTTTATGATGGTCAACTACAGTGGACAGCTAGTTGTCATTATTTTCTATTATTTTTTATTTATTTATTTTATCATATTTAAAAGTAAATTATTTTTTATTTATTTGTAAAAAGACTTGATTTGTTCCATTCATTGGGCCATTCATGCAATATCACTTATAGGTGGACACATGAAAAAACAAGTAAATTACACAATTCAGTATTTTTATCAACCTGTAAGGAGAATAAAATTGTTGGGGGTAAAAAAGAAACTGATTCATGTTGTCGTAATTGATGCATGAAAGGGTTCAGCTAAGAAACATTGGGAGACCTTCATGTAGAACCCCCGGACTGGGTTCCGTTGTGAAGACAGACGGTGTGCATGTTGAATGCAAACATTAACTTTTTAGGCCAAATGTTCCTCTCCTTGTCTAATCATTAGTTCATATTTAAACAGGCATCACTCAGCAAGGCTTGTGTTTACAGCTGCCACATGTGCTCCTATTTGCATGGGCTTGTTTGATAAGTGACTTCCATACAGACCTTTACCGCAATGGACATAGTCAGAGTTGCCCTTCAGACCTGTTCGGAAACATTCCTGACTTCAGCGTTACGTCTCCAGTGTGAAAACATAACACACAGTCACTCCCCACGATGAAAATAAATGGGCCTTTTCACTGGTGCGTGTGATAGGTTGGGCATAATTGTAATGGAAAGCACCTGAGCCATTGTGTTGTGTAAGAAAAAAATCATTTTTGTGAGTGAGGGATGATTGCTTTGTAATTACTAGCAAACACCTCTTGTTTAAAATCAAATGTTTAAAGCTAGTCAAACCGGAGTGAAGCATATTTTATTTCAGCTTTGAAGGGGATTTGCACAGTGCAGGGTGTTATTATTCGGCATCTGAGAAATTGAGTGTATGGTATACTGTGACCTTTGACGGTGTTGCTGCTGGGACACGACTGCTTTCCTGGCAGTTTGGGACGTAATATTTATTCTTGTCCTGTGCTGTTTTCTTTTCATTTATCACGGTAATATCTAAAAATAGGAATGCCTCTCTTTAATGATTGGTGTAAAATAAGCCAGGCTCATGTTTCCTTCTTGTTGTTCAGTTTTATGAGTGTTAATGTTCTCCCGTTTCATCATTCGCTCCTCTCATTAGCTGTCTCCTTCCTTATTTACTCATTGAGTCACACTGTTTCCATAGCTCCGTCTTCCCCTTCCTTTTTTTCTTCTCTTTCAGCCCTTCCCATTACCCTTCAAATCTTGGTGGACATCTTGATCTTTTGACCTTTTCCCTCTTATTTACCTCTTTGCCTTTTGCCTGCTTCAGCCCTCCTGCCCCCGTTTCACCCTGTGTCTCTTGAATCGCTGAGAAAGTGCTTATGATTAGCAGCTGTGAGATTTTAACAAGACAAGCTTCTGATTCAGGGACAAAAAGCGGGATTGGCACAAGAGAGCATAATAATGTTTCACCCTGCTGCACTATGAAAAGTGTCTCAGACGCAGTGTACTTCTTGGTGAGAGATGACTGTCCGTTAGACATGCCTCTACCACACCCTCAAAGACATTTTGCCAAGTGCTTGGACTTTGAGAGAGGGCACAACACTAGACTGAAAGAAGCAGGATGGTTGTTCACTTTTGTTTAGTCCACAGCAGTGGTGTTGTGAACCAGAAAACCTGGACTGCTACAAACTGAAACTGTATTGTCTTTAGTAGTGAATCCTGTGTCTCTTGAATCTCTGAAACAGCACTTATGATTAGGAGGTATGTGATTTTAATGAGACAAGCTTCGTCAAAAACCCAGGTCAGAGGGCTTGTTATATAGTTACAGTGACGTTCCGTAACATATATGTCAGTACTTGTAGTGTGTGATGGCAGTTTTATAACTTCGTCCATATGGAGAAGAGAAAGCACAGGTCTTGCTCTTCCGGAACAGGTTGACAAACCGATTCATGGGAGCTAAAGGCAGTGACAGATTTAGGATATGTGTATGTTTCTGGTTAAAGATATATGGTCAAAATGGACATGTGCTGTATTAGATCACTCTGAGCTGCTTAAGACTGTAATAAATTAAAAAGAATAAGTATGTTTTGGTAACAGTGCAAAAAAACGGAATATACAAAGGTCATTCTTTGGACCTCATTGGGCCACATTCACTAGTATCTTTCTAAGAATTTTCTTAAATTACACTCATTGACCAAAGTTCTGTCTAACACTGATTAGACACTGGGTCTTAGCACAGCAGAGCACAATAGTGTTTCCCCCACTGCCCTTTAAAAAGGCTCTCATACCACTTTTGGGTAGTGTACCTCTTGGTGAGAGATCATTGGCTGATAGACATGCCTCTACGATGCACTCAAAGACATTTTGCCCAGTGGACAGACTTGAAAGGAGGCACATCATTGGACTGGAAGAAGCAGGATGGTCATTTTGATGAATTGCCCGTTATCTTTATCAAAATCATATTTTCTTTAGCAATGAATCCAGGTTCTATTTGGGATCTGACAAGAGTCAGGTTTGAGAATGGTTGCATTGTGCTGAGCATTTCAATCCTGCCTTTGCCGACTGCTGGTGTGATCTGGGGAGCCATTGCATACGACAGTCAGTCACCCCTAGTAATGATACGAGGGACACTCTGCAGACACAGTTTCAGCAGGTTAATGCTTGCCCACACACAGCAAGGGTTTCCCAGGAATTACTCCACCAGATTGCATTTATTTGGTCTGCCCAGATGTCATATTGTCATATGTCAATTGAGCATTTATGGGACCAGCTGGGACGCCAGCTTTCATTGAGTGTGCAGGATTTACAGGCCTAGCTGCAACATCTGTGGGCAAACGCGCTGCAGGATGCAATGCATGACGCAAATGTAATATCCTAAAATATGACAAAAACTGTGTCCAAAAGCCAAAAAAACAAAAAAAACAACAGGGAATTAAACAGCATGAAAAGCCTGCCCAACCTCTGCTGCAGCCTAGGTTTTGGGGCATCATATCACTTAGCCTCTGAGAGGGATCTGGCCTTGTAGCCACGTAAGCTCCAGCACAACGTTTTTGGAGTTCATGCTGGGCTTTTCCATAAACCGACAGTAGGAAGAACCACGTCCACTCCTGGGCATATTGGACCTACACAGCCCCTAATAGGCAATGCCCCCTAGCTGATGGCATGTTCTGAACTAGCAAAACAAGTTGTGTTTAGAAACCTTATGCTCATTGATTAAGTAGAAGAAGATTTTCAAGAATAAAAACAGCAGAAACCCATGACAATGTGAATTATGAACAGTTCTAATTACTGAAATGCCCAAAATCAATGATAGGAAGCAATAATTACAGATTAAAGACTTTACGCCTACATGAGACCTAATATTCTCAGTCGACCTACGAGTGCTTTCAGAAAGCAATTTTATAAACAGTACTTGCTACAGATTCTCAAAGGGATTCAGATGAAGGATTTGGCTGGACCACTCAAAACAAAACAATCACTTTCTTTTCCTGAAGGCAGTTCAGATCCTTCCCCCCTGATCTTTAACTTTATACTGAGGAACTTAAAACTTTTCTTAAACCTGTACCCCAGTACCCCTGCATACTCCATTTGTTGACCTTTTGTTAGGTTGTTAACCTCTTATTGTGAGTGTATCATTGTTTTTATGGTGCTTGTTTTCTGCCCATGTTCAGTATTGTCCATGTATACATGCCCCAATGCATCCAAAGCAGTTCTAGTACATGCACGGTGAACAATCTTTCAAGCTTTCCCGTCTTTCTTGCTGAGATGTAAACCCGTACCCTGATGCTACCGCCACCATGCTTTTCCTGTTTGCATAACATTGCCCGAGACGTGCCTTGTTGCGCATCAGGACCAGATATAATGTTTGGATTTTTATCTCATTCAGCTTTGTTTGACGTCTTAAAGTGATGTGTGAAACGATGTTTAAGTAGGTGCGTTCTTCTTCCCACCCTGCTGTGAAGGCCAGCTTTGTGAGGTGTTCTGATTGGCCTCACAGTGGCATCCCTTACCAACTTCTGTCTGGCTTGGCAGCTCAGTTCGAAGACATGTGCCGATGAAGGTGTAGTACTGTATGTGTTCACTCAGTGGTTTAGACTGCGCTCTATTGATCTGTGCTGTTCAGTACATGTATCTATGACATAGTGACCTTTGTTGACTCAATGCAGTCACTTTCTTGAGAAAGCTCATATAAAGCAGCCATTAACGTCTTGATACCACTTGTGCAGTGAACCATTGCTGTGAATCTGTGAGTGGCATTTTAATGCAATGTCGGACACCGATTGTACAGCCGTTTGCCAGACTCGACGGGTCTTATGCAATTCTAGTGCAATGCTTATAAGTACATTTATCTTGTTCACACTTAACAATGCTTGGTTTAACCTCAGCTTTGAGAAAACAGTACATCGTAAGAAAAGAAAAACGATTTATTAAAAAAAACAACGTAATGACCAACACCATGGGCTACTGCAACGATATCATGCCACGTACTGTTCTTTACAGAAGGTTATTCATAGGGATCACCATCCACCTATGCACGAAGCTGATTCTAGTGTTAGGGGAGTGCTGTTGTGGGTCCACTTAAAATGCTTTCAATGAGAAATAAGACAAACATCTGTGTTTATCTAAGCTGTTGTGCAGTACACCATTAGTGACCATCAGTTTTAAAGAACCAGTTAGAACAAGTAAAAGCACACATACTGTACACAGACTGTAGGCTGTACATAAAAACTCTGAAATGTAACTTACGCGAGTCCGCCACAATCAGTCCATCTGTTTCTCTGCATACTTTATTATTATTACTCTCCTTTCTCCCTGACCGCCAATGGTCAGGACCCCTCAGGAACATCACAGAGCAGGTATTATAACACAGAGATATGTATTAATGTGCGTCGTGCTGGCTCAAGTGGATCAGAGAACAGTGTTGCTGGAGTGTTTAAACCCCTCAGTGTCACTGCTGGACTAAGAATAATCCACCGACCAGAAATGTCCAGCCAACAGCGTCCTGTGAGCACTGACGAAGGACTAGAGGACGACCAACACAAACTGTGTAGAAACAGATGAGCTTCTGTATAAGGTGGAGACACTATGTAGGAGTGTCTCATAGAGTGGGCGGTGAGTGGACACAGCGTTTAAACACTCCAGCAGCACTGCTGTGTCTGATCCACTCGTAGACGTACGACACACACTAACACACCACCACCATGTCAGCGTCACTGCAGTGCTGAGAATGACCCACCGCCCACATAATAGTTGTTCTGTGGTGGTCCTGTGGGGTCCAGACTGTTGAAGATCAGGGTGAAAGGGGGATAACAAGTATGCAGAGAAACAGGTGAACTACAAAGTGCTCTTGTATGGTAAGAGGAGTTGATACAATGGGCAGTGAATTTAGAAACAATTAATTAATGTCAAGAGAAGGTAAGCTGAAGTGCTGTTTTAATGAGGCATAATGGAATTAAATGAATACAGAGTTAAACATTCGGGTTTCACTGAATCATTCTCTGCTCTGTGTGTGTGTGTGTGTGTGTGTGTGTCTGCCAGGCCACCAGCAGTATCAGTAAATGGATGAGGTGGCATTAGTGTCTCTGTAACAAGTACCCACAGCCACTTTTAGTGACAGACAGCAGAGCACCTATTTACTGAGCAGTAGAATGTGGGATACTGGAGATATTTTTAGAACTCACTTTTCTACTCCCCCCCCCCCCCCTTTCTCGCTGTGTCTATTGTGCACCACAATGTTGGTACCGCCCTCCGTCTCCACTTAGAAGCATGTAAACTCAAGGATAAATGCACTAGAACCATCCAGAGGGCATTTGATATTAAAGCATTGAAGCTGCGTTGGTACTTTGGGCTGTGTTTTTGTAATCTTAGGATTATTCAGAATTACAGTGTATGAGCCTTAGGAAGACCAAGACCAGACCAAGTGTAATAAGAACAGTCACTTCATAACATCTAATATGTACTGCTTTAACTAATGAAACAACAGACCATTACACGGCGAGAACACCTGGGACAACAAAGAGTTTTAGCTTCAAATTTCCACACTCAAGGCCTTATGTGTGATTTTTGTTCAGACTGAAAAAAATACATGCATGCATTTTTTTATTGTGGTGGAACCTTTAATTTCCCTCCTCCACACAAACGGTCATTAGTAATGGAAGTTTATCCACCAATCAAAACACCTAGTTCTATAATTACAGACTGTAGTCCATCTGTTTCTCCATATACTTTATCCTCCTTTCACCCTGCTCCTCAATGGTCCACAGGACCACCACAGAGCAGGTATTATGTAGGTGGTGAGTCATTCTCAGCACTGCAGTGACACTGACATAGTGCTGGATAAGTGGATTAGACAGCGGTGCTGCTGGAGAGATTAAACATTGTGTCCACTCACTGTCCACTCTATTAAACACTCCTATGTAGTCCTACCTTGGAGATGTAAAGTCAGAGACAGAAGCTCATCTGTTTATGCAGTTTGTGTTGGTCATCCTCTAGTCCTTCATCAGTGCTCACAGGACACACTTGACAGGATATTTCTGGTTGGTGGACTGTTCTCAGTCCAGCAGTGACACTGAGGGGTTTAAACACTCCAGCAGCACTGCTGTTTGATCCACTCGTACCAGCACAACACACACTAACACACCACCACCATGTCAGTGTCACTGCAGTGCTGAGAACCCCACTCACCCACATAATAATTACTTTGTATATCTTCTTTAACCTCAGCATTTTTGTAGTCAATGTGTTTCATATAAACATTTGTGTTTTGCTACCAACAAGATGAGCCGTTTTTCCTGACATTAGCTTAATTCGTTTGGCCTACACCAATGACAGTGGAGCTCTGATTGGTCAACCTGATTTGAACATCCATACTTCGCAAAAAATAGAGCAGGCTCTGATTTAAAAATGTACAGCATTCAAACTGTGTGTGAAGGACGCATTTAATGTCCATTTTTTGTCCTTAAAAATCAGTCTCTGCATGAAGGGCCTTTAAAAATGAAGAGGCTACATGAGGTCCATGAGCAAAGCCTCAGAGGCTTAAAAAGGTGATGTAAAGCTTATTCTTTACTAATTTAAAGATTCCCATTTTTATCTATTTTATAAAAATGGTTCCTTATGAAAACAGAAAGATTATCCTATTTATATAAAGCTCTGATCCACCACTTAGACAAGCTGTGTGTGTGTGCATTTGCACCTCCACGTCAGCAGTGACTGACTGCATTCATTAGAAAGGGTGTCCACAGACACATATACCAACAGGTTCTCTGTGGGTGTCCAGTCTCTGAAATGGACAGAAGTTCACTCAGCCAGTGATCCTACTGTTTCACTGCCACAGCTCAAGTGCCAAAATCAATATGTTCCATTCAAAGACCAACGAGCTGAGGGTGGGAGGAGAGAGACACCCTCAGCAGTCAGAAAATGCAAATCCAATCTCTCTCTCTCTCTCTCTCTCTCTCTCTCTCTCTCTCTCTCTCTCAGTGATGTAACAGAGTAACAGTGTATGTTCTAAGGTGAAGACCCACTACATGTTGCCCTGAATGTAGCATTTTATTGAACTACTACACCGAGTGAACTCAAAGATCAACCATATTTGGTTTAATTGATAAAAAAATTAATATAAACATAAAAATAATTATATCGAGGTCAAAAAATGTTAATGGATCATTTAAGATTAGAATAAGGGTTATGTTATGTTTAGGTGCAGACTAAGGTGTAGGTTAAATTTAGGTTAGGATTTGGTTTAGTTATAGATTAAGTTGTATTTTAAGGTTAGGTTAAGACTAGGTTTAGGTATAGATGAAGGTTCAGATTAGGTTTAGGTGTAGATTAAGGTGCAGGTTAAGATTAGGTATAGATGAAGTTTAGGTGTAGATTAAGGTTCAGATTAGGTTTAGGTGTAGATTAAAGTTAGGCTAAGATTAAGATTTGGTGAAGGTTGATTTTACGTTGATATAGGTTACGACTAGGTTTAGGTATAGATGAAGGTTTAAGATTAGGTTTAGGTATAGATTAAGGTTTAGGTTAAGGTTAGGTTTAGGTATAGATGAAGGTTTAGATTATAGTTTAGGTAGATGAAGGTGAAGGTTAAGGTTAGGTATAGATGAAGCTGTGTAGATGGCATAGATTAGGTTTAGGTGTAGGTTGAGGTGTTGGTTAAGGTTAGATTTATAGAGAGGATTAAGTTTTGTTTTGTTTTTTTTCAGATTTATTAAAGGTAACTAAACCATCTTGCTCATCCACAGAGCCTATTTGTCCTCAAAAGTGCAAAAGTGGATCAGGACAGACTGACATGATATAGGCATGAATGTTTTTTCTGAAGTGTGTGTGTGTGTGTGTGTGTGTGTGTGTGTGTGTGTGTGTGTGAATATAGGGCGTGTCAAAGTTTATGCTTTACAGAAAACATAAACACTGACTCAATCATAAAAGCTCCAGTCTCGCTGAACTCTCACCACCTGCACCGCCCTCCAGCACTAATGTGAGACACTGCGTCCTCCTTCCTCTACTATAGGATGTCTGTTGCTGAGTTGTTGCCATGGCAGCAAGGCTTGTTTTTCCATTGGGCAATGGCCATTGAACAGCTTCATTAATTTAAAGCATTGATTGGCCTCTTAGTTTGGGTGTAGCCCAATAGAATTAAATGGGGAGCAGGTGCAAGCATTTTAGGTACTTTAGGTCCAATCATGTCTTGTTATTGGAGGATTTTAAGAGGCTCTTAAACAAACAGATCGTGCAAATTACAAAACGGCTGCACTGACATTTCAGTTCAGCGTCATTTTCCAGTTGTCCAGTCGTTTCCAATTTGGAAGGTTTCTTTTGAGGCCGTTTCTTTTATTTCTGTACATCATTCAGCTCCAGCTCCATTTCTGTGCTGCATACAAGGGACTTTGTCCTCTGCATTTAACCCAACCACACACAGTGATCCACACACATACACACTAGGGGCAGTATGCACACATGCCTGGAGCGGTGGGCAGCTTTATCAGCTGGGGAGTTAAGTACATTGCTCAAGGTCACTTCCCAGCTCAGGACTCACATCCACTGATGTCCAACAAAGGTCATAGCCTGGTGTTCAAGCAGCAAACCCATCTAGCTTATGCACAGGGCACTTGCCTGCTCAGGGATTCAAACCAGCAACCTTCCAGTCACAAGAGTGTCACTGGTTACCACACCACCAGGCCACAGATGCCCCTTAAACAGAAGTTGTCATTTCTACCCAAAATCATAGTGTTTTATTTGGAAGTTTTGAGAAAAGTTGTCAAAAAATGAAATAAAAAGTTTATTTCACTAAAACACACACCTGTAAATAGTAAAACAAAATAAACCGGTGATGTGGGTGGTCTACACTCTGTGGGTGTACATGAAGGGAAAGAAAACAAACTGTGGATACAGACAGACAATGGTTCCCAAACTAACACAAGGTACACTAACATTGAACCTAGACAAACAAACAAACAAAGGAGCCACATGGTAAGAAACAAAAAAACAACAACAAACAAACCAGCTGAGGCTCTACAGAGACAAAAGGACTGACCAGGACAGACTGAAACAAAGGGTCTTAAATACAGGGACAGCATTACACACACCTGGAGCTGGGAAATGAAGGGGCAGGGTTAATAAAGAGACACAGATGGGAACGTGTGGAGCGAGGGAGGAGACAGGACCAAAACAAAAACACAACACAAAGACAAGATGGGAATACAGGAGAGTAACAGGACTGATACATGACATTGGTCTTGTGATTGAAACACATTCCAAATAAGAAAACATTGTTGAACGTCAGAGTCTTTGTGAAAACGGCATGAATTTTAAGATAGTTAAGTCCATTTGGAATGAGGCCCAAAAGTGCCTCTTCTATGGAATTATCTCCAACAACCACGTGAAGCACCTTTATTTTTGAAAGTGTAGAGACTCATACACTTGATTTGTATCATTTTCTCCGTGAAGGTGCGGAACTGCATCTCCAGTAATGGCCCCTGACGCTTTATTGTTTTATTGGTCCTCATCCATCCTCCATCACTGAGAAGTGCACCATAAAACAAAGCAATCTGAGGATATGTTTGGTCTTGTGAAAGAGTAAACGGTGTGATTACTGGCAATGTGCTTTATTCCTGTGCACTTTTCGTGATCTCGAGGAAAGTAGAGAACGTGTCTAAACAGCTCAGATGAGGGGGAAAAGGATCCACTGTGATGTTTACCAGACCAGAGCACTTTTATCTGTAGATGTGTAACCTTGCTTAGCCTTATTTAAAGCCTTTTTCCGGCCATGTTTCTTTGTACCTCAGCAGGGACTAACCATGGAAAGTGTTTTAACAGCACTCTGTATTGATCTTTCTCATCAAGTGTCAAATTGCTCTAATTCATCATTAATTATTTCCAAATTAAATTTCCTCTTAATTCTTGTGTAGGTTGGCAAAGTAAATGTAATAAGTTTGGATGTGTGTGTGTGTGTGTGTGTGTGTGTGTGTGTGTGTGTGTGTCTTCATTAAATCCTATATTCTCTCCCCCCCCCCATTCTTTTACCTTTACTGGAAACTTGGATATCATCCAGTGACTGGTTTCCTCATACATATAAAGACTTGCCTTTCAACATAAATCAGCCAATCAGCTTACAGGTTATTCTGTGAGTGCAAGCAGGTAAATTGCTACCTTATAATGGTGTCCTAAATATCGTACTTACGAAATGAGAGCATATGAACACCACAGCGATGTCATATTAACTAGTGGGAATTTTTCAGTTTGGGGGTGTGTCGGTATAGTTATGGTGACTGAACTACAGTCAAAGTGCTCCTGTACAGTAACAGGAACTGATAAAGTAGACAAAATGTATGCATATTCTACATATAATACTAATATGATATTTGTAAAATCCAACTTATTGACTATATTAAAGCAAATGTCTGTGTGTGTGTGCATGTGCGTGTGTGTGTGCATGTGCGTGTGTGTGTGCGTGTGCGTGTGCGTGCTATAATGTTATTGAGACTACGTGTGATGGTCACTGGCTATGCACCACATTTCTGTCTCTATAAATAGCTGGACAAGTCAGTGTGTAAGCTCACAGGAAGGACCTCGGTAACCTCATCACCAACCGAACAAGTCATCCAAAATGAAGTCTTCCAGGAAACACAGCATATGTACTTCAATCTTCCGTTCATCGCTGTATCATCGTTTTCTGCCTGACTCTAATAACCCCCATAATACTTTGCTGCAATAATAATTATGACACTATCTCAACATGGCTGTTATCAGTTTAAGTGTCATGTGGAGCTGTGACTCAACTGCCCCAGCAATCCAGTAACTGCACACTTCTGAAGTCCTGGACAGATGGAGAGCATGTAGACCAATGACGCAGGACTCTTTACTGGAGCTGCATCAGGGGAGAGTGACAGGTCTTGGAGAGACATGGACTGAAAGAGTGTACAGACAAGTTCGCAAAAGTGCTGGAGTCTGGATGGGTGTTTTGGCAAGAAATTCAGAAACTTTCAGTCATCTTCATATTATGACATCATTCAGTTTGATTCTATTTTATTATGTAAAGTGAAAGTGAGGTGAATCGCAACGGGTGTGATGTGGGGAGTGAGCTCCATCCACCCAGCCAGTGAGATGCATCGCAATGGCCGTGATGTGGGGAGAGAGCGCCATCTACCCACCCAGAGAGAGGATGGCTAACTTCGCTCTTTTAGACTCTGGCTGCAGATGGCCAGCATCATGACCCAGGATTCCAACCTGCCATCTTTGGATCATAGTGTTTGTGCATTACCCTGCTGAGTCACTCAGCAAGCCTCAAAAGGGGAACCCATTTCCCGAGGTCAACACCAGACAGCAAACAAATAACAGGTAACAGCAGAAATAAATAGTGAAGAACAGCAAGAAAATGAGGGACTATGACTAACGATGAGCTCTGGCTGACGTAAGAGCAGCTGAGTTATGAGAATGCAATGGGGGTTCAGGACTGTGTTACTGTGAAGGTCCATGCAGGTTAAACAGTCATATGCTCAATTGTGTATAATACGGTGTAACATGAGTGAACCACCACAAGGATCGTTAGGAGGGCAGCATTACAGTGGGAAGCATGGTACTAGAGTAGCATTAGGATTGACCAGGCAGGACAGGGAATCTCGAAAAATAGAGTGAGATAGAGTGTGTGTGCATGTGTGAGCCCTACGATTGACTAGCACCCTGTCTAGGGTTGTTTCCCGCCCTTGCGCTCAGAATTGCCGGCTGGGCACCGGCTCACCCGTGACCCTATTCAGGAATAAGAGGTTCAGAAAATGGATGGATGGAGATAGAAAAAAGATAAAAAACAGGGTTAGGAGGATTTAGGCGCATATCAGTGAGTTTCCACAAAATAAATTTGAGCAGAAAAGAAGTTTAAAAAGGAACAACTACTCCATTATTTCTGCTGAAATTAAGGGTAATAAAAAAGTTTGTACTGCTTTGGTTGAAGAAACTGTCTCTAGACGGGGTCACAACGTGATTCAATTTTAGACAAACACTTTGTCCGAAGGGGGAAACTTGACTTTTAGTGAAGAGCATTAGTGAGGTTGACTCCAAAAGTATTGGATGGAGCAGAATCATCCCAGAGAACACAGTCCCACAGCGCAATGCTGGCAGGCTTATTGCCCCCACTTGGCATTGGGCATAGTGCCAATGGATCTGAGCTTATGGACAGTACTTTTGTACTGTATATCTGTGTGATACAAGAGTAAAGATAAGACAAGAAGATAAGATTTATTGTTACGTTTATCATCCTTCAGGGGGAATTTGCATTGTTATGGCAGATATACAATAAGCAGATAAAGAGCAGAAAGTAAACAAAGATCCATATAAAACATAGAATAAAATAAAAGATATTCTTATTAGAAATAAACATCTGGGCCCCGAGTGGCGTAGTGGGCTAAGGCGCTCCCACTATGATCCTGGGGATGCTGGTTCAAATCCAGGTACATGCTGCTCACCATCGGCAGCCGGGGTCCAGAGGGAGAAATTGGCTCTCCCTCGGGGGGTAGATGGTGCTCCTCCCACATCTCACAAGTGCGCAGCTGCTCATTGTGCCGTCCATTGTGTCAAAGCCGGCGCTCTCCTGGCTGCCCGGCAACGATACAAATGGCGGCAGTTTGAAAAGAGGAGGTATCGTCACATGACTCGGAGGAAACAGTCTGGACAATCTCTCCCCCCCTAGTGTCGAGAGCAGGACATGTATGGATATTGCATATTTCTGAACACTAGATATTGCTCAGAACTTGTGTATGTGTTGCACTTGTACGGTTCTGTCAGCAGCAAACATGTTCTCTGAGGGAGTGTTCACGTGTTTGTGATAGAGTGAGATATGATAATAGAGTGCAGTATGATGAATCATGCCATTAAATCAAGTCAGAGCTCTAGAACTTCTGCCAGTACCTGTGCAACAAGGTTAAGGAGATTCAGTGCGGCCTGATTTGTTTCATTATAATCCTTTCACAAGATCCAGCCCTAGTCTTAGTCCGAAGCCTGAGAGGTTTGTCAGTGCTCGTTGTCTTCTGCCGGTGGAGTATTAAGTGCATTCGTGGAGTGATTTAAGCGGATGTAATTGTCAGGCCGGAGGAAAATCAAGTTCATTATCGTTTCATAACAAACACTTATCAGGTCCAAAACAAGACTCACAATTAGGGTTTAATTAGCAAGTGTCTGTGCTTTCGTCCACCCAACGACTTTTCTCTTGTTTACCCCCTCTCGCTGTGCCCACCCCACCCTCCGTGCTCTCGGCCTCATGCCATGTGATGGAGCAGTCGCTGCGTGCAGTGTGTTTGTGATGTCTTTCTCTCTCCCTCGAATGTAATCAATACAGTAGACATGGAGACACGCAGCCGGAACATTAGGCAGTCATGACTGCAGGGCAGACGTGGTTAGTATTGAATCAAGTCTAATTAAAGAAACAGATGTAAGACTGCATGCTGAATCTGAGCTGATGAGGGGGGTGGGGGGTGAAGGCCGGGCCGTGAGATGAGATGTTTGCATGCAGGCTGAGATATTATCCACTTCCACAGCTCATCATCGTGTATTTGATAAACTGTGTCATTACAAGCTGACGTTATCTAACCTTGCTTCGCCTACGTGAGGAATCGGGGTCCGCCGTTTATGAATGTTGTTTTGATGTTGTGAAGAGTTGGTTCCGATATTAGTCAGAAGGGGGTCGTTTGGTTGGGTTGTCCGTGAGCTTTATTGTTTCCCGCTGCTTCACTGCTCTTCTGTGTCTTTGCCATTTCCTCTCTTTCGAACTCTCTCTCTCCTGCTCTCTCATTTCAATATTTTTTCAGAGAAAATAAATTCTCTCTATCCTCCACTGGCCCCCAACTCTCTCTGTATCTATGCTCTCTATGTGACTGAAACACACCTAATAGCGTGTAAGACCTCCACAAGCACAAAGGACAGCTACCATTCCGTTTGGAATGGAACGAACAAGTTTCTGGAGGTGACGTCATTAAAGAACTGCAAATTTCAACCAGATTTCATAGATGCCATCCCTTGCATTTTACTCCAAGTTCCAGGTCCTACAGACTTTTTAGAGGATTCAAATCTGGGGCAGGTCAGTCCTGATGTGTGAATGCTTCTGAATGTTCATCAGGCCAATCAGTCACATTTGCAGCCCTATGAGGAATTATACGTTGCTTGGTAAGATAATGAGCAAAAGATAAAAAAGCCCAGTGTAGGAACTGAGGTTCAAATGACCCATTTTCACATAATTTACAGTAAATACCCCCAGAAACTCACAAGATCCTCCAGGCTGGAGGTCCTCACTGAAGGCTTCTTGGGGGCCTACAAAGAACACAACGCCTAGGATCATCCACATACAGGCAGAAACCAGATTCATCGTGTTTCCAGTCATGAACATGTCAACAGTGTCTCTTTACCCACTTTCACTGTGGAACCTTGTGAGCAGATGTGAGTAAACATCAAGTGTTCTTTCAGAAACTGCTCAAGAAGGGCCTGCATTGAGCTATAGAAGCAAGACTTGCTGTGAAACATCTCCCACAATTCTGACAAGAATTTTCTGTAGGCTGGGCTTTTTGCCACTGCTGGTAGACCTCAGAGCTGTGCATTGGCAAGAACCTTTTGATACAAATATGAATGCAATATATTGTGATGCTGTAAACAAGATGAATGTGATTTTCTTAAATATTATCTAATTTTATGAAATCTGTCATAACTATTGTGTGACCCATTTACCAAACTTCAAACAAGACATTTAATGCATTGTAACAATTTATGAATCCCGTTGCACACCCTGCAGATATTTATAGTCTAATCCTTGTGCAAATACCATCTTAAACATGCTCTCTCTCTCTCTCTTTCTCTCTCTCTCTCTCTCTCTCTCTCTATCTTTTCTCAATAGTCAATACTTTATCCACATTTCTCTTCCTCTCCTTTCTCTATCTCTCTTAACTGTCTCTCTGTATCTACTCTCATCTACTTATTCTCCGTTAATCCCTCTTTTTCTTCCTTTACATATTCTATTTACATATTCTTCTCTCTCTCTCTCTCTCTCTCCCTCTCTCTCAGCCATTTTCTCTCTCCCATTCTCTCCCATTCTCATCTCTCTTTCTCCTATCTTATTATCTCAAACTGTTTGTCTCTCTCTGTTTCTATCTATTGTAATCTCTTTCTCTCTCTATCATCAACTGTCTCATTGTCTCATCTCTCTCTATCAACTGTTTTGATCTGTATCTACCCTCATCCTACTCTCTCTCTCTCTCTCTCTCTCTCTCTCTCTCTCTCTCTCTCTCTCTCTCTCTCAATCTCTCTCTCTGTTTCCCTTTGTCATGCTGCGCCTCCGTGTTCCTGCCTTCTCTTAGTGAGACAGTGACGCAGACTCTGCCTCATTACCACGGAGACAGACACAAGGACAGCGGCACTGCACCACACACACACACACACACACACACACACACATACACACACACCCCGTAGTGCAGTTTATGTCAGTTATTCATTTATAATTAGAGGTAAAAGCCTCATGACGTTTCATATTCCAGAATGTCCTGAACAAGCTCTGCATGCCCTGTCTGTTCTAGCTCACTGTACGCCCTGGAGACCGGCTCCAGCCCCGGAGGGCCACTACAGCACAGCTTGGCATTTGCCCTCCTCTAACACACCTGATTCAACTCATGAAGAGCTTGGTAATGAGCTGGTATTGAAACAGGTGTGTTACAGCAAGACACTTCTAACTGACTCTAATCTCAGTGTGAGCTGTCTTATTGTCTTCTGGTGCAGATCTTCAAGTTAAAGCAACATTATGCATATTTTTTACTTTAAAATAGCAGCATCATGTTGATGGTACCCTGACTGTAATAGGGAGAATAGCATCCCTCTCATTGTCACTCAAGGCTGGACTGCTGCTACTGCACTATGGAAGTTTGATGGAGCTGCAGGAGACCTGCAAGATCTGTTCAATGCTGTACAGTCATGTAAAATTCTGTAATATTGGTCGTTGCTGATTACCAAAGTGTTTCTTCTCCACCACAACGATCCAACACACCGACCGCTGACTGCGGCGGCAGCACCAATCTGCCTGTGAATCTCACACTTCCTCTCACCCCTGCTCGTGAACAACACCCCAAGATATTTAAACTCCTCTACTTGGGGCAGGACAGCTCCACCAATCTGGAGAGGGCAAGCCACCCTCTTCTGGTCGAGAACCATGGCCTCAGATTTGGAGGTGCTGATTCTCATCCCAGCCACTTCACACTTGGCTACGAACTGCTCCAGTGCCTGCTGAAGGTCCCGGCTCAAATTTGCCAACAGGACAACATCATCTGCAAAATTCAGAGACAATATCCTCTAGTTCCCAAACCAGACTCCCTCCGGCCCCTGGCTGCGCATAGAAATTCTGTCCATAAAGATTATGAACAGAACCGGTGACAAAGGGCAGCCCTGCCGGAGTCCAACATGCACCGGGAACAGGCCTGATTTTCTGCCGGAAATGCGAACCAAGCTCCTGCTCTGGTTGGACCTGACAGCCCTTAACAGATGGCCCCAGACCCCGTGCTCCTGGGGAACCCCCTGCAGAATACCCTGAGGGACACAGTCAAATGCCTTCTCCAAATCCACGAAACACATGTTGACTGGTTGGGCAAACTCCCATGAACCCAAAAGCACCTTCTGGAGGGTATTGTGCTGGTCCAGTGTTCCTCGGCCAGGACATAAACACCATTCTATATAATAAGTATTTAAAAAGATTAGTTAATTAATTAGGCTAAAGTACATTTACATGGAAAAAGGACACTGACCTGTTAATGCTCCACCCACAAATGTGTTACTTTCTAGTGAGTGTTGGTTGAGGTTGAGCAAACAGACCAATAATAGCAAAAAAGAGCTGCCAGAGAAAGGGAAGCACAAACCAACAATTAGTTCAATATTAATCTAATAATATTGACCAGTAAAGCCTATTTTTGGTGATGTAAGGATTTCCAGAATTTCAGGATTAAAGATAGGTAGTGCTAGAATAACTAAAATATTGGCATGCATTTTAATGCATTTATAACCCTACACATATATAAACATCTCATATGCACAAAACACATTCCAATTCCATCTTTATGAGCAAACATTGGCAGATGTAATTCCAATGTTGGTGTCTCCCTGGCTATAACAGTGCTTGGAAAACAATATTGCATTCCTTCATTTCTGAATAAATGGATAAGCATGGGCTTGATTCTAGCTTAATAACATCTGATGCCAACCTCAGCATCTGTGTTGTTTGGAAGCTGACTATGTTGAGCGTCTGGCATACACTGGTGTGAGCTGGAAGGAAAGACGGTTTGGCATGACTGGCAGTTTCCAACAACAATGGCAGTGTTTTGGACTGTGAATTCAAGCAAGAGATGGAAGGGTTGGGTGGATTGCAGGGTGGGTGACTGTATGCATAATGCTTTCTGATGAGGCAGAGAAGAAATGTTTCTGCAACTTCTGAAGCATTTGAGGGTTAGTGCTTTTGTGGCGCTACAGTTTAAATCCGATTTCATTGTAAATATCTGGGTATATCATTCTTCAAAATCATTCTTTGCTTTCTGCATGAACAGGTTTGAGTAGCATTTCTTATTTTTTCATATCAATTACATAAAATTATATAAAAAGCACTACTTGGACAACAGTATTTTTTTTGACACCTTCAAATTCAATTATTCATTCAAAAACAAGGACATTAAGAGTTTATCCTACTTTTGTTGGAGTAACTGTCTCTGCTGTCCAGGGAAGACCTTCTACTAGATTCTGGAGCATGGCTGATATGATTGCATTCAATGACAAAAGCATTTGTGAGGTCAGGATGTTGGTTGATCAGAACCCCACCTCATCCCCAACTCCCCAACACATCCCAAAAGTACTGGGTGGAGCATCTTCATTCCAGAGAACACCATTCCACTGCTCCTCAGCTCAATGCTGGGGGGCTTTTTAAACCCCTCTAGCTCACACTTGGCATTAGGCTTGGTTTCTTTATCTGCTCCAGGGAATCCTATTCTATTGGCAGTATTTTTTCTACAGTGACTAGACATGTTGTGTACATTTGCACACCTCGTTTGTTCAGCTCGGTTCATTTTCACCCTTGGTACAGTTTCAATCAGGCAGGTGTGAAAACAGTAATTGCACACAAATGAGGATCAAAACAACCAGGAGATGGTGTCTGTCCAATCCCAAATGAATTCTGGAGTGGTTAATTTGTGGTGAGAACATGATCCGACCTCGTTCCGACCCAACATTCATGTGTACTCAGGTTTGAACAAAATGGCTCTGCATTTAGTTTAAGCTGGTATACCGGTCAGATAATCACTACAGCCATCAACCGATACCATCTCTGCTGCTGCTCTGTATTACACTGCACAGAGGTCTGCACTGGTCCAGAATACAGAAAGATCTGACCAGTCAGAGGAGAGAACATCTCCAACTGAGAGAATGTCTCAGGGTTTATGGCACCTTTATGACTGGGGGATAATGTATTTACTTCAGGTTAGGGCTGGGCAATATGGACCAAGGATTATATCCTGTGTTTTAGCTGAATGATGTCATACAATATGATATATGGTGTGAATAATGTAATGTTATACAAAGTCTTATGCCCCCTCCGTTGTGTGTATGACAGATTGCAAATGGGGGCAGAGGACATCAGAGTAGAGGATGAGCTGAGAGCAGGGGGTGGAGGAGATATGATATAACCCAAAGCATCTGGCATAGTTATAAACAAACATGGCATTAACTTCCACTGTTACGCAGACAATACTCCTCTGCGTAACAGTGGAAGTTAATGCCATGTTTGTTTATAACTGTGCCAAGGGGTAGCATGTAAAGTGTGAACAGTAGTGGTCCTAAAATAGAGCCTTGAGTCCATATCTTATTTCAGTGACATTGGAAGATACTCCATTTACATTTACAAATTGAAACTGATCAGTCAAGTAAGATCTGAACCACGAAAGGACTGTCCCTGTGATTCCGACCATTGTTTGTAATCTTTCTAGGAGAATAGTGTGATCTATTGCAACAAATGCTGCACTTAAATCTAGCAGCACCAGCAGGGACACACAGCCTTGATCAGAGGCAAGAAGGAGATCATTTGTAATTACTAGGGCTAACTAGGGCTGTCTCTGTACTGTGATGAGACCTGAATCCAAATTGCAATATTTCATATACTTGATTCTTGTGCTGGTATCTGCACAGCTGTTGAGCCACAGCTTCTTCTAAGATCTTAGATATAAAAAAGTAACTCTGAGTTCCAAGGGTTAAACTTTTGTTTCAGAAGTTTATTCCATGTAACTGGGCTCTTTCCAGAAGCTGGATGTGTTTCAGGAAAGAATCACCATGAAGAGAGTGGAAAAACACACTGTTTTCTGCCAAATAAAAGGCAGAGCCATTTTCCCTCTTTGGGAACTAGGCTCCAATCAATCTCATCAAATCCAGGTGACCTGCAAATGACCGCTGCTTTCCATTCGCTCCCCCCAGCTGAATCCTCTAGAGGCATATTTGCTGGCAAATTTGCTGTGTCACTGCATTAGTTTTGTCACTGAATGCCAGACTGTGTCTGCGGTTCAGTAATTCAATGAAATGCAATTGTTTCTGTAGTCTGCTCTGTGAAATGCACGATAACAGCATCTGGAACACCCTCGTAATATGTTATTGCTATAGCTACTGGTTAACTCTCTGCAGGATTCAGGTCAGTTTCCCCTCTAATCGCAATGTGTTCTGCAACTCCATGAACAGAATAATGTACTGACTTTGTTGGAATCAAATGTGTGTATCACTTCAACATGGATCAAATTTGTGTCGTATCACAGTCAGCGGCCTTTAGGAATCCTAGAGTGGTTTAGTAATAAAACATCTATGAATCTCATTTTCTGAATATGTTGACTCCCTGACCCTAATTTTGCCCGGCTCTTGAGGTGGATTTTGGTTTTAACATGTTCACTGCAAGTGTCTTTTCATGGCTCATCAATAGTATGTTGACAAAACACATAATAAAGCTGTTGCCCTGATTCATAAATATCCTGAAGGTACTGTCTGATTATAAATTTTGCTTTTAACACTATATTTTTTAGACGGTGGACCTTAGAGTAGTCTCTTTATGTCCACTGCCTTGTTTCTACATTCACTGTCCATTTTATCAGCTCCACTGACCACACAGGAGCACTTAAGTTCTATAATTACAGACTGTAGCCCCTCTGCTTTTCTGCCTCCTTTCATCCTGATTTTCAATTGTCAGGACCCTACAGGACCACCACAGAACAGGGATTATGTGGCTGGTGGGTCATTCGCAGCACTGCATTGACACTGTGTTGTGCTGGTACAACTGGATCACACACAGCAATGCTGCTGGAATTTTTAAATATGTGTCACTTCTGGATCGAGAACAGTCAACCAGGCTGACATATCCAGTCAACAGTGTCCTGTGAGCACTGATAAAGGACTACAGGATGACCAGCACAACACAAACCACATAGCAAGATGGATCAACTATGTAGAAGTGTCTCACAGGCTGGACTGTGAGTGGATGCAGGGATTTATCACTCCATCAGAGATCAAGGTGGTCGTGTTACTGTTGAATGGAGTAGATTGTTGGCTATTGTAGGGCCTTCTATGAAGCACCTGACATTCTAGCCAATGAGAGAGCTTGCTTGACTCAACATATTTGGCATCTATATATGGTCAAGAAAAAAAAATCTTGATTGAATCATTTCATTTTCAAATTTCATATGGGCCTACTCACTTATCAGAGGAACCCAACACGGAGAACAGGGAGAACACACCTAGTGATCTGAGCAAGGATTGAGCACACGAACACAGTCCCCTGGTGCTGTGTGACACATGCACTACCTGTGGCGCCACTGTGCCACCCCCAAAACAGTCAGTGATGTTGCCTATACAAATCTTCCTTTATGTGCTTTACGTGCAGAACATCACCATACTGCATAATCAATAAATCTATAAGACGTGAGAAGACTGTGTCCAAACCCACCAGTTACCAAAATAAATACAGTCTCCCCGATCGGGACTGGGCACGTGTGTTAGTTTATGACACTCATTTCTGTAATAAACTGTAATGAGAGAAGAAGAAGAGCAGTAATATAACTGGAGTATTGCAGTATTCCAAGAGTGGGAAGCTTCAGTTACACTGTTCAGTTACAAGTACACTTGCAGATGTACTGGTTGTGGTGGTCATCCATTAATAGTACAATCAGGGATAATGAATAAGCAAATAACTTAATAATAGGAATAGGAGTTGTAGGAATAGCTTTATTATTATTATTATTATTATTATTATTATTAGTATTATTATTATTATTATTAGTAGTAGTAGTAGTAGTAGTAGTAGTAGTAGTAGTAATAGTAGTACAAGTGCCCCGCCTCTGTTGAACTCACTACCTTTATCCATTCACTTCTTTCTACATTTAAAGCAACATTTTGCAATATTTTGAAGCAATTGGCTTCAAATTATTTTCATGCCCTACTGACTGGTAATAGAGAGAATAGCATTGCTATCATTGCCAAACTGCACTATGTAACTTTGCAAGATATTTGCAAGAACTGCTTAACCGGAGTCCATTCACTTCAGATACCACTTCTGTATATTTCAGCTTGTCCAGAAGTGCATTTGTAAAGCATGCACTTTGGAATTCCACATCCTGGGAATAATGCTGCTTTAAAACTCAGCCTACAATCTTCTCTGAAAATATTTTCACCCCCCCCCCACACACACACACACACTCACACACACACTCACACACTCACACACAATTGTAAAGCAACACTGTGTATGCCAAGTCACTGTATAATTATAATAGAAATACATTTTTCAGCATCAATGCTAAACTTTAGTGCTCATGAATGAATACTTTTCATGCAACACAAATCACCCTATAATGTGTGAGATTTTAGTGCTGCTTTACTTTTCTCATTTCTTTCAGCTTTTATGAGCCTCCTTAGTGTAATATAATGACATCCAGCTAGGCTCAGCCTCCATAGGAGAGGTTCCATTTCCATTTAATGGGAATATTAGTCTGTCTAATTTCAGACCTGCTCCGGGTCTGTCCCTCTCATGTTTGTCTTTGGCCGAAAGACGTGCTTTTAGTGTGTGATCATGTTCCTCTAAGGACCTCTAAGTACCTTCTCTCATCTTATCTCCTTTCTTTCCTTTTCTTTTCCTCCATTGAGCCACTATTGCTTTCTGTGCTTGTTTCTTTGTGTGTGTGTGTGTGTGTGTGTGTGTGTGTGTGTGTGTGTGTGTGTGTGTGTGTGTGTGTGTGTGTGTGTGTGAGAGAGAGAGAGAGAGAGAGAGAGAGAGAGAGAGAGAGAGATGCAGGTTTTTAGGATGGTCATTTTAGTCCCTGGAGGATCGATCCTCTGTGTGACTTCTTCAGCAGAAGGGCACTGCAAGTTCTCTTTTGCTGTGTGTGCGTGTGTGTGTGTGTGTGTGTGTGTGTGTGTGTGTGTGTGTGTGTGTGTGTGTGTGTGTGTGTGTTTATCTTTTGGTGCACTTTTCTAAGGACTTCTCTGGATGAGTGCAAAATTACACAGGAGCTTTGTAGAACTGGTTCAATAGTGAACATGTGCTGTTCTGCCTGACTTACAGAGTGTGTGTGTTTGTGTGTGTGTGTGTGTGTGTGTGTGTGTGTGTGTGTGTGTGTGTGTTTTCTGCAGGAAACAAGAGCTGCTGACCATCTCCAATGTGCCTCTGGGAGAATGTCCACCCTCACCCCCCCGCACTGCACCACCCACAATGAAGGTGAGTGCACTAAGGCAAACACACATTGTTCCATCTCAGTATAACTGCTGTAAAATCACCCACAGTAATGAAAGTACAAATGCTCCAATAAGGCAGCAACGGGCAATAATTTCAATTCAGACAAAATTATTATCAGGATCATTATGATTAATTATATTATTCTGAACCAAGTTACAACGTTCCACATGTGAGCGTTAGATTCTAGCCTTCCCTGATAAAAACAGCCTCTACCTGGTAGTTCTTACCTTATAATTTCCAAATGACGGCCCTATTAATGAATTAACTCAGCTACTTTAAGTTGCACATACTGCTGACACAGAAGTGCAAATGCACACACAGCTTGTCCAGACCTTGTAAAATAGTACAGCCATAGAATACCACTCTTTAGAGAAGATGAACATTGATGAACTACATACTTTTAAGATGATTTGGGGAGTTGGGATGATGTGGGCTGGTGATCATCCAACATACTGACCTCACTAATGTTCTTGTTGCTGAAGGCAAACAGATTCTCACAGCAATGTTCCAAAATCTAGTAGAAAGCCTTCCCTGGACAGTAGAGACAGTTACTCCCACAAAAGCAGGATCAGCTCTTTTTAATACCCTTGATTTCAGAAGAAACAGTGAATGAGCAGGAGTCCCAATATGTTGACCATTCTTC
Organism: Acestrorhynchus altus; assembly: GCA_034509495.1. Classification (NCBI taxonomy): domain Eukaryota; kingdom Metazoa; phylum Chordata; class Actinopteri; order Characiformes; family Acestrorhynchidae; genus Acestrorhynchus; species Acestrorhynchus altus. The sequence goes on from CM067517.1 coordinate 5,944,494, forward strand.
TGGACAGACTTTCCAGCTGGAAAACCGGACTTTGATATATTGTTGGTGGCGAGTAACCAAACATGCCTCCTACAAGTAGTATTTTTTAATAGGAATCACTGGATTGTGTTTGATGTATATACTGTATATAATACTAAGAATACAGTTTGTATAAATAATATTAGATATTTGTCTATATATTGGGAATTATCCAACATCTTGACCTCATTCTGGACACTGAATGCAATCAAAACATCACAGCAACACTCCAAAATCTAGCATTTTAGAGACACTTCAACAAAAGCAGGATGAACTCTTTTTAAACCCTTGATTTCAGAAGAGATAATGAAGGAGCAGGTGTCCCAATACTTTTGCCCATATAGAGTGTACTGATTTCTCGGTCAGTGTAGATTCATGAATGTGTGCATCATTTTGCACACATCTAAAATGGATTAATTGTTGTGAATTATGTTAAGAACAACAACAGCTGTGTACTTTGTTATACAATATGAATACTGCATGAACACACACACACACACACACACACACACACACTTAACACATACTGTGACTGCAGTGACCTTGTTTCCATCTTGCCTGTCACACCTGTTTATTCCCATTAAACAATCAAATACCATTGCCTAGGCCACTGGCAGACCCCTTGAATGACTTTAAACCACAACCACGTGTTGACAGCCTCAATGCAAGCAACAATACCCCCAACGCCCGTACCACGTAACATGACCAAACCACAGCGTCATACCCCAAAGAAACTGTAATCTTTGTGACTGAAGCAGAGTGCTCCCGGGGTGACTTTACACTGTGAGTGAAGACGCCGTGCATTTGCTTTGGGGTCAAAGTCAATTACTCATTCAAGGTTACCGCAGCCAGCCGAGTCAGCTGAGTTCAGGGGGGTGGGGGGGTTATTTCCTCTGGGCTTTAAAGCTCAATTTAATTCACAATGTATTTCCATTTTCTTTGCATCTGAAAGCACCCAGAACCCATTCAGATCACGCTTTTATTTAACGGGTTCACAATGTGTCTGGAGACAGATTGTGTCAGTGATAGATGATGATGTTGCTGGGAAATTGGTTACTTGACTGGTGTCACCTTCAAATGAGTCAGCTTTTAGCAGAAGTCAAAGAGCAGGGTGTGTGTGTGTGTGTGGGGGGGGGGGGGGGTACTGTCATAAAGGTGGTACAGAGTGATAGTAGAGAGAGTGAAATGACGAGAGAGGAGAAAGTAGTAGAGAGAAAGTGTGACAAAGAGTGAGAGAGAGATGAGAACTGTGTGATTTATAAAATATAAAAAAAGGACATAATATTAAATATTAATATAACAATATAAGTAGGAGTGGAGTTTTGAAAATCCCATACATGCTATTGGATTATGGATAGGTCTATGGATGTGACCTGGTATTGACATCGTATCTGTATCAAGGCAAGGGAGTGTACCATTGGAGTAAATTCAAATTACGCTTTGAGCACCCCCTCATGGACAGCTGTACACATGCCTTTATGGACAAACTGATCAGATGCAGATCAGAAATGCAGAAGTGAAAGAAGCACGTGCACTGAGGTGGTAGAGTTTAATTACAGGATTTTACAGCTGCCCCAAAGTTACACAGTGCAGTAGCAGCCTTGCAGGAAACCAGTAGTAATTGTAATAGTAATGATGCTCATTTGACACCCTGCGTTGTGCCCACGCATCCACACATTTTACCCATCCACACCCAGTGATACACTAGTGAATTCACACACCAGGGGGCAGTGAGCACACATGCCCAGAGCGGTAATGCAGCCCTATCCTCAGTGCCAGGGGAGCAGCTGGGGAGTTCAGTGTGTTGCTCAAGGGCGCTTCAGTCACGTCCTGCAAGATTCGGCCACCTTCCAGTCGCAAGGCTGGTTTCCACCAGGCCAGAACTGCTCCAATCTGTGGGAATAACAGAGATGCTGTTCTCCCTTTTACAGTCAGTGGAGTGTCAACACGATTCGGAAGCTGCTGTTGAAAAGAACAGGTGCTACATAGTGTTGCCTTAAGTGATTTTAAGGTAAAAATTCAGGATTTTGTATACATGTGCATTTGGGTCTGGAGGTTTGATGGAAGTACTGCTGAGGACAGCTGATCAGTAATCAGTTGTCCCTGATGTGCGATGCAGAATTGAATCATCTTACATAGTTAATTAATAGTGTATTCTGCAGTGATTGGACCAGTCATTATGTGGTCATTATATGTCCAATCATCAGATTACAAATAAAATCCCTCGCTTCTGTCATTATATGCATGTGAAACCTGTTCACACACCTACACTCGTGCATTCACGTGGACAAGGTGTGACAACCCCCTTCAATACCTGGTTTTAGTGAAAGTTGTTAGGAAACTTTCAAGTGAAAGTTGTTAGGAAGCTGTACACACACACACACACACACACACACACACACACACGTGTCTAGTAATAGCAGTTGACTTGATGACTCATACACTGTGGTCAGTAACCACTCCCAGTTTAAGTCATAAAATAGGAAAGAGGAAAAGGCAGGGGCGTGCATGAGGCTGATAAATTCTCCAACACACAATAGTGTCGAAGTCTGCTGGGAGACACGATTGTTTGAATACAGAGCATTAGAGAGAGAGAGAGAGAGAGAGAGAGAGAGAGTGTGTGTGAATGTGTGTGAGCAGTATGGTGTGACAGACCTGGCAGTCCTGTTCCTGCTGAGTGTGAGAAAATCTGCTAAAGACCAACACACTGCTGAGTGCCAGAAAGAGAGGTATGATACTGACTGCAACCTTAAACGATGGACTGTTTGGGGGGTGCTGGGGTGCCAGGGATGAATGAAACTGCCTTTCTATGCTTAAAAATCCAATTCTTAGAGGAGACAGTAGGTTCTTGGAGATCCTTAAGGTTCTTCAAGGACCTACTCTTTTACAGGGTTCTGTTCTCTTTGACTTTGCTTCATCTAGTAGGCCTGTGGATCTGAGTCAGCTCTGTTAAGTGACCACGAAATCAAGAGCAGATGCAGCCAAAGTGTTGAACCTCTTGAATTTGAGATTTGTCTACTCATTCGTAATCTCTTAACACAATGTTCTCAGCGCATGGTTCAACTTTCTTTATTTTTCCTTTCTTATTTTATCATTTTGTTTTCTCATTTTTGTCGTATCCAGTTCCCACCCAGGAGCTATGCCAGTCCTGCTGGTAGGGTTGATATATGCCTCCTCCAAGCCACTGGATGTTTTTAAACTACTTCAAGTGCAGCGTCATTGGACAGCTGAATGCACTTGGTGAGCTGCCAGTCTTGTTACATCAGCTAACAGACACCCTCATTGGCAAGCATTGTGCTGAGTAATGGGGCCGAAGGAGAGCCTTCCTACCCACCCAGAGAGAGTGAGGCTCATTGTGCTCTCTAGGATGGATATTCATGGCATGTCTGGCTGAAACATCGCCAAACATTTTGAAGTAGGGTACATACATATAATGTAAAAGGCTAACAAATGGTGACCAGTGCTGACCCATGATAACTAGAATAGAATAGAACTTTATTGATCCCTTGGGAGGGTTCCTTCAGGGAAAGGAAACTCCTGCCCATTTAAAAGCAAATACATTAGGCTTGAGCATGGGAAGAAATCGGGCAAGCACCAGGATGCACTGGGAAGAGGCAGTGTTCTACTTCGGAAGAACCTGATTAGGATACCCATTTATCACCTACCCAAACAAGGTTGTGGACCAAATACCATTGGCATTAATGGGTGCACCTGTGCTTTCCAATGGTTTGGGGAACATGATAAAATGACCTCATAGGAGATCTCAGTCCAATCTGTGAAACCTGATCTGTAACAGCTCCAGATTACCAGACTTAAAGGATTTACTCCTAGTGGCTTGGTACCAGATATCATGGATGGCTTCAGGTGGCTCGTACAGTCCATATCTTCACAACATCATGTTTACTGTTTTGGAACTGCTGCTTTTTGTGTAACTCACAGCATATTTCATAGATTCGGTCAGAATGTTTTGGCTTATTGGTTACACATTTAAGTGCAGAACCATGACTATTTGGCCTAGATCTCATTTCATCACGGTCCTCAGAACCAGAAAGAGAGAAGTGATACTGACTGTGGCCTTCAGCAAGGGAGTGAGGAAGCTGCCTTTTCGCACAAAAATCTAGATCCTTGAGGAGGTTTTGTAGGTTGTTCAATTCTGGGAGATCCTAGAGGACCTTAAAGGACCTAGTCTTTTTACTGGGTAATTCGCTTTGCTTGACTTTACCTAGTAGGCACGTGGATCTAATAGTGAGCTGTGTGAGTTACAAATCAGACAAAACCAAAGGGAGATGTAGCCAGAGTACTGAACCTACGAAATCTCTTTTCATGGCAGATTCATGATTTTGGCATGCAAAGGTCTGATCCAACAATGCTGGAAAGAAACAATTTATATATCTAACAGACAGACACCCTCAGTGGCTAACATTGTGCTGAGTAACGGGGCAGAGGGAGAGCCATCCTACCCACCCAGAGAGAGCGAGGCTCATTGTGCCCTCTAGGACTGATGGTCATGGCATGGCTACAGCAACACTGGGGATCAAATCACTGATCTCCTGCCAATGTCTCAAGACTCTCACAAACTTCCATTTTGGGCAATGGAAGACATTCGGCAGGCACCGGGACGCACTGTGAAGAGGCAGTGTTTTACTTGGGAACCCTGGATCCTGGAGCTCATTAGAATAACAGTTTGCCACCTACCCAAACACAGTTGTGGACCAGGTGCACCCATAAATGCCAGTGGTATTTCCAAATGGCAGTGTTTCTTTCAGCAGGAAACTGCACACTGCACACAGTGTTCGGGATGGTTTTAAGGAACACGATGGGTTCCAAGTGTAGTCGTGCCCTAAGGAGAAATACCAATTCGTGCATGAAATATCAATCTGTGACATTGATTGTCTGACTAAAATGTCACCTGCCAAGGGTTGGACCTGCCAAGCAAGTGAACAGTCATGTGATGTGTTGGAAGCAGGAAAAATGGGCAGCCATAAAAATTTGAGCCACTTTTGACAAAATCCAAATTGTAAAGTGTAGACGACTGAGTCAGAACAAAACATCAGCTCCAACTGGTGAATCAGTGGCAGGGTGATGGGCACCCGAAGCCCAGATGCCCATGGAGGCCCCCCTCACAACTTACAGGCCCTGCAATCTTGTGACTTATTGCTTTATTTTAACACATTAGGCCAAACAAGACCTAGCTATTAAAATCCTCAACCAGAAACACCATCATATGACTGTTATGTAATACAGCATAACTAAGTTATCAACCCACTGCCTACAAGTCTATGAGATCCGTGTACTGCCGTTCAGTGTAGGTGTCCGGGGTATGGGGCCTGAGGTGTGGCTGTCTGTGTCTAGAGAGGTGTGTGTGCATGTGCGTGCATGCATGCACTCTTAAATGTGTGTACTTAGGTGAGGTTTAAGGTTGCTTCTCCCGCCCGTTTGCTTGAGGCCCATCTGCAGCAGCATGTGTTGGAGGGAGGCCTGGATGGAGTCAGACATGCTGGACGTCCGGCAGCTTCACAGGCACTTCAGAAGCTCTTAGTATGTCTCAGGTAGTCTCCCTGCCGTCTCTTTCCTTAGCACAGCTGAACAAGTAGCTGGAGGCAGTGTTGTATTTCATTACTTTGTTCAAACTCCAGCCTGTTTGCTTTACTTAACTCAGACTTTAGCAGTAGACTCTGTAATCAGATGAGCTTCTCTTATTTGCTGTATGTCATGAGTAAGTCATATAGTTCTGCTGGGGTTGGACCCCTTTTTTGGGGGTTGTTGTTAAGCCAGTAAAACTACATGCTTATTAGTCAACTTATATTGATTATTAATTAATTAATTAATTAATTATTATTCATTATTTAAATGAAATTATGTAATATAGCTATGAACTCCTTCAACACCAGCATGTTTTTTTATGTTTTAATTTTAAAATGTATTATTCATTACATATCAATTATATATCTAGATTTTGTATCACCTTCTAATCATTAAGGAAATGTTAATTATTTAATATCCACTAATTGCTTAATTCCTACTAATTATTCAATACGCAGGAATTATTCAGTTCATAACTACTAATCTTAATGAATATAATTTTTTTACATATTATTCAGTACCTATAAATAATATTATTGTATATTATTATTATTGTAATAATACAATAATATTATATTATTATATATAATATATATATAAATAATATATATTCAGTATCTA